>AP025044.1:5013745-5102927 GCA_036186865.1 Eustoma russellianum
ACGTCGGTGGAAAAATCCTATAGATAGGTAGGTGTATTTGTATTTTTGGCCATTCAGTTCAAAGTGTGCCTTTGCTTGACAGAACACTAACCCTCTGTTACGTGGTCACGTAGTGTTTAGCATTCGACAATTCTCTGCTAAGTGATTAAAATATGTCTAAAACTTACCAGAAGTTCGGTCTCTTAAATATATTAAAAAAATTCAGTTGGAAAACTAGTAGTCTTTTTTGCATGTAAGGTAATAGTTGAAAACTAGTAGACTTCTTTGCATTAGTTTGCTTATGAAAATGAAAGTTTCTTTGTTTAATTGGTTGCTAATCTTACGAATTCTGTAAGGGCTGATACTCGGTAGTTGAATATATATTAATTTAAAAACGACATACGGTTGTGTCACTTCGTTGGGGAAGATGCTACAATTACACAGTTTTTGTGATTTTATTTGGTTACTCTAAAGTCGTTTCAAAGTTGAGAGCTACACATGCCTTTAGGTTGCATTTAAATCCTTAGTGTTGGCTATTGCTGGTGTGAAAACTATTTTACAATTTCTAGGCAACTATGTACATCGTATATGATTGGTTTATTGATTCACCATTCAGACAGTAAACTGTAAAAGGTAATATGCTTTTCTAAATGCCCATTGTTAAACACTAGCTTTTTGTGACAATTGTTTGTTTCTAATTTTTCTGCAATGAATATCGTCAAGACTGATCTACGCAACCGGTTTGGAGGTGACGTACTATCGGATTGTTTATTGTGTTATTTTGAGCATGAAATTTGTAGCACCATTGAAGATGAAAATATTATGCAACGATTTCAATCAATGTCGTCTCGAAAAACCTTTTTGCATCCCTTGGCAAATCCTTCTCGTTCTACAATAGATAAATAAAAGGTATGTATTGATGTATATAACTATATTCATTTAATAATTATGATCCACATGTTGTTTGTTGTGTATTGTTTATTTTTTTGTACATTGGTTGGTAGATGTGTTTTCTTTCACGTATTTTATGTTATAATACAAAAATATGTCTAGAAGATTTTGTCGGTTTTCTCGGTCCGAAACGGTGACCCGTGGTATTCCTATTGCGAAGCCTGTCAGTGCCCCTCCAAGAAAGGACTCCTGGCTCCGCCACTGGTCAGAATGCTAATACATTCATAAGGTTATTCCAAGTGGACATAACGTGACAGAGATGACTAAGAGTAGCACAGCTCGAATACGGTTTTGTTCCTGTTGACTGAGCTCAAAGTTCGATTTCAAGTGCAAGTAGTCACCTCTGTCCAATGAAAAATATCATCCCAAGACCTCTTTTCCACAATGATCATTGTCTGGATTCCCCGTCACTCTAAGGCAATAGGGTAATGGTGTTGTTGTATCATTGTCTGGATTCCGACAATCTAAAAAACAAAACCCAATCAGGCTCCATGCAGAATAAAATCCAATCTAAAGACACAAATAAAAGTAGATGAAACACCTAAGCGTGCCAACTCACCCCCCTCTGCATCCTAAAGTACAAGAACTAAATTGTCGTGAAGGGTTGCCAATGGACTGCAAAATTTCATGACATAAATAAGTAATTTCCAAAAATTAATGGGATGGGTTCAATCAGAAACGAGCTTGAGTATCCTTACAAAGAGAAGTCATTCATATCTGAAGTTTGATAGTCTCCTTTTCACAGTGAAACTGCAATGTGAAGCAAAAGAAATGGAGACTAAAGAAAAAAACACGGCAGCATATCAAACCACGCGATCTCAGTATACTTGGATCTCCAAGTCTTTGGAATGCTTCAAATCTAAGTTGAGCTTCCAAAATCCTGGGCAACACCAAGGACAAATATTAGAACAAATGCTGTATCATGTTCAGTGCCAACTTAGAATTTGTGCAACATGGCTGCTCTATAGCCAGAAATTATCCTCCCCATACACTGTTGAAAATCCCACATTGGCTAATTTGAGAAAAAATGCATGGCTTATATGAGGATGAGCAGTGGCGGAGCCATGAGTCTCTTCTTGGAGGGGCACTGACAGGCTTCGCCACAGGAATACCACCGGTCACCGTTTTAGACCGGAAAAACGACAAAATCTTCTAGGCATATTTTTGTATTATAACATAAAATACGTGAAAGAAAACACATCTATCAACCAATGTACAAAAAAAATAAATAATACACAACAAACAATATGCGGATCATAATTATTAAATCAATATAGTAATATACATCAATATATACCTTTTATTTGCCTATTATAGGACGAGAATGAGTTGCCAAAGGACGCAAAAAGTATCTTCGAGATGATATTGATTGAAATCGTTGCATAATATCTTCATCTTCAAAAAAATTATGCTCAAAGTAACAAAATAAAAAATCCGATAGTACGTCATCCCTTAACCGTTTGCGTAGATTATTCTTGACGATATTCATTGCAGAAAAATTAGAAACAAACAACTGTCACAAAGGCTAGTGTTTAACAATAGGCATTTGGAAAAGCAAGTTACCTTTTACAGTTTATTGTCTGAATGCTGAATCAATGAACCAATCATATATGGTGTACACAGTTGCTTGGAATGTGTAAAATAGTTTTCACACCAGCAACATCCTACACTATGGCTTTGAATACAACCTAAAGGTATGTGTAACTTTCAACTTTGAAACGACTTTAAAGCTGAATATTTATCTCTTAATAAATTATTGTTAATCCTGCTTGAGAATTTGATTGTAAAAACGTTTGTTCTTGCTACCCTTCTTGACCGACACTCAGCTCCATCTAACACCCTAGAAACCGTGCATAAGAGAAAACCCTAATAATAATGATAAAACCATTTGGGAATTGGAAAAGGAATCCACCAATTTGTGTTCCAAGATTTTCCAAATCTTGAATTCTTCCTTCTTGGCCGATTCCAGCTTCCAAAATAAATCAAACATTCCAAACAAAAGAAAAACACCAGCAGACACAGTTCAAATTACCAAACCAGACCCTATTCCTACAAGGAACACCCTAAACCGCCGAAGATAAACTCCAAAATGTGTGGGGGTTGTCCAAAATATGTCTAAATGATGTGGAAAACGTGTGTGAATTGGTGTAAAAACCACCAGCAACATAAAAAAAACCTAGCTATTCAAATTGCTTGGACACCAACTGTGGGGATAACTGAAAAGTCAATCGGGTTTTTTAATTTTAATCTTTTTGTAATTTTAAAAAAAGTTTTAACCCTTTTTAATTTTTTTAATATATTTAAGAGACCGAACTTTCGGTAAGTTTTAGATATATTTTAGTCACTTAACAAAGAATTGTCGAACGCTAAACACTATGTGACTACGTAATACAGAGTTAGTGTTCTGTCAAGCAGGGACACACTTTGAACTGAATAGCTAAAAATACAACTACACCTACTATCCATAGGATTTTTTCACCGACATTGGGAGGGCCTCCGCCCCTGAGGATGAGGTACCACCACCCATTGCCTTAAGGTTTTGAGTGGAGGGGCACTGACAGGCTTCGCCACAGGAATACCACCGGTCACCGTTTTAGACCGGAAAAACGACAAAATCTTCTAAGCATATTTTTGTATTATAACATAAAATACGTGAAAGAAAACACATCTATCAACCAATGTACAAAAAAAATAAATAATACACAACAAACAATATGCGGATCATAATTATTAAATCAATATAGTAATATACATCAATATATACCTTTTATTTGCCTATTATAGGACGAGAAGGAGTTGCCAAAGGACGCAAAAAGTATCTTCGAGATGATATTGATTGAAATCGTTGCATAATATCTTCATCTTCAAAAAAATTATGCTCAAAGTAACAAAATAAAAAATCCGATAGTACGTCATCCCTTAACCGTTTGCGTAGATTATTCTTGACGATATTCATTGCAGAAAAATTAGAAACAAACAACTGTCACAAAGGCTAGTGTTTAACAATAGGCATTTGGAAAAGCAAGTTACCTTTTACAGTTTATTGTCTGAATGCTGAATCAATGAACCAATCATATATGGTGTACACAGTTGCTTGGAATGTGTAAAATAGTTTTCACACCAGCAACATCCTACACTATGGCTTTGAATACAACCTAAAGGTATGTGTAACTTTCAACTTTGAAACGACTTTAAAGCTGAATATTTATCTCTTAATAAATTATTGTTAATCCTGCTTGAGAATTTGATTGTAAAAACGTTTGTTCTTGCTACCCTTCTTGACCGACACTCAGCTCCATCTAACACCCTAGAAACCGTGCATAAGAGAAAACCCTAATAATAATGATAAAACCATTTGGGAATTGGAAAAGGAATCCACCAATTTGTGTTCCAAGATTTTCCAAATCTTGAATTCTTCCTTCTTGGCCGATTCCAGCTTCCAAAATAAATCAAACATTCCAAACAAAAGAAAAACACCAGCAGACACAGTTCAAATTACCAAACCAGACCCTATTCCTACAAGGAACACCCTAAACCGCCGAAGATAAACTCCAAAATGTGTGGGGGTTGTCCAAAATATGTCTAAATGATGTGGAAAACGTGTGTGAATTGGTGTAAAAACCACCAGCAACATAAAAAAAACCTAGCTATTCAAATTGCTTGGACACCAACTGTGGGGATAACTGAAAAGTCAATCGGGTTTTTTAATTTTAATCTTTTTGTAATTTTAAAAAAAAGTTTTAACCCTTTTTAATTTTTTTAATATATTTAAGAGACCGAACTTTCGGTAAGTTTTAGATATATTTTAGTCACTTAACAAAGAATTGTCGAACGCTAAACACTATGTGACTACGTAATACAGAGTTAGTGTTCTGTCAAGCAGGGACA
Source organism: Eustoma russellianum (assembly GCA_036186865.1). Taxonomy (NCBI): domain Eukaryota; kingdom Viridiplantae; phylum Streptophyta; class Magnoliopsida; order Gentianales; family Gentianaceae; genus Eustoma; species Eustoma russellianum. The sequence goes on from AP025044.1 coordinate 5,018,564, forward strand.
CACTTTGAACTGAATAGCTAAAAATACAACTACACCTACTATCCATAGGATTTTTTCACCGACATTGGGAGGGCCTCCGCCCCTGAGGATGAGGTACCACCACCCATTGCCTTAAGGTTTTGAGTGGAGGGGCACTGACAGGCTTCGCCACAGGAATACCACCGGTCACCGTTTTAGACCGGAAAAACGACAAAATCTTCTAAGCATATTTTTGTATTATAACATAAAATACGTGAAAGAAAACACATCTATCAACTAATGTACAAAAAAAATAAATAATACACAACAAACAATATGCGGATCATAATTATTAAATCAATATAGTAATATACATCAATATATACCTTTTATTTGCCTATTATAGGACGAGAAGGAGTTGCCAAAGGACGCAAAAAGTATCTTCGAGATGATATTGATTGAAATCGTTGCATAATATCTTCATCTTCAAAAAAATTATGCTCAAAGTAACAAAATAAAAAATCCGATAGTACGTCATCCCTTAACCGTTTGCGTAGATTATTCTTGACGATATTCATTGCAGAAAAATTAGAAACAAACAACTGTCACAAAGGCTAGTGTTTAACAATAGGCATTTGGAAAAGCAAGTTACCTTTTACAGTTTATTGTCTGAATGCTGAATCAATGAACCAATCATATATGGTGTACACAGTTGTTTGGAATGTGTAAAATAGTTTTCACACCAGCAACATCCTACACTAAGGCTTTGAATACAACCTAAAGGTATGTGTAACTTTCAACTTTGAAACGACTTTAAAGCTGAATATTTATCTCTTAATAAATTATTGTTAATCCTGCTTGAGAATTTGATTGTAAAAACGTTTGTTCTTGCTACCCTTCTTGACCGACACTCAGCTCCATCTAACACCCTAGAAACCGTGCATAAGAGAAAACCCTAATAATAATGATAAAATCATTTGGGAATTGGAAAAGGAATCCACCAATTTGTGTTCCAAGATTTTCCAAATCTTGAATTCTTCCTTCTTGGCCGATTCCAGCTTCCAAAATAAATCAAACATTCCAAACAAAAGAAAAACACCAGCAGACACAGTTCAAATTACCAAACCAGACCCTATTCCTACAAGGAACACCCTAAACCGCCGAAGATAAACTCCAAAATGTGGGGGGGTTGTCCAAAATATGTCTAAATGATGTGGAAAACGTGTGTGAATTGGTGTAAAAACCACCAGCAACATAAAAAAAACCTAGCTATTCAAATTGCTTGGACACCAACTGTGGGGATAACTGAAAAGTCAATCGGGTTTTTTAATTTTAATCTTTTTGTAATTTTAAAAAAAAGTTTTAACCCTTTTTAATTTTTTTAATATATTTAAGAGACCGAACTTTCGGTAAGTTTTAGATATATTTTAGTCACTTAACAAAGAATTGTCGAACGCTAAACACTATGTGACTACGTAATACAGAGTTAGTGTTCTGTCAAGCAGGGACACACTTTGAACTGAATAGCTAAAAATACAACTACACCTACTATCCATAGGATTTTTTCACCGACATTGGGAGGGCCTCCGCCCCTGAGGATGAGGTACCACCACCCATTGCCTTAAGGTTTTGAGTGGATATGGGCATCACCTCATGTAAGCCCAAGTTTCAACATACACTATACAGGAGTAGCCACTAGTCACCTTAACTATTACTTCAGGGGAATATCATGTTAGCGGAGTGGTAATGCTTAAAAGCGCGGAGTGGTAACGCTTAAAGCAGGGGAATATCATGTTAGAGCAGCATACGCCCAATTTTTCAACATTCAGTTGGTTAAGCCAAGGATCAATTTAAAATTTGAGTACTATATATCCTTTTAGGTCATCCGGAAACAACTTCCGTGTGTTTCTAACACATGGCTATGGTTGCATACATCCGATCCCCCATACTCCGCCATATACGGGAGTCTCTAAGGCAATGTGTTAATGTTGATGTTGTATTATATATCCTTTCATAATCAGAAAACTTCTATAAAATCAACCAAGTACTTGATATAACAGTTGTTCAGGAAGTTTTATCAAACAAGCATGTTGCTTTTATTTTTCTTTTTAATTTTTTTAATTTTTTTTCTTTGCAGATACCCAAAAACGGGGAGAAGGGATCCGAATCCTGATGCTCACTATAAAGTGCAAGAGTGGTAAAGTTTGAATTCCACAACAATGATATTACTTGGTACAATAATTCAATGAATAACAACTAAAAAGGCTAAACAACCTGTGGTGCGAAATTTGAATTGTAAAAATTGTTACCTTTGAGTAATGCAGGAGGTGATGCTGTATTAAGGCCTTTGAATTCCAGATCTACATACCATCAAACAAAACAAGAATAATACAATACATGAAATTTTAAAATACAAATAAAATATCAGAAAGAAAGGAAAAAAAACTCAGTACCTGAAACTTGGATAGTTCCTGGCATTATAATGAAAGGAATTCAAATGAAGTTTCATACAAGTGCAATGAGAATGAAAAAAAACAGCAACAAACCCACCCAAAGGTTTTGGTGCCAACTCTTTGAGCTTGAAATTTCCGGGTAATTTGAAGTGATTTGTTTTGTCGGGTCTGGAATAGTGGATTTGGGTCGCTGAGGGAAGAAACGGGTGTGGATGGAAACGAGGGAGAAGAAGAAGAGATGGGGTCCATCAGATTTCTGTTTTGTCTCTTCTGCTAACACCACACCTACTGTATCTCGGGGAGCAAACGTTAGGTAACTATCTTCCAGCCTCAAAGAGCATTATGAAAGATATTAATCATAAATTCAACAGTCTTTTAGTTTGGGTGAGAACTTATGCAGTAACTTAGACAACTCGTCTCCCTACAAACCAGAACTTCGACCTAGCAACAGTTGTACAACTACACTGTGCGTGTCCTAAATTCAAACTCTTGATCTCTTGGAGCAAATCCCAACCCGATTACCAAACAGTCACAGTATCTCTAGCAGTATTCTTCACAAAGGCAAATCATTTGAGTGAATTACTATGGATGTATACATGTGTTGTATGGTGGTTTGCAAATATGTTATATCGTTAATTTGTTAAGCAACATGACAATTTCGAAAAATTAACGAAAAATTGACCATCATATTAACCACGAATTAAAAACATTTGACCACATAATTAACAACATATACATACACACGTTGTAAATATTAAAGGTATAGATATTATTTTTAATTATCATCAAACATTAAGTAGAAGTATTTCCAGACAAAACCATAAACCAAATCATAAAAAGACATCGAAAATCTTGACATCCCGTTGCTTGCCGAATGTTCGGTATCCTATGATTTCATGGTTCAGTATACACTGTAATTCAACAACCCTTACTAAACCTTTAGGTTAAACGTTCGGCATGCTTACTGAATCTTTAAATTAAGGATTCAATAAAGGTAATTCCCCAGCAAGATAATTTCTAGTTGAATTTATTATTCCATTCAATATTACAACTTGATTTTATATAAATTTGGAGTACCTTTAAAAACAATTTTATGTGTTTTTTTCCAACATGATGTTGTAAACTGCCTTTGTGTCTGCTCATGTTCTAATGAAATGAAATCTTGTTATATAAAAAAAATCCAAACTTATGCTAAATATTTATCACTATAGCAAGGATATTTGAACTATAAATTTTGCCACTAGAAGAAAACCATATTTTAAATTAGCTATACAACAATTTTTATTATGTTAAATTAAATAAGTTAAAGTAATTTAAATAAAACATAATTAAACCAGATAATCTAAATCATGATTATTATCTAAAACTCGGCTACACATGAATTGGTGTTGGCAAAATAATATCATCCTCGGATAGAAAGATAACAAGAGGCCCACATGTCGGAAGAGGTGCTTACAAAATCACCACACAAATTTATTATCCTTTGTAGAGGTTACTCTCTTCTTCACACTCTTTAATCATCTCACAATATAATCTATGCTTTCATCGGGTTGACATCTCTTCACCCCCACTTTTCTCACCCCTTTTGTAACCACGAGACACGTGGCAGTAAGAGAGGGTGGTGAGGCTAGATGAGGGTCATCTGCATCTAGCCTCACCACCCCTTGCTGCTACGTGTCGCGCGGTCATGCGTCACCGTAACCCCTTGCGGTGAGGGGATCCTATCCCGCTTTCATCCTATTAGATCAAGCTGAAAAGTACCCCCAAAAGACATACAAACATACTCATCAAGGTAAGATCATAAGTGCAAGTCTATCTCACTCACTCTCTATTTCTACGATCTCAAGAGAACTTTGATAAACATACATTGTTTCATACATATCAAAGTTACATTGGTACAATACGTAACATAGAGAATTTACGACTCTCTATATTTATGGTTCCAATGACGCATGTGTTTAAACTTAGGCTTACATGAAATGTGAGGTCGATATCTATTCAAAACCTTAAGGCAATGGGTGTTAATACACATCCTCATATAACCCATATATTTTTACTCAAATTAGCAAATGTAGGATAATATTCTCAACACCCGTCCTCACATGCCAAGTGGCTTGACATACATACGCGCCTTAGAACCCACTCTCAATCACAAATCAGGTATGAACTCAAATTAGTCAATGCGGGATAATATTCTCAATATCCGTTCTCACGTGACAACGTGGCTTGACATACACACGCGCCTTAGAAATCGCCCTCAATCATAAATCAGGCATGAACATCTGAAAATCACAAACCACAAGCCAGACATGAACATATGGACTTCGTTGAGGGGAGATTAAATGGCCAACTATGGGCCAGACAAGGTGTGAATCCACATTTTAACATGACTCTGATACCATATTGAAACTTGGGCTTACGTGAGGTGAGACTCTTATCCACTCAAAAACTTAAGGCAATGGATGGTGTTTTCATCCTCATGTAACCCATGTATTTTTTCTCAAATTAGCCAAGGTAAGATAATACTCTCAAAAGCATGTATATATAAAACAATTTTGTTTTATTTATACATATCGCAATTCTTATATGATGGAGTACTTCAATATATAAACTATCACGGATTATAAAGAAAAATAAATAAATTTCAACCATGAACCCGGCTGCAAGATAGAGCCATCAAGAGGATGGCAGCGTCCTTCTCTTCTTGTGGAAAGACACGATGGTACGCCACATTTGTGCTCAAATTGGACAAGAAGTCCTCCAACCCACTCTTCTTTTGTGATGCATTAGATGATTCTGCAAATGCTGTGGGCTTCCACTTTTTCTTGAAGCATTTGCTTTGCACTTTCATCTTTAGAGCCGGCGTTTCCACAGCAACATTTTTGCCATTTTCTGCTGCAGCTGCCATGGCCCTTCTCGCCTTTCTTTGCCGGATTCCACAAGCGTTGCAAAGTGACTAAAAAGTAATAAAAAAACATTTTTATTATAAGCTTGTTCCAAGTTTTTTTTAATAGTATATGTTCATATGCAAAGTGATCATATTTATCGTGTCAAAACTAAAAAAATGAACGACCATTTAGTAGAATATCATCACAAATTTTCCATTACATCGATTTCATAGAAATTGCACAAATTTTAAAATTTTTCAGAAATAACTGTTATTCTGTTGTTATCCGGTAAGAGATAGACAAATAAAAAGTGAGCGTTCTGGTTTTAAACAAAACCACCCGCTTGTGAGACATTTTTCTGTACTAGTTTATGGACCACAATAAAACTACAAAATTACTTAATGTGGCATGTAATAATATATTTGTTTCATATGTCACATTCTCATTAGACTGGTGCATTGGGTCATCAGGATATGGCCTAATGGTTTCAATGGCGGATGTTCGAGAGAGTGGCGAGAGTTCGATTCTTGTTCCAAACAAGATTTTCGACTCTCTTTACAGATAAACGTATGATATTAGAGCTCCATTGATTGTAATATGCTTTTTGTGTGGCTGTCTGAGCAGTCCAAACTCTGTCATAGCAGGCCTTGTGCTCCTGACTTTCATCTCTATCGCGCCATGAGACAGACTGATAGAGATCCGATTGAGGTTCCCGGTCATAAACCTTTTTTTAGACTGGTGCATTGGAGACTCCTTATCTAATCATGACTCCATTTAATGAACAGCAGCAATATAACAGTAAGCTAATCAATGACTACAACATGATAGTTGATGGAACAAAAACAATATGAAAAGAAATGCCAGAATTAGGCATGGTCAACAGCTAAAAAATTTGGCAAGAAATTTTGTACCTTAGGGCCTTTTGGTCCACTTCTCCATAGAGGAGTCTTGGTTGTGTTACAATCAGAACAAACCCTAACTGCAGGATTATTGTTGTATGGAGTAGCATTGGTGACACTAGAGTGATCAGCTGCAGATGAAGAAGCTTTTTGTACTTGTTTGTGATCTTCAAACTTAGCAGAATTGTTGTTATTGCCATGAACTGAATTCTTCATTTTTTGCATCAACCTCATCTTTGATGATACCCACTTGACCTCAGTTTGATCTCCATTTTTCCATAAAGAAAACTTTAGGCCTTGATCACCTCTCTTCTCTAGATCATGTGATCCACCCTCTTGAACTTGATTAATGACCTGGTATCAAAGAATTTACTTGTATAAGTAAATTAATAAAAAAATAAACCATTTATTTTGGGATCAAGTGTCAGTCCTGCCTGTATAACGTAGTGGATGATATTTCGGAGTCTAAAATATCATCCACTTGATCCATGAGTTCTAACATGGTTAGAACTCACACACAAAGTCCGGACAAGTCTTACCTCTTGTTGATTGGTGGAATTTTGCATATCGGGATGATGAAACTGTGATTGATCTTGATCTGAGAGGGAAAAACCATGACAAGAAAGAGGTGATGAAGAAGAACATGATGAAGAAGTGTTTTGAAATTTTGGGACAAAGATCTGATGGCACTGATCAAGATATTCATTGGGTTGAAACATGAGTATGATTGTATTGAATAACACTCTTGATTGGAGTCTAGAGATTTAAGAAGTTGAGGCAGGAAAGCAAAAGACTTATAATTGAATATGATGGGGTTGTGTAATTAAAAGGGCCTAATGAATAGAGTTTTGGATGTCTTATAAAGGAGATTTTGGAAGGGGAAAAAAGCAATTTCTTAGACGTTCACGTGACTTCACGGCAACCAAAGAAAGGGGTGAAAAAGACAAACAAAAAGGAGTAGAGGAGGGAAGAGAAGAACATACTCATACCACACGGCCATTTCACACAACCCTATCTTCAGAATTTGTATTTAAATATTCTTTCTTGAGATAATTATGTTTAAATTGGAGAAAAAGTCGAAATCCATCGTTCTGGCCCCCACCGCCCTAGCTTCATAGAGCATTATGGAGGATGTAAATCAGGAGTTCAGCGACCTCCTAGGTTGGATGAAGACTTACGCAGTGACTCACACAAGGTGTCCCCTGCAAACAGGCATTCGGTCTAGTAGCTAGCAGTGGAACACCCATACTGTACGTGTCCCTGAAATCGAACTCTTGACCTCTTGAAATAAATTCCAATCTGAGTACCAACTGGACTATGCCCTGAGTACATGTTTAACTTAATATGCTAAGATAGTACTCTCTTAGCCACATGTGGGATAGTAACCGCAGCGTGTAATTCCAACTCATTTAAGCTACAAAGGTTAGTTCAATTAAAGTACAATATAACTTATTAATTTAACAATATTTATTTTAAGAGCTTTAAAGACAGGCCTAAGAGTAACTGGTAATGTTGTTGCTTTGTGGTCTTGAGATTACAGGTCGAGCTGTGGAAACAACCTCTTACACAAAGTGTAAGTTAAATCCGCGTACATCAGATCGTGAAGCGATCACGTCCTTCTCTGAACCCTACATAAACGCGAGAATCTAATGCACTGTGAACATCTTTTTTATTTTAATAGCTTTTAACTTTTAAAAACGACTCGTGTCATGCAAAGTTGGTTGACTGAGTTAAACAAATGTAAGTGACAATAATCCCCAAAAACTTAATTATATGATTAGGATGGAGAATACGTTTGAGTGTAAAATTCACATATTTAGATACGTAAAAGCTTAAGTGTGTTGAGAGTTGTGCTATATTGATGGAGTAAACAAAAAATAAATAGATACACACGAGGATGTGGTATTACCATCTATGTATGAAGGTCTTTGTCAAATATGATACCCGCTATCAAATTTTTGTGCTACCAGAGACACTTTTATTGGCCTATACCTCACTTGTCTACGACGGTTATTTAGTATCAATCTTCCCCATTCTAATATAGATGTTTATGTTCGACTTGAGGTTTTGTCTTTGAATGATAGTTTCAGATGTATGTGTGGCAAGTAAAATTGTAACATGAGTACGTGTGTTAGGAATTATTTCTCATGAGTCAATAAATATGAAGGTGTGTACCACTACTTAACGCGTTAATAAATTGGGACAGATTTGAGCTTCATTTCATGTATATATACTATAAAATATCAATAAAATGCATGGTTATAAATTAAAGGTGTATAGATATCAATTGCTTATCAGATCTAAAGTTAAACACGAATTAATAACATATACTTTATTCTTTATAAAAGGCTTCAGAAAGGATATATATATATATATATATATATATATATATATATATATATATATGTATATGTATATATATGTGTATATATATATATTTATATATTTATATATATTCATCATATTATCTCTTACATGGTCTGAAGACAAGTGGGCAAGATAACGAAATCTGTACACAAAAGATGCCACTGTTGGGTGTGTTAACTTTGACAAGTAAATAAATCAGACTTATTGTTTTCCTGAAAGCAAATTTGTTAGACCTTCATGAAGATAGTTAATTGAGTTAGTGGTGGCATATCTCATCTGGTACTCAGGTTGTGATTTACTTTAAGATGTCAAGAGTTCGATTCCAGAGATACGCACAGTATGTGTTCCACTGCTGATAGGCCAAAAGTCTAGTTTGCAAGAGGACACTTTCTGTGAGTCACTGCGTAAGTCTTCATTCAACCTAAAAGGCCACTGGGATCCTGATTTACATCCTCCATAATACTCCTTAAGACTAGAACGGTGTGAACCACAGGACCATAGTATGCTATTTTGCTCAAAGTTAATTGAGACAGTGGAGCAGCTCAACAAGTAGACCAACAATAGCCACGTGGACAGAATAGGAGGTGTCATGTTATCCATAAAAACCTTTCGACTCGAGGAATTTCATCGATGTCAATAATAGAATCCGGTTGCTAAGGTTGTCGATGCCCTAGTGATCGTCTCCTCTAGGCTTTCCATTTGTCAATAACATAATGTAGCCAAACAACCTGTTTTAATTGCAGGGTCCCAAGAGACCCGAGCCTAAGAAGGTCCATGATCTTGGTTCATATGGCTTTTTTCTTGCGCTAGCATCCGTGTTGGTACAATATATAGAACAGTAAAAGCCTTTAAATCTAGTACTATTTGAGTAACATTTTTTTCATAATAATACTCGAGTTTTTTTTATCATGCCACACTTCGTCGATAGGCGTTACAAATAGGGATTACAACTTTTTTCTGGATCATGTCACATTCTGTGGAGTCTTGCCTTATATGAGGAGATATTGCCCCAGACGGAGATTGAACCCATGATCTCTTAGTCATATGGCCTCAGAATTACCATTGGTGTAATGCCTCATTGGCATAATAATACTCGAGTTTGAGTCTCTTTTAATTAAATAATATATACTTTCTCCGCTTTCTAAATATTTTTCTAATTTGGCTTGAGCGTAATTTAAGGAAGTCAAATTTTATAGCCTATTATTCTTATTCTATCCTTAATTGGTTACTTATGATAAAATAGAGAAAAATCATGTAATTATTAATTGAATGAACAATATAAAGACTTTGACTACTAATACTTATTATATTTAAACAGTGGACAATATTTTTGAAACAAACAAAATAAAAAGAGAACAATATTTTTAAAACAGAAGGAAAATAATCGAGCAAAACATGTTCATTTATTTCATGTTTTGCTTCATAAAGTTCTGAGTAAAAATTATCTCTTTCTCTCTTAAGTAAATGCTTTTTACTTTTTGTTTAGTTTGATCATGTTGGATAAGGTTTTTCGAAATACTTATTGCTTCTTTATTATCACATCTCAGTTGACTCAGAAGGCTCGGTGGAAAACCAACCTCACGTAGCACCCATCTAATTGTAGGACTTTTGTTGTACCTTTCGACACTAGACAAAGCAACTAATTTCTGTTTCTTACTCTTTCATGTCATTAGATCCATTCTAAAGGGCGTTTTCGATGCACTAGGCTCCCGCATTTTTGTAGGGTCTAGTCTGTGTCTGTGTATGCATTGATGTCAAGGTGTCTATTTCTCCATGTATCTTCTAAGTATCGCATTATTCTCATGATAGAATCCATATGATCTATCTATGGCTGATGCATAAATTGACTTACCACCTCAATGGCGTATGTTATGTTTGGTCTCGTATGCGCTAAGAAAATTAGTTCTCCCACCAGTCACTGGTATTTTCCCTTCTCTGCTGGAACAATCCCTTTTTCAATTGGTTGATTTGTATTGGTGTATCTACTGGTTTGCAATAAATCTTTCCTGTTTCCATAAGCAAGTCCAAAATATATTTTCACTAATAAATATTCCTTGCTTAGACCGTAAGACTTCAATTCCGAAAAAGTATTTTAATCGACCGATATCTTAGTTTCAAATTATGTGAATAAATTCTCTTTTAGCTTCAAAATTTATTCTCGACCACTGTCGATTATAATCATATCATCCACATAAACGATCAAGTAGGTAACCAGATCGCCTTTTCTTTTTATAAACAGAGTATGATTTGAGTTACTGCCTATATCCATATCGTTTCATTGCCACGGTAAACCTCCCAAACCATATCCTTGGTAGATGCTTAAGTGTGTAAAGTGTCCTTCGGAGTAGACATACCTCTCCTTTTTGAAATCCATCCGAGAAGCCAGAAGGAGCTTTTATGTATACCTTTTCTTTCATGTCTCCATGAAGAAAGGTGTTTTTCATGTCAAACTGATGGAGTGGTCAATCCTTGTTTCCTGCTATCAAGAATAACATCCGAATTGTGCTTATCTTTGCAACTAGAGAGAAGTTATCAAAGCAATCTACTCTGCTGGTCTGTGTATATTCTTTGCTGCAAGTCTGGTTTTATATCGTTGTATAGACCCGTATGCATTATGGTTGATGGTAAACACCCATCTACATCCAACCGGTCTTTTACTTTTTGGAAGTTTACACTTGTCCCACGTACCATTTTTCTCAAGTGCTTCCATCGTTGCATCCATAGGCAGTCTCCATTCTTTTGTTTGTTTTGCCTCGTGTACATCTCTCTAAACCTCTAAGTTGAACAGACTTGTAGTAAATGCCTTCACTAAATCAGACACACTCCCTTTGACTAGATTTCCTATTGGATATCTACTGGCTCTAGAAATACTCTCCCGAAAATACTGTGCTTGTGGAACACCTCGATTATTTCTGCAGGAGAGAGTATACACACTTTCTATGTGCACTTCAGGATTAGTAATATCAACATCATCATTATAAACTCAGACATCTGAACTGAGAAATGTGTCACTCGCCTTTTTCTGAATATCATCCGAAGACAGATCCGAGTTTAGAACAGAGATATTGGTCTCTAGAGTGATGGGTGGCATAGCCGGAGTAGTGTCTGGAAGGACCAAGTTATCTAACCAACCAAGTGAGTCACTAGTGTTCTCTCTTTGAACACGAGGTTGGGTAGAGTGGTAAAATTCAATTTTGAGAAAACCGCAGTCCGCAGTGGCATAGATGCGACGGTTAATGGGATTGTAACACCGATACCCTTTCTGATGAAGTGCACATCCCCACAAAGACACATTTAACAACACATAGATCAAGTTTAGACCGAGCTTGCTTTGGAACATGAACGAAGACCATACAACCAAAGATTCGTGGTGGAAGGGTTAATATAGGTTGGACCTGTGTTTGAGTTTGTAGGACTTGAGGAGGGATTCGGTGGTCCAGTATTTTTTTAGATAGTTGGTTCAAAAGATAAACGAATGTGGCAATAGCTTCAGGCCAAAAATGTTTAAGGACATATGATTCAATGGAAGGATAAAATAATCTTTTTCATTCATCTTTTGTGTGTGCATTAGCTTCCCTAATATACTACACAGATTGCACTATCTATAGAAATGAAATGGTTACAGAATAATTACATTGATTATGTCCTAATGGGTGATTTGATTGATGGCTGATTTTCCCTTTGTAATTGTTGCTTTCTTTCTTTTTCCTTGCAGGGTATCTTCTAACAGTTTCATTCCTGTTATTTGAATTCTTAAACTCAATACACCTTCTCAAGTTCTCCATATTTAAAAATCCGAGGGCTTCCATATATACTCGGTCACGATTTTTTGTTTTTTAGATAGTTCAACATTAATGATTGTGGTTCAGACCTACTCAGTCAGACCAGGGCATCATAGGAGACATATATGTTGGTCACAATCAATCCTGTACCAAGACGCAGTCGTACACTGTGTGCATATGAAACATTTTTTAGATAGTTCAACATTAATGATTGTGGTTCAGACCTACTCAGTCAGACCAGGGCATCATAGGAGACATATATGTTGGTCACAATCAATCCTGTACCAAGACGCAGTCGTACACTGTGTGCATATGAAACAACAAAATAAATCAAACCCGGGGCGAGTCGAGGACTCTGTCCTTAAGACGTATTGCTCCGGTATACTGTGCCCAACCGGTATGAGCAATCGTCTCCCAGGATACAACGGGTACCTGTTCAGTTGAGCGGCACTGCTGAACTTGAACTCCTTCGAACGCTAGAGTGTCCTGACTTCTCCCGGACGATATGCAAGACTCACGTGCTACGAATGCCAAATGCTTTAATGCTTGAATTGTGTTGTAAGTGGTGTGTAAAGAGTGCACCCTTAGCCTCTTTATATAGGAGAGTCGGAGGTACCGTAACCGTTGGATCAAAACCGAAGTTTAATTTAAGCCGTTGGATTAAAACCTCCTATCCAGATTAGGATGGTTTAATCTCAGCATTTAGATCAAAGATCGATTAACAGGTTTAAACCTGGAGCGTTGGATGGAAACCATATTCGGTTAAGCGGTTAAGATAGTTTAAATCTCGGCCGTTAGATTCAAGCTGCTTTTCTCATTACCGTTAGATCATAACAGATGATCTTATCTGAAATGGAGGAGGATAGAGTTTGATTCATTTTTGAATCAAACCTGCCCAAACAGAACAAATCTGCCTGCTGTCAGACTTCGATCGATCACATCGATCGATCGAAGTGACATCGATCGATCGATGTGATCGACTGATGTCTGACTGAGCACTTCATTCGATCAACTTGATCGATCTAAGTGACATCGATCGATCGAAGTGATCGATCGATGTCCTCTGATTGACTTAGATCGATCTGCCAAGAGATCGAAGCCCTCTGATCCACTTAGATCGATAACATCGATCGATTGAAGTGATATCGATCGATCGATGTCATCGATCGATGTCCGTCAGATGCTTTTTACCGCCACATGGACACTTCCAACGTGGCATTCCTCCATACGGGTGACACCTCACCCATCCACAACATTTCCATCTACTTTGAACATTAATTTCACATTCACACAATCTCAAAATTGAGTGATTCCACATCCTAACATTAACTACTCGTGACGTAGATAATTAAGGATTCATTAGTTTTCGATTTCATTATCGGAAACTCATTAAGCTCAAAGTACGTTGCTCAACCAAATTCAGCAACACTCATTAACGGGCCAAAGCCCAAATCTTCAATCTCCAACGATGGGCCAAAGCCCAACCTTAAATTCTCCAACAATCCCCCACATGAATGGAAATTAATGCAAATGCATATGCAGACTCTGAGGAGAAGTCAGACAAGGAAATATTGCATCAGAAGAGGTAGCTTCTGGCTTTGAACCTTTCTTAGTGATATACCATCGGATTCACTCGGCTAAATAGTGACTTGATGTCTTGAACTAGTCAGCCTTTGTTGTGAACCAAGACAACGGTACTCACACAATATTTCCTTTAACACCCTTTTGGTTCTCATGGTTGTGTTCGTTTTGGCCATGAACAACCTGGTTTCAGAAAGTGTTTTAGAGAAATCTTGCCACCTAGACTTTCTCATAGAAGCGGCCACACTTCACACTTACATAGGTGATTCCTATCAAGAGTATCCTGCCATACTCCACTTGACGCATCAAGATATAGGACATCATTAAAAGCCTTAGCTTACCCTACAATTCTCTGCAGACAGCACTTTTATCAGACGGAATGAGCAAGTGCTAACTGAACCTTCATAACTTAGTTGTCCCATTGAACCAAGATTCTGGGATCTCCAGTCAACAAGGTTGGGTTACCATTACAAAGATTCATGCATTATGGGCTTAAGTCCCATTCCGCTTGTCAATCTTGACATATGATCTCTAGGCAAGCCTTTTGTAAGCGGATCCGCAAGATTCTCCACTGATTTCACATAATCAATGGAAATCACGCCATTAGAGATCAACTGTTTAATGGTGTTATGTCTTCGACGTATGTGTCGTGACTTACCATTATAGATGCTTCTTTGAGCACGTCCTATAGTTGACTGACTATCACAGTGTATGCTAATAGGAGCGATCGGCTTAGGCCAACACGGAATATCTTCCAGGAAATTCCGAAGCCACTCAGCCTCTTCCCCAGCTTTGTCCAACGCTATGAATTCAGCTTCCATAGTGGACCTAGCTATGCAGGTTTGTTTCGTGGATTTCCACGACACAGTAGCACCACCAATAGTGAACACGTACCCACTGGTGGACTTCGAGTTCTTACTATCTGATATCCAATTTGCATCGCAGTATCCTTCCAACACTGCTGGATATCTCGTATAATGTAATCCAAGATACATTGTGTATTTCAGATACCTCATCACTCTGTTAAGAGCTTTCCAATGATCATCACTTGGATTACTGGTAAACCTGCTCAACTTGTTTACCGAACAAGCTAAGTCTGGTCTTGTACAATTCGTTATGTACATCAGACTCCCGATTACCTGAGAGTATTTTAACTGAGCTACAGGTTCGTCTCGATTCTTCCTTAAGTGCACACTTGAGTCGAGCGGGGTCTTTATCGGTTTCACATCATCCATATTGAACCGTTTCAGGACTGATTCAATATAGTGTGTTTGTGACAGTATGAGTCCCTCAGTCACCCTAGAAATCTTAATTCCTAGAATAACATTGGCAACTCCCATGTCCTTCATATCAAAGTTCCTCGTCAACATCTTCTTTGTGTTTAAGATTATGTCCCGAGTACTTCCCATGATAAGCATGTCGTCTACATAGAGACATACTATCACAAATGCATTCTGTGTGCTCCTAATGTACACACACTTATCGCACTCATTGATCTTGAAGTCATTTGACATCATTACCTGATCAAACTTTAAATGCCATTGCTTGGGTGCTTGTTTAAGTCCGTACAAGGACTTAACAAGTCTACAAACTTTCCTTTCTTGTCCTGGAACGACAAACCCCTCGGGTTGTTCCATATAAATCTCTTCCTCTAACTCACCATTCAGAAAGGCAGTCTTTACGTCCATTTGATGGATTTCCAAATCATAGACTGCAGCAATGGCTACTAGCATCCTTATGGAAGTGATCCTAGTCACTGGTGAGTAGGTGTCAAAGAAGTCAAAGCCTTCTTTCTGTCTATAGCCCTTGGCTACTAACCTGGCTTTATACTTCCCAATAGACCCATCATCTTTAAGTTTCTTCTTAAAAACCCACTTACACCCAAGTGGTTTACTTCCAGGTGAAAGATCAACCAACTCCCAAGTGTGGTTTTGAAGAATCGAGTCTATTTCACTGCTAATTGCCTCTTTCCAGAACGGAGCTTCTGGAGTTGACATAGCCTCAGAAAAATTCCTTGGCTCATTTTCTACCATATAGGTTAGAAAATCTGGTCCAAAAGACGTTGGCATTTTGGCTCGTTTGCTTTGACGAGGTTCCTCAATATCTTGAGGAATCGTCTCACGCACACGCTTACTTGTGCTTGCTTCTCCACTGTCTTTGTCTTTCTTCGGAAAGATATTTTCAAAGAACACTGCGTTCCTCGATTCCATGACAACATTCTCATGTATCTCAGGAACGTCTGATTTGTGCACTAAGAAACGATATGCACTACTGTTCGTTGCATAACCAATGAATATGCAATCAACCGTTTTAGGCCCAATTTTGACTTGTCTTGGTTTAGGTATTGCAACCTTCGCCAGACACCCCCACACTTTCAAGTATTTGTAACTAGGCTTATAGCCTTTCCACAATTCATATGGGGTCTTATCCGTCTTCTTGGACGGAATCCTGTTTAAAATGACGTTGGCTGAACCCACAAGTTCTGAGGTAAATCCGAACTTATCAACATAGCATTCATCATCTCTTTTAGAGTACAGTTTTTGCGTTCAGCAATACCATTTGATTGAGGTGAATATGGCGCAGTCGTTTGATGAATAATGCCATGTTCTAAACAAAATTCATTAAACGGTGTATCATATTCGCCACCTCTATCACTACGAATTGCTTTAATTCGTTTGCTAAGTTGATTCTCAACTTCATTTTTATAATCCTTGAAAGCATCAAGGGCCTCGTCTTTGCTATTTAGCAAATATACATAACAGTATCGTGTGCAATCGTCGATAAAAGTTACAAAATACTTTTTACCACCTCTTGTTTGCACAAACTTTAAATCACACAAATCTGTGTGAATTAAATCCAACGATTCAGTGTTTCGTTCCGTTGAAGGAAATGGCGCTTTTGTTAATTTCGCTTCAACACATATTTGACATTTTTTCTTTATTACTAAAGTCCAGTTTGGGTAGCAAGTCAAGATTAGTCATTCGTTGTATTGACTTATAATTCACATGTCCCAAACGAAAATGCCATAAACAGGAAGACTCAAGCATGTAAGCAGAAGATGAAACAATTTTATTAGCCTCAATGGGCGCAATATTTTTGGGTACAGTTGTCATAACATTCAATTTGAACATGTTATCTGAAAGATACCCTTTTCCCAAATACACCCCATTCTTAGAAAGTGTAAATTTGTTTGCCTCAAAAACAAGCTTGAATCCATGAGTGACTAGCAGCGCGCCAGAAACCAGATTCTTCCTTATGTCAGGAACATGCAGCACATTCTGCAGAGTCAACTCCCTTCCTGAAGTCAGTTTCAGGATTACCTTGCCCGATCCTTCAATCTTCGAGCTGTTGGAGTTTCCCATGAACAATTGCTCATTGTTTGTCGTGGGCACGTACTCTCTGAACATGGCCCTATTCGCACAAACATGTCGAGTGGCTCCTGTGTCCACCCACCATTCTCGTGGGTTTCCCACTGCGTTGCACTCGGTCACCACCGCGCAAAGGTTCAAATCATCCATTGCGTCGACCATATTTGCTTTTATTCTGATTCTGATTCTTTTTGGGCTTCCTGCACTCACTGCTTCTATGCCCTGGTTTACCACAGTTTTAACACTTACCTGTGAACTTCTTCGCAATTTCCTTGCCCTTGGAGTTCACACTCAAAGTGTTATGCTTCTTCTTGTTCTTTGCCTCAGCAACATGAGCTTTGGCTTGACCAGAAGACATGGATGGCTTTCTTTCGGAGCGACGGTTGTCCTCCTCAATGCGAAGACGGACTATCAAATCCTTCATCTTCATCTCCTTTCGCTTGTGTTTGAGATAGCTCTTGAATTCCCTCCACGAAGGAGGCAGCTTCTCAATCACAGCCGCAACTAGGAAAGATTCACTGAGCGTCATGCCCTCCTCTTCCATTTCAGAAACCAACATCTGTATTTCTTCCACCTGCGAAATTACAGTTTTGGAATCTAACATTTTATAGTCGAGAAATTTCCCAACTATCAACTTTTTAGTACCCGCATCTTCTGTGCGGTACTTTTTATCTAAAGCCAACCACAAAGCCTTCGCAGTTTTAAAAGTACAAAATACGCCATAGAGAGTATTATCTAGGCAACCAAGAATCAAATTCAAACAACAGAAGTTTGTATATGCCCAGGCCTCAGCACCCAAGGCGTTCTCCATATTCTGTTGTTGATCCTCCACAGGCTCAACCACGGGTGGATCCTCGCTGAGCATTCTGGCCAGCCCCAATGCAGTGAGGTAAAACAGCATCTTCTGCTGCCACCTCTTGAAGAAGCTACCAGCAAACTTCTCCGGCTTCTCCACCTGAGCAGCAGTGGCAGCCGGATTCATTTGAGGCCCTCCGGTTGGTGCCAACGGAACCGCATTGAATTGTGGTCCGGTAGCAGCATTGTTTACCCCTTCTGGTGCGGACACGGAGTGAGCACCAATAAAGCCGTGAACAGAGTTTGAGCTCTCGTTCTCCATTCCTGTTCAGTTTGATCAAAACGTAAAGATCAGAATAGTCACAGGTTCAAGAATGAGTAGAAAGAGACTGCAAAACAGTACGAAACTGCCTTTGCGTAAATAAACAAAAAGGTACAGAATGTAATTGAATTGAAATACGTCTTAAGATTGTTGGTCACAATCAATCCTGTACCAAGACGCAGTCGTACACTGTGTGCATATGAAACAACAAAATAAATCAAACCCGGGGCGAGTCGAGGACTCTGTCCTTAAGACGTATTGCTCCGGTATACTGTGCCCAACCGGTATGAGCAATCGTCTCCCAGGATACAACGGGTACCTGTTCAGTTGAGCGGCACTGCTGAACTTGAACTCCTTCGAACGCTAGAGTGTCCTGACTTCTCCCGGACGATATGCAAGACTCACGTGCTACGAATGCCAAATGCTTTAATGCTTGAATTGTGTTGTAAGTGGTGTGTAAAGAGTGCACCCTTAGCCTCTTTATATAGGGGAGTCGGAGGTACCGTAACCGTTGGATCAAAACCGAAGTTTAATTTAAGCCGTTGGATTAAAACCTCCTATCCAGATTAGGATGGTTTAATCTCAGCCTTTAGATCAAAGATAGATTAACAGGTTTAAACCTGGAGCGTTGGATGGAAACCATATTCGGTTAAGCGGTAAGACAGTTTAAATCTCGGCCGTTAGATTCAAGCTGCTTTTCTCATTACCGTTAGATCATAACAGATGATCTTATCTGAAATGGAGGAGGATAGAGTTTGATTCATTTTTGAAACAAACCTGCCCAAACAGAACAAATCTGCCTGCTGTCAGACTTCGATCGATCACATCGATCGATCGAAGTGACATCGATCGATCGATGTGATCGACTGATGTCTGACTGAGCACTTCATTCGATCAACTTGATCGATCTAAGTGACATCGATCGATCGAAGTGATCGATCGATGTCCTCTGATTGACTTATATCGATCTGCCAAGAGATCGAAGCCCTCTGATCCACTTCGATCGATAACATCGATCGATCGAAGTGACATCGATCGATCGATGTCATCGATCGATGTCCGTCAGATGCTTTTTACCGCCACATGGACACTTCCTACGTGGCATTCCTCCATACGGGTGACACATCACCCATCCACAACATTTCCATCTACTTTGAGCATTAATTTCACATTCACACAATCTCAAAATTGAGTGATTCCACATCCTAACATTAACTACTCGTGACGTAGATAATTAAGGATTCATTAGTTTTCGATTTCATTATCGGAAACTCATTAAGCTCAAAGTACGTTGCTCAACCAAATTCAGCAACACTCATTAACGGGCCAAAGCCCAAATCTTCAATCTCCAACGATGGGCCAAAGCCCAACCTTAAATTCTCCAACAATATATGATTCTCAACAGAAAAAAGGAAAAAAAAAATTGGTGATACAGGGCATGAATATGTTATTCCAAGGATAATGCTTCATTTCCTTCAATGATTTTCTGATCGATATATCCGGCGACTTTAGATATTATCTACCTACCTCATCCTCTAAAAATTCGTAAAATAAAAATATCATATGCAGCTCGTACCTCGTACTGGTTTGCAAATTTTACCCCATGCCAATTTACCATAGATGGCATTAGTTAGAATTAGATATCTCAGAAACTCAGAGCATCTCTCTATTCACAACATTACACATAGGTTTTCAGTCACTCCCTTCGGGTGGAATTACCTCACCCTCTTTTTTCTCATCCCCTTCCACCGCCTGTCACATGACAGTACGAAAGATTGGTGAAACTAAATAAGAGATGGCCGGCAAGAGGTATATAAAAACGTGGCGGACTGTGAGGAGAGGGTGAAGGAAAATAGGGTGAAGGGATCTCACCCCGCCCCATAAATCGAATATTTTTACATATACTAGATATCCACTTGTCAACTTTCTCTCATGGATTTAAGTATTGCCAAAAGACATTAAATGTTTTGTGATTTTGAGTTCACGGATTCGAGCTGCGGAAACAATTTCTTACACAAAAAAGACAGCGTAAGGCTGCGTATATCAGATTGCGAAGCGATCCAGCCCTTCCCGAACCTTACGCAAATACAGGAGCCTAGTACACCGGGAACATCCGACAGAAGACATTAAATGCTTTTGCATGCAAAGGACAGGAAACAGCTTGCCACTTCCCCCCACACCCAGACAATCATATTAGGCTTTTGTATTTTGGTTTTCAGATTATCTGCATGGCCTCCATCATTTTTCAGCATTGTCAACACTATCAATGGTCCCAGGATTGTACATTACTTTCCCTGTGCCAATGGTTACACCATCTTGATTCTTGAACAGTTATTTCTTGCAAAATACTTTTGTTTTATGTATAGCCTAATAGTAAAGTATTTAAAAAATGTTGCACCACATGGTACAAACTATGGTAAAGAACCCTTTTTCCTAAAAAAAAAAACAACAGATAAAAAATAAAAAAATATAAATTTTAATGACCTATTGAGACAGCGGAAAACCATGCCATAAAAAAGTAAAAAAAAAAACTTCTCTAAATGGATTGAATGCAGTGCCTTTAAAGACATTATGATGTCAGTAGGTGTGTTAAGCGAACCGAACAGTCATAAACTGTTCGAGTTCAATTCGTATTTGACTCGAGTTCGTTCGTTAATTTTACTTAAACAAGCCGAATTCAAACACATATTTGGATTTGTATAGTTAAATGAGCGAACTGTTTGCAAACTGTTATAGTGTTATCGAGTCGAATTCGAACCAATTTTAAAACTCGTTTTACTAAACGAATCCGAATTCGAAAACCTATTATTCGGTTCGGTTCGGTTCGTTAACACCTCTAGCTATGAGTTTTTTTAAGCATCATATATCTTCATGTAAGATAATAGAAAAAACCATATATTATATTGATGATTCAATACATATCACTGTTGTGCCGCCATACACCATATGACAATGTACAAAAAGGAAACTTCTTGCCCTGAAAAGAAAAAAATGAAAGACAATATTTGTTCATAAGTTTTAGACATAAAAATGAAACTCGGAAACCCATCGTTTCGGAAGTCAGAATTAGACAATTAGTGAGGGTTCCAAAGTGGAGGGTTTTGTTATTTTGAAATGCTTCCGATGATATTTTGTTAACATTAATGATAAAAATAATGTGTTAAATGACTAAACAGGTGCACCTTTCGTAATGCTGCAAATAACATAACCATATGGTCACTCTTACAATATTTGAAGGACTCAAATATTAGGTCTCTTAGAACACACTAGAAGGGGGTTGAATAGTGTGTTCATCAAGTATGGATATTTTCTTGGATATTTTTTGTTTTGAGTGCAACCAATACTTAGGTGTGTTCTTGAAAAGAGTGAAAACTTTACGGAAGCTTAAAGAACACAAAGATATATAGAGGTTCAAGTCAAATGACTCTACTCCTCTACCTTCTTGATTTTTCACAAGAAGGATTTTGAAAGGGGGATTGTTATTTCAATGGGGAAACAACAATCAAAGAAATAAAAAATCCAACAAAGAACTAGGCTACACGCCTAGACCACAACCAAGAAATCTAACCCCTTGAAGCCTAGCCTCCAAAGATCTTCCTTGCCCTCAAAGAAATCTTGTAGGGAGTATAGTGCACCACAACACTATCAACTAACCTCCAAGGTCTAGATTTCTCAAACCAGAAGCACCCTTTCTCTTTGACCAACAATTTACTTCACCTCTCACAATCTTTACTCACCAAGAAGAAGACTCTCAACAATAAAGTAAAATATACAATGTTTACAACTATTTTGAGAGCTTGAGCTTTGAGAGAAAACTTGAGAGCTTGAAATTGTAGAAAGTTGATGAAGAATGGGATGAAACCCTTGTTTTATCACTCTTGAAATTCTTCCTGTTTGAAACCCTCTGCAGAGCCAATAATGGGCTTTGGCATCTTGTGATGGCATGTCGTCTTCATGGGAGATCTACTCTTGGCTTGTAGCAACATTCTTGGAGAAGCTTCAAAATGAAAGCTAGAAGACAGAAAGAGACCCTGTGAAAATATCACCAAAAGAGGAGGGTACAAAGAGTCAAATAATGTTAGAAAGTAAGGTATAAGACTTTTGTAACGTTAGTCACATGAAGCGCCTAATGTGTTTATTGAACAGGCGTTCAATGTGACATGGAGCTCTTTATGTGAATTTGAACAGGCGTTCGAAGTCACATAAAGCGCCTTATGTGGTCAATTGAAGGCGTTCGAAGTCATATGAAGCGTCTAATCGCATAGTTCTGACTTTTATCAGAAAATAGCTTGATATACGTGCCCATTTGGGGAAGAAGTACTTTTGACTTAGTGGTACACATGAAGCGCCTAATGTAGGTGTTCAAAGTGTACTGCATTTCTCTCAAAACACATGAAGCGCCTAATGCAGGCGTTCGAAGTGTTCGGGTGTCCAGACACTTCACATGAAGCGCCTAATGTAGGCGTTCGAAGTGTACTGGATTTCACCAAGACACATGAAGCGTCTAATGTAAGCGTTCGAAGTATACTGACCTCCAACCACTTCACATGAGGCGCCTAATCCGTCGTTCGAAGTACCAATTTGTGCAAATCATCAAAACTTAACATGTTCTAACATATTTAAGTAGCCAATGTTTGATTTTTATTAGTTCTAAGATTATTTTAGAATAAAAGACAAGTTTTTGTTTTTTTTAAGATATAAGTGGAACAATAATAAGATTTTAACATGTTATAGACACTGTCGTTGATATTTAATTATTAAAACATATTATGTAATGTATACATATATCAATATCAAATAACTGTGTGCTATTTAAATGAGATTTATCTGCAAAAGCTTCCAAGACGTTGCTTAAAAAACAATGTACAACTTTGCTATTTCCTTTTCTATAGAAAAGAGTACGTACGGATTCGAGAAAGGATCTCGTGGATCATAGAGGTAATTGACGGAAGAATATGTTTGGTTAAAGGAGGCGGTTACCCTAAAGGAGGAAAGCAAACCAAACATATCCCAACAACAATAAAAGTTATCGCTAGAGTCTGAGAAGAGTAAAAGACAGACGAACAATACCTCCATCTTAAAAGATAGAGAGTTCGCTTTCCGCGAGATCTCCAACTCTATATGTACCTGTATATGCACATAATGAACGAACAAATAATAAAAGATAAAGACAAACACAAAAAAAATGCAAAATCAACATACATTGAGAGAGTATCTAAGTCCCTTTATATACTCTAAGCTGCCCTATATATTACCTAAACCTCGCTAACCTTAATCATCCGTTTCTATGAGCTCCTATTGTAATCTTTCATGTTTCATAATCATATGTTTTCATACCTTTTCTATTTCATATTGTAATCTTGATAACGTCTCGTTTTCATAACTTAGAAACAAAGCTTTTTCATTCCATTAACCCAGAAATAAAGTATTTCCATAAACCAAAGTAAAGGTACTTCAATAACCCAGAGCAAAGGTTTTCTATTCTATTAATCCAGAATTAAGACTTTTTCCATTCATTTAACCTAGAAGTAAGGTTTTTCCATTCTTTTAACATGGACTTAAAAGCTTTTCCATTTCTTTAATCTAAAACCATGGTCTTTTCCATTTCTTCAACCTGGAACTAAGGTCTTACATACATATAGGGCTGTAAATGAACCAAGACGTTCGGTTGTTCGGCTCGTTTGAGCTTGAGCTCGGCTCAGATAAAAGGTTAATGAACAGAGCTTGAACACATTTTTTCTGTTCAAACTCGGTAAGTGGCATCGTTCGTTTAAAGTATTCGGCTCGTTAATGTTGTTCGTGACTTAAACGAACCAAGCTTGAACAATTAAATATGTTCGTTTAAATAAACGAACAAGCTCGGCTTGTTCGTTAAGTTAAATGAACCGAGCTTGAACAATGCAATGCTCGGCTCGTTCGGCTCGTTTACAGCCCTACATACATATAGTCATGCATCTTGATGTTTCTTACTTTGATTCCTTGCTTGCTTTGATTTAACAATCTTTGGTATCATCCTAATGTTTCTTACCACTTGTCGTAGGAATCCATATTTCCTCAAGTAAGTACAACGGTTGGTGAAATATTATATCTTTTAACTTTGAATTTAATCATTTCTTACTCGATCGCCACTCCTTATTTCACACAATCGCTTTTCACACTATCGTTGTAGAGATTCCATACTCTCTAAAATAAGTGCTGCATATCACGGTCAATGACAAATGACTTTGAATCTCATTACGTACATTAACATCTTAACTTAACATTTTTTTAGGTTTTGACTCGGTTTTGACTTGATCTTAACTTAACCTTTGACTTAGACTTTGACTTACATGACCATGCATATGTTCTTCACTTTTGAAATCATACACCACTCAACATATACAACATATATATCATCATGTAAACGTCACAGAACTCTGAATACTTCGTTAAAAAAAGATAACGTTGGATTCCCTTTTCCTATTTCTTCCTTCTTATTTTCCCTATTCTCCTTCTCTTCCGTTGACCTCCCCTCTCTGTCTCCTTTCGCTTCGTTTGTTTTGTAGAAAATGAGAGGATAGGATCCCCTCACCGCACTTCCCTCACCGCGTTGGGTGACCGCGCGACACGTGGCAAAAAGGAGGGTTGGTGAGGCTGGGTGAAGGTAACCCTCATCCAGCCTCACCACCCCTACTGGTGCCACGTGTCGCGTCATGGGCCACGCGGTGACTCACCGCGGGGTGAGGAGATCTCATCTCGAAAAAGAGGCACCCCTGTATGCTGCCCATCAGGTTAGGAGGTTTTTCCCCCTTCTAATTGATATTTAAAAAAATTATAATATCTTAAACAACGTTAAATTTTATGTGAAACCATTTATATCCATTTTTATCTCCTCTCTTCTTTTTTTTTTTAAAAAAAATAAACCATTTAGCAAATGACTATTCTACTCCTCAAAATAAAAATAATTTACAGGGTCGTCATATCTTTTGTTTTATATTTTATCTATAAAGCATGATAAATGTTTCGTCATGATGTCAACGCTTTTCTTTAAATGAGCACATCACTTCTTGTGTAAAAATAGAGAATATTACGGGTTATGGATGAATATGCTGAAAAGAGATCTTGGGGGTGTGTGTCAGGCAAATTTTCCCTCAAGACATATCTTACCGGTTCCAAGTAGGGAGTTTCGAAAAAAAGTTAGGAGTTCGAATCTTGCCGAAGCTCCCTCCAGGTTAGCTGCATAGTGTGGGAGCACTATTGGCCCGTGGAATGACCTGATATACTGACAGGTCAGCCCGTCGGTTGTTCTTTCGGTGCTAATGGGCTCCTTGTGCTGTCCCTGTGCTATGACAAACTTCTACTAGTATGCCCTAGAAACCTGATTTACATCCCTACACACCCTGTGAAAACGGAGGTGACAGAGACCCTTACTGGTTGGGGTTGAACCTAGAAAATATTTTTTTTTTTTTTGGTTATATAACCTGAGAAAGGACAAGGAGTACTCATCTTCTGGTATAGTTGTGTTCAAGCATTTTTGGTTCAAAGTACAGAGTTTGTCTTCTATTTCCCCCATTCACCTTAAACCCTGTCTCTGTCTTGCCTTCTCCATTCTTTAATGAGACAATGAATGGAGAATGGAATATCTAAAATAAGACAACATCTGAAACTTAATGATTTGATTAGATACTATTAGAAGTACAGAAGATGATAGAATTTACTTAACGTAATTAAGGTATTGTGCCTTGGAATTTCATTTCTTTTTTCTTTTCATAATTTGATTAATTAAAAACGATTTCAGTTACTGTTAATATTATCATAGTTTCACTTGATCATAATTTAAAGACGTCACTATTTTTATTCTATTATTAGTTGGTTGACTGAAGTGAAATAGATAAATCATGTAAGTGTCAGTTGAAGGATCATTGTAAAAACTTTGATTACTAATACTTATGATTTTTAAAAGATGGAAATATTTTTGAAACAAAACAAAATAAAAAAGAAGACAATATTTTTGAAACATAAGGATTATTAATTAATGTTGTTGGCCAACTTAATACAGAATAATCCAACCCAAAACCTAGGAAAAGCTTATAATGCTACAAGCAAATAGAAAATATCACATACACTCGAATTCAGCAACCATCACAAACTCATTTTAAGCAAAGTAAGCCACCTAAACATGCTCTTTTGATTGCACTTGTCCAATGGTGTAAACTTTGGCATTTGGAAGGAAATAAGAAATCAGCCACATGCAGTAGTGTTGAAACTTGGATGTACTTATATGACGTGAGTCATATGTACACTCAAAATTTTAAGTCAATGGGTGGTAGTATATCATTTTCATATGACATGTATATTGGACGATGTGGAACTATATTCTCAAATCTCAATACATGTCCTCACGTGGCAAGGTGTCTTGACATACACATATGCCTTAGAACCCACCCTCAATCACAGACTCAAGATATGCATGAACATCTGGGCTTGGATTAGGGAAGACAATAAATGATCAACCATAGGTCAGACTAGGTGTGAGTCCACATTTTAAACCTGCTCTGATACTATGTTGAAACTTGGACTTAGTGATGGTATCTAAGTCTCATATAACACATATATTTGTCTCAAAGTGGGTGATACGGGACAATATTATTAATGAATAGCAGCTTTGAGATGCTATCTTACTAGTTGAAATTTGATCCTTTCAAAACTTTTTTTAAAAAATGTTTTTGGCTGGGCTCGACTTGCATCCTTGAGTAAAATTTTATGGACGGACTTGATCGTCATAGAACTTAGATTTAACATCCATGATTATAAAAAAAAAAATTAATAACGTTGAATGTCAGAGCAACAAGAAACAATAATCCTCTCTTAAAAAAAAAATCCATTTTAAACTATCTCAAAATACATAACTGCGTCCTTTTGTTAAAAAGTCATTCGTAGAGAGATGTACTCTGTATACACACACCAGAGGTGTGGTGTGTTGTTTTAACAAAACCGCGTTTATACACATTAAAAAAGAGTTTAAGAGAGATTGCCTTAGGAGTGGGGATAGGATCCCCTCACCGCTCCTCCCTCACCGCGTACGTGACCGCACGACACATGGCAAAAAGGGAGAGTGGTGAGGCTGGGTAAGGGTAACCCTCATCCAGCCTCACCACCCCCTACTGCTGCCACATGTCGCGTCCTGGGTCGTGCGATGACTCACCGCGCGGTGAGGAGATATCATCCCCTAGAAGTGATCCTATCTTGAGCAACAAGGGGATATATTCCAGTTATCTGTCTCATTAGAGGAAATTGGGGATAGGCCAAGGAAACGAAACGCGTGACATGCAACAACAAACATTTCCCTATTGCCTTATAGCTCCCGTTTATGACGAGTATAGAGAGTCGGATGTACGAAACCATATCTATGTGTTAGAAGCACGCAGAAGTTGTTTCTCAATGACCTATAATAAAAATTGAGTCAAGATATGTCGATTAACTGCTACTTCATAATATAAGAAGAGCAACCAATTTAGTGAGTCATTTTTTTTACTATATCATATTCTAAAGTCAAAAAAGAATGTCTCATTCCGTTGAACGCGTGACATACAAATGAAAGGAATTTCTACAACTGAGACTGAACTTAAAAGAAATGGGCATCGCCGTGTGCTTCGCCTGCTTTGTATTATCCTCTTTCTAGAATCGACATTAAATATTCAGTTTCATTTTATATATATCTATGTATATTCTCGTTTGCTACTGATGAGATCCTAGGAGGCTAAAAATAAGGTAGAATATGAGGCCTTCAATCATACGTCGCCACGTATACAAAAACAAGGGGGTAAACCGCTTTTGTACACGTGGCGACGTGCGATTGGATGCCTCATATTCTACCTCACTTTTAGCCTCCT
The DNA here is from genome assembly GCA_036186865.1 of Eustoma russellianum. NCBI lineage: Eukaryota > Viridiplantae > Streptophyta > Magnoliopsida > Gentianales > Gentianaceae > Eustoma > Eustoma russellianum. Next base: position 5,046,849 of record AP025044.1, read on the forward strand.
AGAATCCCACCCGCGTTCTCTAACTATAAATTTTCCTGTTGTTGACATATGCTGTATGTGTTGCTGTTATATTCTCTTTCATAGTTGTGTGGATTGGTGACTTGATTCTTCTATGTATTGTGTTATACTACAAATAAATATATATGAAAAGGATAGGTCAAATTCACCCAAACTGAGTAAAAAGTGCATTTCATGTATATTAGACTTTTGCATTTATACAAAATTCGGAGAGGATCATTTCGCGATCTGATATATGCAGACTTATCATACATCTTTATGTTTCGATCACTTACCATTTTTGCCATATAATCCTTTCTATTGCACTGACGTGGACACATGTAGATCCATCTACCTTTGCTCGAAACTTTTTCTAAGAAAAACACGCCTAAATATGTACTGCACATAGTTTTCGGGTAGATGTGATTTTCTGGGCAGTGAAACATGTACACGCTTTCTTTTGCAAAATGAAGTTTTCAGTCTCTTGACTCAACGACCAATTGAACGGGAAAAAAAAGGTACACATTAAATTCTAGGGTTCTTGAAGGATCAAGAAACAATGAAACGTCGTTAAAAATCTTTGGAAAAATACACGGGATTTGTATGTATATGGCAACATGACAATATAGTATCTACCGTAAAAAGGAAAAGCAAAGAGAGAAAAAAACATTTATTAGGTAAAGAGATATGCTACGTAGGCAGCTTCCAAATCAAACGTGCAAATGTTAGGGGTTCAGATCTGTAGAGGCTAAAGATAAATGAGGCCTTCAATCATTCGTCGCCACGTATAAAAAAACAATTTTTTTAAAAAAAGAGCAACACCCCCTTCTTTAAAAACTGCTTCTTTACATGTGACGACGCATGATTAGATGTTTCATATTTTATCTCACATTTAGCCTCCTCTTATCTTCAACCAAAATGTTAAAGGTGGAGACAAGGATTGAGAAATAGTCTAATCATATGTCCAAAGACACGTACTTTTCATTGTGGTTCGGAAATCCCAGGGGCCATGCGTATTTAGCTAAACGACACTTTCCTCCATATCAACAAGGACCCTTTATTTTTCTCTCTCCTTTTTGGTCATTTTATACCTCAAGATCTAGGTCATACCTCAAGATATATGACTTGTAGAAATTTACTATAGTTAAAAAATTTCATTGGTAGATAACCATGTTAATCTGGGTAGAGTTGAGCGATTGAGATCGCCTGACCCCTTCCTCCCTCATCCTCCTTGGGACCGCCTGCTACATGGCATACAGGAGGGTGGTGAGGTTAGATCGGAGTCACCCGCACCCAGCCTCACCAACCCCCTGTGTGTCACGTGACGGGTGGTCATTTAATACCTCTTAAAAGGAGTCATGTAATCCTTTCCCCGAGTTGAGTTGGTTTACACCTCAAGGTCTAATTCACATACAAAATAAGAGTGAGGAAGTTTATCATAGTTAATTTTCTTTTGTAGATAACCATACTAATATATGTAGAGTTGAGATGTCTTATCTTATTTTATATCAAATTACGTAAGATAATGTTATATAAAATTAGTTTGGTTGAATTTCAATTTGCATAGCATGATCTCAGTTTTAGAGGTAGAAGATTGAACCGGCGAAGAGATTAAAAGATCATTATGTAAAAGGGTATAAAAGGTCGGTTTCTGTGGTCTGATGGTGGAGCTGTCGGTGGCTGGTGGTGAGAAGATGGAAGGTGGGCATAAGGGTAAAATAGCAATTTCATAACTTTTTTTTATTACCATAAAATGGCATTTTAGGTTTTGATCTAAACTTCAGAAACATTAAGGATGTATTTTCTTATATTGAAAGAGTACCGAAAAATAGAACAAACCTTAACGAGACAAAAGATAATTAAATTTTAAATAAAGGTTAATGAGGCATGTGACCCCTGTCTCAATCGGCTAAAGCTTTTAAGGTCAAGGGTTCTTATGTTCAAATACATACATTTCAACTTCTCTCTATTTTAATAATGGTATTATTCTTCACCAAACGGTTGCGTGAGGCCAAAAATAATTTAAAAAAACACAGAGGTTATTTCCGACGACTCATAATAAAAATTACGTAAAGTTATATCAAACAACTGGTACTTCACCTATTTCTTCAAAACCAAACGGCTTGCTCACACTCCCTGAAAATGTATATCCATTAAACTCCAATCCCTCAGACTCCCAAGTCTTCAATAAAAGGAAGGTCAACCAACTGTTTGCACACACTGTTCATTTCTTTGAAATGTGAACAACACTACCACAACTTCCAAGTCCAGGGTTAATCGGCAGCATAGGGGAAAAAAAGAAAGTTTTTTTTTTTTTTTTGGCTGGCATGTTGATTATCAGTTTATTACATTTGGCAGGAAATAATAGAAGGCTTTTGATCTCATCAAAAAAGAATTCCCCTAGTTTGTCTCTAGAAATCCTACATAAAGTTACTCTCTTTCTGGTAACTTCCAAAAGAAAAACATGTTAAAGAAAACATGTTCACTTACGGGGTTCGCTTATCTTGCAATATTAACATGCCCTCTTTTTTATAGTTACAAAGTAGGACAGGTCACTGATTTTGGGGTGGGTGGGGGGTCGTTCAATGTAATCTGCTATATTATGATGTACATGCTCTTATAAGGAAATGAAATTTACTGGAGGTGTAATTTGTAAACATCAAAAGAAAGAGTTATACTGGCTTTCGGGTCAAAAGTTGGAGGAACTGAAATTTCTATGAACTAACAACAAAATCACGAACACCCCCCCCCCCCCTCTTCCTTCCCCCCCAACCCAAAACTAGAACTAGAGAATCTGTGATAATATCAAACATATACTCCAGAAGCCAGTAATAAGAACAAGGACCCGAAACCCTGTGCACCAAATAAATATAATAAGCTCCACATGTGAAATAAAGTTCGAGCACAGTAAAATACACTTAAGGGAGCTGACGGTAGAGGAAGTACCAGGAAGACAGATGCCACAGCGCCTGTAAGGAGCTCCTTGGAAAGACTGCGGTTCTTTCTAGAAGAAGTAGCTTCATAACTGCATAAAGAAGCAAGAAGATATACACAGGATTTTCCACGATAAACATCACAGAAATACAACAACATTAACATATTACCTTAGAGGCTCTCGTCTATGGCGGGATAAAGGAGATCGATATACGCAACCTTACTCATGTGTTAAAACACAAAGGTTGTTTATAGATAACACATAACGAAAAATGCAACAAGTTGAATCGATCGACTGCTACTTCACAGTGGACGGTTAATTTACTGAGTCATTTTGTTTTATTACATCACATTCCAGAGTCAAAGAAAAGTGTGTTCTTAACCCCATTCAAAATGGAACAGATAACACCACAGAAACGAAATCATAAAATTTGAACTGTCATCAGATGAAAGAAACGGAAATTTGCTGATCAAAGATGTTCATACTCTAGCAATGCTAATATTCTCATGGTACAAATCCAAGTGACAAATAACTGCATGTTTGTCAACACCAGGGCACTTATGAGGCATTCCTTGATAGTTAACAACGGCTACAAACTCAAGAAACTAAAATTTAGGAGGAAAATAATGTTGGAAGGTTCCGTGATTGATGGCATAAGATAGTCGGATCAGGTCAAATAGATAACCAGTGATGTCGATTCCACTAAACACAATTTCCACCAACCAATTCCAACCCTATGAAATCAAATGATTACAAAACCCTTTCTTTAGTCCTAAAGTTTTCATGGCTAGAGCTAGTTCTGGAGGCAGATTATCACTAGAACAATTGAATGAAAATTTCGCAGCTCAGAGATAAAAAAACAAAGCACCAAGGTATTTCCGTTTGAAATAGTCAATACGTTAGGGTGGGGGGCAACACACAAATTCAAACATCAGAGACATGAGCACAAGTTGGCCACCTAACTCCATTACTCCAAAGCGAAAATTGGAACAACTGTTCATCAGTAAGGAATTGAGAACCACTTTGTCTTCACAGCTTATATGTCATCAAACTTTTAACCAAAAAGAAAAACAAATACTCGGTACCTAAAGAAAATACTCAAATCTTTGAGCGAGGGGCAATAAAATTCATAACCGAAATTTACAAAAATAAAAATAAAAAATCATAATCGAACCTGGCAAGCCGAAGTTATGTACCACTCTCCCAAGAGCCCCATGTTAGGACTGAAGGAGAGGGGAGCGGGGGCGGCGGAATTAGACAAGACACACTTATAAAATAAGACTTGTTTTCCCGCGTGTTCAATCAACCTTTTTTTAAAAAAAAAATTAGGGGGGGGGGGGAATCGAACTCGAGACCTGGGAATGGGATAAATGCTACTCAACCGCTAGACCTAAAGGTTTTTCGCAATCAACCTTCATTTGCACAGAAACAAGAATCTCTTCAAGTATGAGATAAACTATGTGCAACTGGTGGATTCAAATGGAAACCCCAATTCACTTGCCCTCAAGAATCAGGACAGGGATGCCTTTACTCTAATATACTATTGGCCAGCTAATAATATAAATAAATTTACTTATAGTACTTCAATACATGCCTCACAGCAAGCCATGTTGAAGTAGCTTGGAAGCTACAATCCAGAGAACTAAAGAAGCAAAAATGACTTAACCAACAAGGAATCACGTCCAGAAAGGAGAAAAGCTCACATAGAGGAAAGACATCTTGAATCTTTAGGTTCAATGACATACTTGCTCAAGAGCTTGCAATTTAGAAAAGGTTTATACACATTCTAATAAGGACGTTACCAGTGCATTACTCTCGTGTTTGTTCACTATTATTCTTCCTCATATATCAACAAGTCCATTGTCTAGAAATCCTAATATAACTACAGTAGAAAACAAAAGGAGACATGACACATCACGAAAATATTCCAACTGATCTGCAACAAAACCAAAAGAGGATCTAAATCAGATAATTCCTTATACTAGGAATCGTCTGAAGCCTGCACAACATTTCTTTCTTCACACTATTCACCTAGCAAAGATTTCATGCTACATCTAATAACAAGGTCCTTAGTTATATACCCATGAAAAATGTTAGATTGTGAGCAAAAGAGAAGATATACATTGCATATAGCCAGGATAAGTTCGACACCATTGCTTTACACAAATGACAAGCATGATTATTCTTCACCACATGGGAAATATACAAAATACTGAAATATTAGTATTCTAAAGACTCCAGGAAATCAACACTCAGTTTGACACAATCAACCAGTGGTAAAATACAAAATCTGTACAGCTAAATTCAGTTCAAATTCAATTTCATAAGAAAAGGAAGTCCAATCACAGATAACAAACACATTATCCAACTCCTCCTTAAATGATCAATAAAATTACGATCCATGAAATATCAAGAAATGTACCTTAAAAACATGTATAATTCCAAAATTAATAGCTCAATTGGATAAAGCGATAATCGGACCAGATCGAGAACATACATGAAGAAAGAAGCGGTGACAATAAGTCCAACGGCAAGCATTAACACAGCCAGAGTCGGGTACCAGACGACTGGGACTGGACTGTAGACCGGCTTCACGGATTGAGCCTGGATCAATCAATTTCACGACATTTACGGAAGAAACAACAATTAATACTATCAAACAATAGAAATCTTAATTCCTCGGAGTTATACAGGGATCGAAGAGAAGAAGATCTTCTTACCATTGTTCTTTCGAGACAGGCGGAGAGAGAATAATTGATTCTTCTGTGACTGGTGTTGCTGGGTTGAAAATGGAGAGACCGAGAATTTGTTGACAATTTATGCTAAAACTCGCATATTCTGCAATTATGTTTGTTAGGGTTTATGAATTTTACTTCGTTACTCCAAAAAAAAAAAGTGTTTCTTAAACTGTAATTTGGCTATATCAAGAAAATATAATTGCCGGCATGGCAGTTTTTTCAAATGCGTATATTGATCAAAAAATATATATATAATTTGCTACTATTTGTTCTTAAAATTTCTCAAAAATATTTTTGTTTTATTTTACTATAAAATCTTCAAGCATTACTCATTCGTGACGCAGAACATAAAAGATATAGTATAAAAAGATCCGAAAAATTTTCATTTACGGAAAATCTAGAAACAAAACTGTTATAAACGAGTGAAATCAAATAAATAGGTTGAAGAAGAAATTACCCCCAAAAAAAAAAGGAGAAAAAATGATCATTTAATGCTTGCACCTCTTAACTTGTCATAAGAATAATCATTTATTTTTTGAAAAATGCATATTTAATAAGACAAATATGTAGCATCATTGCTTGTCTTTTGTTTATGATACGTGAACAAACCATTTAGGACGAACATAAATGTGGACAAGCAAAATAGCAAGGATGAGGTGTTTTTTTTATGGTCCAAATACTTTCACCTTAACGACGGTGACAAAAGACTTAGCGATACGCAAGAGAAATAAAGTTATGAGACTGAAAGAAATGGTCAACAGAGGACGTGAGGTTAGATGTGAAGCGGTGACCCTCATCGTACGATAACGGAATCCGAAGTGATTTTTTAGTGTTATATTTTGGAAATGGCTCATATGCTTAAATTAATATGTATATATAGGGAGAACTAATGACTCAGAATAGGCAAACAAGTCTCTTTTTGTTTATTGACTTTGCATATCATCACAATGTTTGCTTAATCTCACACCAAATGCTACTGTAAATAATTTTTTTTTTAAAGACGTCATAAGAAAATCAGTTTGTATATACAAATGTTCATTTGAATTTTCTTTTTTTTTGTCCCTGCTCGTCCGACGTCTTGTACGTAATATAATGGTAGGTTGCTTTTCCTTTTTTTCCTTTTTTTTTTTCAAGGACTGGATCATTTCATGTCATTGAGCAAAAACTGTACAACAGGGGCCAAAAGGAATGCCCAAGCAATAAAACGTGTCAATCGTTCGAGTTACATGTTTTGAACCAAGCAAGTCTAATGTTTCGAGTCCTTTCAAAGATCGTCCGAGTCGCAGAATACACCACAGGTTGTTCGTACTGTTCGTCATGGAGACTTTTATTTCTAGATGTCCAAATATGGGAAATGGCTTCGCGAAAGACATAAGGCCATGGCTCCTTCTGGCTTTCCGCGGTCCTACCGAGCCCCAAATTTCTGTCTATCCAACTCTCCACGCTGTCATCATTATCAAAAAACCGAAATTCATCTTGCTCCGGAAGAAGCACCGTGGATTTGTTGCACAAGGGCCTGGAAATATCAAATTTTGAGCACTTGGATCATCGTGAAGGCCCAAAATGGAATGCTACAGCCTCGGGAATATTCTCGGTTGCAGTACATACACTCTTATGGAGACGAATACTCGGAATAGCGCAGATTCATTATGGAATAATATATGGGCAATGAAGGGACTATGTCGCCTGAATTTTTTCTTATGGCTTGTTTGTCACAAGGCTCTCCCGGTGGCACAACGACTACAAGAACGTAATCTTCCGGTTGATGGCGCCTTCGAATAATGTGGTCACTCTGGTGAAGGCATTCTACATGTACTGAGGGATTGCTCCTGGGCCAGTTCATTATGGACTCTGTTGGTACACCGGCACAAAATACCTCTATTTCATCGGCTCACCACACCCTTTGCATGGATCATAGCAAATTTGGAGAATTCGTGGGGCTCACAAGCGATTAGACACGAGTTGCGTTATATATTTCGGAAAACATTATCGCCCATATGGTATTGGAAGAATCAAGTGGTCCACGGATGTATACCCCAACTGCCTCCCACAAGCTCTGTTCGCGATGAGATAGACTTCCGTGTGCATAGATTACTTTCCGCTCATAATCTTTATAGTGTCGATGGTATAGAGTAACTCATTCATATTCTCTATGTACAGTTTTGAAAGCATTAATAAAGATCCACATTTCCTAAACTGAAATTTGGAGCCATGTGAGTTACATGCAATCTCTAACAAGCCAATCACTATGACACATCTCTTCATTTGCGTCCTGCATAAATCTATTCTACATTGATTTACATCCTCCATAAAACTCGCATATAACTCTATGAGTGAGACAGGACATTCAAGATCGAAAAATCAGCCTTTTTTTGGGTAGAAATAGTGAGGTGCTTTAATTGGTCATATTTGAGTTGTCCTGTTGGTAGAAGTGATTGCTGTCATTTCTTGAAAAAGACACAAGGAATAGGCTTTATGATACTGCTCTTAATAGCCTATTAATACATTCTGTACATCTCATCAGCTAAAATACATCCTTCAATCAAAATAAGGAAAATTTAAGTGATCACTAGAAACGCAGGGACATCAAAGCTTCACCACAACCAACTCTTTCACACATTACAAGAATTTTCACCATTTCAATTCTTATGTACTTCAGAGATGCATCAATGCCCATCCAAATGCATTTAACCAATATTTCTCCAACAAACATTCCATTTACGCGGTAAGATTGCTGAAAAGATTGCTTGTGTTGTTACCTTGGTCTTGCCCAGAATGGCTTTGGCTTCTGAGGAAGTTATCGTTACAGTTCAATCTCTGGTCCAATCACAATCGAAGTCTTCCAATGTTGCGCGCTTTGAAATGCAATCTGTGGCACCAAGAACTTGCCAAGAATCACAGAATAGCGTAAAGGAATCCAAAACTCCAGGAAATGCGAACAAGATCTGCGCCAAGAACTCTGCATTAGGCTATGATCACTAAAGCTACTTCCAGACAACTGCCTCATTTTCTGCCATAGCCTGTTTGTCTTTCTTGTTCTTAGAGGACCTGAACTCGAGTGCCTTACAAGTGGTCCGGAATCATGTATCGCGTATCTTGCTGATGAATCTAGTAAACACGAACGTGCAAGTCCCCTTTCAACATCTAGCTCACGGTAATAACTAGTGGCTGGAACTTGATCTCGTGAATGATAATGCAAATTGCCCGAATAATTACTAAAATCTTTATCTGTATGCAAAGTTATTTCCTCCAGACTAAAGCTTTTGGATCCCAATTCTCTCGTCTCCTCACACTAACTGCATACTAATTTTAGTGCGTGAACTACCTCCCCCATGGAACGCCTGTGTGAAAGCTATGGCTGGACGCACATGGAAGCAATAGCAGCCACTTTTGAAATGCTTGTGGAAGGAAAATCAGGTCCTAAGGACAGGTTTATAATGGATTCTAAACCTTCTTTGCTTGTAAGGAGAGGGCGAGCCCACGAGACCAAATTTTCTTCACCGGGTGGTTGAGACATGTCCACTGGTTTTCTTCCGGTTAGGAGCTCAAGGAGTACTACCCCGAAACTTAAAGATTACTCTTTAAAAGAAGATGCCCGGTCATTGCATACTCTGGATCCACATACTTGGTGGAACGAAAGAAATAAGACTTACGATCATAGACATCAAATTAGACAAAGAAAAGGCATTTGGCTAATCTTCATTATTATTTTCAGCATCCAAGAAATCACCAAATACATACGTAAAAGTTCCCATAACGCGAGTAGATATGTGCTAGTTTTCCTCCTCCATTGCAGTTCGAGCCAATCCAAAATCTGAAACTTTCGGAGTGAAATCGCATTCTAACAAGATGTTGCTGGACTTGAAGCCCCTGTGTATGACTCAAGGATTGGAATCTTCATGCAAATATGCCAGACCTCGAGCAGCACCGAGGGCAATCTTCAGCTGGGCAGGCCAGTCAAGTGGAGCAGATCGTTTTTGGATTCCTAAAAGCAAAGTTGAAATTAAATTAAGAATAGCAACACTTAAAGATAACACCTGAAATTTCCACAAAGGAAATACCATGTAGATGAGATTCGACACTGCTGATGAAACCGGATCTTCACCAGGTGGATCAGAGATGATCCTTGTAGTATGTTGTTAACTCTCAGTCTGGGTCCGTCAATGGAACCTGAGAAGGAAAGAAATGTTAGAGGCCCAGGGGCGCTGCCCTGGGAAAACCCTCCGACGGTCAAGTCAGTTATGAGTATTTTTGTGTGTAGTGTATGCTGGAATAAAGGTTAAGAAGAAACCTATGTCAAATTCTCACTGAGAATATGATTGTTTAGATGTCGGCTGAGATGCCAATCTGGAGATTTCTCACTGAGAGTTAGAAAGTTGGAGAAAATGGAGTTCTTTCCTTCGAGAAGAAGACTCCGAAAGTTAGAGTTAGCTCCCCCTTTCTTCTTCTGGTATGAGGTCCTTTTATGCACAAAGCTGATAAGATCAGTCCCTCTGCCCGATGATGGGACTATTGCGTGTGTCAGAAGGGCTACTTTGTCTGCCGTAGGTGTGCTGTGTGACTGGACAGATGCCTGCGAATGCGGCTGCGTCATTAGCTGAGCCTATGACACGTAGGCGGCCAGCAATAATGAATCTCTACTCAACTCAGCTATGCTTGACACCTAGAAAGCATTTGCAGAATTGTCTTGGTGAGTCCCAGACGGCAGTTGATAAATATCTTGTCCGAACTAGCCCAGTTATTTAGGGACACAAACGCTTATGAAACTGAAGCCGAGGCTAGAGCTTGAGGCAATCAGAAAGCTAAGGCCGAGACTGTTCCAAGGCCGAGCAGAACCTAATTCCTTGTGAAGTTATGCATTGTTGATTTAATATTTGAATATAGCTGAGATCATCCAGAAATGGATGCCTTGGTTAACCAGTGCATCACTGAGCTGAGGTGCCACTAGAGTCCCGCTAGGAATATGGCCGAGCTGAATTGCTCTGTGTGAGTTGGTCAAGAGTAATTAAATCTGCCGAGCCGAGCTGATTAAGAAATACTTGGACTTGCCTTAGTCATTTTAGATGACTTGCCCCGAATATTGATGATGGAGGCCAAGGCTGGTGTCTTTTGGCCGAAGTTGACTATTCAAATAGCTGAGCTAGAATTACGTTGACTGTTTGTCTGAATGCAAATTTTCGTCTTATCTGAGCAGGTGAATTTTGTCTCATCACTTTGCCTCCAGATTAGTCTGGTCGAGCCGAGCAGGAAGGGCAGGCTAATCGATTCAGAGCTTTTAATGTGCTGTCCTGTCAAGTAGTGACGTGTCTGCCTCTGATTGGGCCGTATTGTACATTTACTGTTTGCACAAGCTACGAGGCATTAGACGCCTATTCGCTCTCTGCGGTTGGAGATACCGAGGGCAGGGTTTACGAAGCGTCATTTGAGGGCTTTAAATAGAAATCGTAGTTCAGAGATTCATTTCTTTCTCTTGCTGTCATCTGTCTGCTTTTCCCTCTAATTTTCTTCTTCTCCGGCGGTTTATTTCACTCTCTATCAGCCATCTTCCTCCTCTGGCGGTCTTTCTGCACCTCTTCCTTCACTCATCTTCTGTAAGTCTTCTTTTTCTTCTGCAATGGCTTCTTCTCATGATTCTCAGAATATTTCTGAAGGCGCATCTTACGCTGACGGTGGTAGAAAAAACCCTAATTCTCCATCTTCGTCTGGTAGGACGGTCTCCAGCGATGACCGTTCGTTAGTAAGGCTGCGCAGAGCCACTGGCAGCGCTGCTGGACCCAGTCGTGGTGTCCAGTCCAGCAGGGCCATTACCGTGGTTGATTCTTCGCTGGAGCGAACAGAGGTTGCTCCTGCTCCGGCGGCTGTAAACCCTCTGGCTCTATAGAGGGCCCCATCTCTGTATACGGGGGTGATTAATAGGGGTCTGCCTTCCTCTTATGTCTAAGAGTCTTTTTGTACTTTGTCTGAAGCCGAGCTGAGCTGAATATGTAAAAGGTATAAATTTGACATAGATCGGTTTAGCCCTATTCTGCTTCTGCCTGGTCAGACAGCTTATGATCCCCCAAAGGATTATGAGGCTGTCTATAAAGAGTATTTCAAATCGGGGTTCAATCTTTATGTTCCTGAACCCCTTGTCCGCATCCTTCGTTCCTACAATCTCAGACTTCCTTAAATAAAACCAAACGGTCTGAAGATCATTCTCTACTATTTTCTTTTTCTCAGAATAATTGAATCTCCATTCCATCTTACTGTATTTAGGGGTCTTTTTTCTTGTAGAGTCTCGGATAACTGGTACTATTTTAGTAAACGAGCTCCTACCAGCGAGTTCAATTTTGCCATTAAAATCCCTACTTTTACAAAAAACTGGAAGGGTCGATTTTTCTATATCAAGAAAGATGAGCAGCCAGAATGGAACGTCTAGAAATCTAGCAAGGCGGACAACCTGAAGCCGAACGCAGAGCATTGCAATGAAGCGGCCAGACTTCCGAATCTGCCTACTGTGATTGATTGGCAAAAGGTGGACTCAACCATTTTGGAGGCAGTTGACCTGGGCCATTTGCCTTTGGGTCAGAACTTTCGACCACTTTCTCCAGATAGCCTAGCAATAGTCAGAGGTTGGTCTCTGTTTGTCTTAATTTTTGTGTTTATCTAACTTTTAGTTGATAACTGTCTCGTTCCTTATGCAGGCTCAATGGCTTCTGGAAATGATGATTATGATAATTGAGTTACCGATATCGCAGCTCGAAAGAAAACTGGAAGACCAAGAAGGGATCCTGTAACTGCTTCTACCGAGGTTGGATCTGCCTTTGCTCTGCCCCATGGGGGGAATATTTCAGTTGATGAACCAAGGTTTGAGCCTATTCGAGAAGAGGCTGAGAATTGGACTGCGTCGGCCGAGCCAGGTATTCTGAAGTTTTCTTACTTTCAATTCTTTGAGTCAAGATTGGTTACTAACTTGTTTTTGGTATATATTTACAGCTTTGCCGATAGTAGAAATAAGGGATGAGGTGACTGAGACCATTCCTCGGGCTCAAGTCCTTGCTGAGTCTGATCCATTGATAGAGGCCGTCGAGAGCTCAGGCCTTAGACGCAGAAAAAGAGGCCGAGATGAACGTCCTTCTGCACCAGCTGAGGTGACTCCACCTTATCCAACAAGAACCCCAGGGCTGATCCTAGGGGAATTTTCTGAACAAGACTTGGCTGTGGACTCTGCCACAGCCAGACGTCTGAACAAGAAGATGGTTCTGCCCTTGGACCGCGAAAGGTTCAAGGCTCCATCATGGGAAGAACTCAGCAATGCTTACCATATTAACCTTGCCATGGTAAGAATTTTTCTTCTGTCTGTTTGCTTTGATTGAATGATAACACTTGGGAATTTTCTAACTTTCTTGCATGGAAGATCCGAGCCCAAGAGCTAGAAATTCATGAGCGAGGAGAGCAATTCAGTGAGGCAATCAGGGCCAAGACTAAAGAATGTGACGAGGCTTCCCAACTGCTGGCTGAGCAAGCCAAAGAAATTGAAGCCTTAAAGGCCGAGGTCTCCACTCTTCGCCAAGGAAAGGAAGAAGCTGACACCAAGTGGGCTACTTCCAATTCTAAAGTGGATGAGCTGGAAGGCAAGGTTGCCGAACTGGAACTCTCCTCAACACAAGCTCTGTCTAAGGTATAGTCTTTAAGGACTGAGCTGCAGCAGGAGAAAAAGGCACGAGAGGATCAACTTCATCTGCCTCAGCAATTAGCTGAGGCAAAAGCTGAGGCAGTTACAGAGTGTAGGAGATCCCAACTGTTTGAAGAGAATCTACTGCTGCTGCAAGGCCCAGTTATGCAGATGGGCCAGACAAAGGCAGTAGATGTCTGCTCAGAAGTCTGTCCCCCAGTTAAATAAGGAAGATTCCAGGATCATTAATCTCTACCATCCTACTGCTGGTTAAGACTTCAACAATCAGTTTAAGCAGTTTTTGGATGGAGTTGATCTTAGGGAGGCTGATGAGTAGACTTAGTATTTATGTAATAGGGCTGAGCAGCATCTTTTGTACTTGAAAATCTTCAATGAAATTTCTAACTGTTTTATCCCTTTGCAATTTTGGTTCTTCTTCCTGTTTTGCTTATTTACTTGCGAAATTTCTGCTAAGTTAATTTAAACTTGTTGTTGCCAAGATTCAAAGTCGGCCTTGTACTTGGCAAAATTTTATCTTTGCAGTTAGTTTTAAAAAATAAACTAAGTCTGCAAGTTTTAAAATCTAGAATAAATCTGTTATTCTGCCGAGCTGAACCAAGAATTGGCTAAGAATGAGGCCTGCCTGAGCATTGAGCTGAGCCAGTAGACTGGATCTGCTTTAGCCGAGATCATACTGCGTGATGCCTTGAAATAATTACTTAGAATAATTCTAAGTTTCCAATTGCCATAAGGCTTGTAGTGGAATCCTGCTCTGCCTGGCTATTCAGGTATTTTAAGCAATCTAACAGAGTTAAGCGTCTTGTTCAGGCGAGGTGAATTTACTTGACTTAAGACATATAATGAAATGTTTTGTGTTTGTCAAGATTAGGATTATCAAGCACTGAAGCTTTTGCTGAAAGAGGTTATCCTTCGAGCTGAACAACTTTTATATGGCCGAACTGAGGTCCAGAACTTGTCTTGCCAAAGTTGGCTTCTTGGAGTCTTTAAGGCATTGACTGATTAGTCATTTTATAGAGCTGAGGAGACCTCTTGGATTATTTGAGCCGAGGTGACCTCTTGGGTGATTTTGAACCGAGACGTGAAACTTGTCACGTACAGTGTACCCTTAAAACCATTAGGCAGAGAACAGAGATGACCACCTGGGCCATTTTCTCCGAAGTGCGAAACCTGTCGCATTTTTGCCGAGACATAAAACCTGTTATATTCAGTGTTCCCTTAAAACCATTAGACAGAGAACAATGGTGACCACCTGGGTCTTCATTCCAAAGGTGCGAAACCTGTCGCATTTTTGCCGAGATGTGAAACCTGTCACATTCGGAGTTCCCTTTAAACCATAAGACAAAGAACAGAGATGACCACCTGGGCCATTATTTAGAAGTGCGAAACCTGTCGCATTTTCGCCGAGATGTGAAACCCGTCACATTCGGCGTTCCCTTAGAACCATAAGGCAGAGAACAGAGATGACCACCCGGGCCATTATTTAGAAGTGCGAAACCTGTCGCATTTTTGCCGAGATGTGAAACCTGTCACATTTGGTGTTCCCTTAGAACCATAAGGAAGAGAACAGAGATGACCACCTGGGCCATTATTTAGAAGTGCGAAACCTGTCGCATTTTTGCCGAGGTGTCAAACCTGTCACATTCGTGTAGAGAAAAAGGGGTTTGAGTGATTACAAAGTACATGATTTAAATAACGTGTACTAAAGAAATGCATGACACGTTTTTGCATGAAACCTGTCTTATATAGTTCATATATAATGTTGTCATACTAACGAGCTATGAAGCTTTAAAGCTTACATCAAATGACGAACATTTGTTGTGTTTGAACTATTTTCAGGTGCCACCATTAATGAACTAAACTAGTTCATTAAGTGAAGTACTTAGTTAAATGAACTAAGTAGTTCATTAAAGGAACCCATATTTGGAGAAGGCACAAAGGCAACAAATTGAAGAATGGAAAGTTTCTCCTACTCCTTATACACGCCATTTTATATATACTTTTATATATATTCAGATTTTTTTAAAGGCACTACACACATATATTCCAACGTACTACCGACACGTTATATATTTTATGAACATACGTTAACGTCACAAAACTATATTTACCTCATATTTATGAGTATATTCAGGTCTTATATCATATGATATAAGTCATGGTGATGACAAAATTATTGCGACATGTTACAAGGTTCTAAACCAAAAATTGTCGTATCGGGTGAATACCAAAACTTCGCCAACATGTCACGTACTTGCCATATATAGATGGCCAGCCCCTACACTTCAAAAATGACCAGAAATTTTGTGGTCTACATGTTATATTCATCCATGAAATTATTCCATGTTGGCACACACAAATCATCCCCAATTAAGGCCAAGTTGTGGAGATTTCAAATTCAACTTTTTAAGCACATGGGGCGCCACTTACTTCAGCCATTAGAGCTGAATTTTCAAGTTATTCTATGTATATTATGTGTGACATAATATATATAACATGTGCAAAAAGTTTGAATTCAATCGGAGAAAAATCGCGTAATCGACAAAAGTCAAAAATTCGGTTTTCTACGAACACGACACATAGAACATTTTTGGAATGACATATAACATGTATCTAGACACTTTTTACATATTCTATACATTCTAAAGTGTTCTAGAAAAATCAATTAATGGCTGATTGGAATATACCATATGTGTATAATTATTGTGCACTATTTTACAAAGTTTGCAAAAATATAATTCAACACATGAACAAGCTACATCACACGCCACTTTAGCCTTGTTGGAGCATATGTGCAGCTTTGTTGGCATCTTGATTGTCCAAGAATGAAGTATACAAGGTTGGTGACATAAAGGAGGGAGCTACACAACGTAATATTTCAAACTATGTCACATTTGTAACACATGCTGAAAATTTCAGCGTCTGCATCTTGAGCTGGCCGAAATTTACATCTTAATTGTGCCATATTTACTTCTTTACATTGAATGAATTGATTGAAAGAGAAAATGGCAATGTTTTGAAGATGTTAAGGAAATATTGTGATGATATTTAAAATATCACACATGTTGAAAATTTCAGCATGTGTTGGATGTACTTAGCCGAAATTTTGGTCTTGGAAGTTAACATATTTGATTTTTTATTTTCAAGGAATTAATCTAATATCAACATGCAAATATTTTGAATATGGTGTGAATATCACACATGCTGAAATTTCAACATGTGAAGCATTCAAGTGGCCGATTTCTTTGTGGTGAATGGAGATGAATTATCTCGCAAAATTTATGGAATTTATTATGTGGCTTATGACAACATTTTTATGGCTAATTGGCACATATTTTTAAGTGTTATTTTTAGATTTATCTAGTCATCAAATGATGACAACTTTCATCCAATCAATGAGTGCCAAGTAAGCAAGGCCTTAATGACCATCCAATGAAGAGTTGCCAAGTAAGCAAGTGAATGTCACAATGATGCAAGATATTCTTCCAAGGACTTAAAAGATAATTTCCAAGAGGAAGAAAAGGAAGGAGGGGGCGGCCACATGTTGATAAAAAGAGAAGAAGAAGAGCAAACAAAATACAAGACAAGTCTTACAAATCAAGAAGCTAAAAACGTGTTCTTCATCATCTCCTTCTACACTTCTTTCTTTCTTCTCTCTAAAATCCTATTATATTCATATTCATACATCTTGAATAAGCTTCATAGAAACCACCATACACGCTATATAGTTGTAAAAGATTGATCAAGGTGCGATCAATCTTGCATCTGCTCGGTGGTGGTGTTCGTGATCATTGTAATCACTTACAAGGTTTGTAAAGGGTTGGAGTTGGTGTGTAACTCCATCAACCCTGTGTGGTAAGGTGTTGTTTGTTGTTTTGTGATTAGTGATAACCGAGGAAGGTGTCCTCGAAGACTGGAGTAGGTTGATTTAACCGAATCAGTATAAAATTCCGTGTGTTTTTTACTTTTCGACACTTACTTTCAGTTTCCAACACAGTGTATCATTTTCATCACGTTCTTAAAAATAGCAAATGAACTTCAAAAATCACCAAACTTTCCATAAACATAGCCACACGTTTTAAGATTCATTTGGCGCAAGTTTCAACCCTTTTGGACAAGTATAAGTCATCCAAACATCAAAAGTTCTGAGACTAGTGTAGTCTGTTTTTCAAGTCAGACTATCGTTTCTGGAAGATTTGCGCAATCTGACCACAACCGATTTTTAAAAGGGTTAAAGGTTGAAT
This sequence comes from Eustoma russellianum, assembly GCA_036186865.1. Lineage (NCBI taxonomy): Eukaryota > Viridiplantae > Streptophyta > Magnoliopsida > Gentianales > Gentianaceae > Eustoma > Eustoma russellianum. The sequence continues at coordinate 5,064,435 of AP025044.1, forward strand.
TTTAATCTGAAATTTTTAGGAGATACTCAAAACAGCTGAGACTAAGTTCTCTCCAAATTTCAGAATTTTCGAAGACATGTAACCTAGTTTTCAAAACGTTTCAAAACAGGTCCTGAAAATAAAAACTGTTTTCAGAAGTTGGGTTTTTGGTTGAAAACAATGTTAAAAACCAAAATTTCCACACCCACTATTTGACCCCCCTTCTAGTGGTGCCTTTCAGGTCCTACAAGTGGTATCAGAGCGCAGGAACACTCACAACAAAAAGATCTAACAATCTAAGTGAGATGACAACCACAAACTTCAGAACTGAGCAAGAAGGTATGTCTAGTCAAAGGCCTTCTCTTTTTGACGGTGAGTCTTTTATTCAATGGAAGTTAAGAATGAAACTTTTCCTTATGGCTATTGATATTGCTCTATAGTCCATTATAGAAGATGGTCCATTTGTTCCGTCAAAATTATCCACTGTAGATGGAGTCACACTAGAGGTCGTTAAGCCTAAACAAGAGTATCCTAGTGATGATAAAAAGAGACTGAGCATGAACGCTAGAGCCATGCAATTACTTGTAAATGGGCTAAACAAAAGTGAATCTAGTTATGTGTCTAATTGCTCTAGTGCTCAAGAAATATGGAGAATTCTTGAGATGAAACACGAAGGGACAAGACAAGTAAAAGAGTCCAAAATTAACATGCTTGTGTCCACACTTGAGTCATTTAAATTATTGCCAAATGAGTCTATTATTGATATGGATCTACACTTGACTAACATTTACAATTCTCTTGAGTCTCTTGGCAAAGCCTTCTCTATGCAGGAAAAGGTCCAAAAGTTATTACGAAGCCTACCATCTGAATGGGACCCTAAAGCGACGTCTATAGAGGAGAGCAAAGAAACCAAATCAATTAAAATGGAGGAACTAATTGGTTCACTTAAGGTATATGAAAACAAACTCACTATAAGGAAATCGGAATCATCATCAAAACAAGGTAAGACTATTACTTTTAAATCAAATGAATACGTCTCTACTTCTTCCGATCACGTAGATGATAGTGATTCTGAATCAGACAACGATGACTTAATTTTATTGGCTAAAGGCTTGAGAAAATTCATGAGAAAGTCATTTAAAAACAAACCTAAGGCTACTTCCACTAAAAGAAATAAGAATAAAACAAATGATAAGGATGTTAAATGCTACGAATGCGGTAAACTTGGACACCTATCATATGACTGCCCTAATAAGGACAAGCAAACAAACAAACACCTTGACAAGGATCGGAACAAAAATAGACTCGTCTCAGAACCTAAGCAAAGGAGAAGAGCTTTCAAGGCCTCCACTTGAAGTGACACGTCTGATTCTGAGACTGATACAGAAGAGGAGACTGAATAAGTATGCTTTGTATCCAAAGCATCAAACGAGGTATCTTCTGACTCTGATTCTGACTCTGAGCCTTCATATGATGATCTTTTCAGTCAGTATTTAGAATTGCATAAATTTACTAAGACTCTTGCAAAAGAAAAGAAGCGATTAATTAAAGACAAGAAGTTGTTAGAATCTTCTAACACGAATCTTGTTGCTCAATTAAATGATTCAAAAGAAGAGTCGTCATGCATCATAAATGCTTTGAAATCAGAGATCACATCATTGACAACACATAATAATGAAATGAAATCCGAGATTTCAAATTTGAAATCAAGGAATACAGATTTAGAAAAAATGATGAAACAGTTTGATACGAGATCTAACATGCTAGATCGCATTATTTTATCACAAAAACATCATAGTGATAAAACTGGATTAGGATATATTGAGACAAACGAGGCATCATCTAAACCAACCAAGTTTGTTTTGCCTAAGAAAGTAGACACATCAACGTAACGCCTAAAGTAACGCAAAGACCCCCTCTCCCCTCATCTCGTCATATCTCTTCTTCATATCATACGAAATATAATTATGTGCCGTATAAGTATGAGAAGAAACAAGTGATGCATACACGACATTCATTTCATCCATCTAGATCACGCACTATGCACACCAATACGAGGACATATCAAAAACGCACACCATATGATGCGTATAAAGGAGTTCTCGGCCAAAGGCCTAAAGTCCACTCACCACATGTCTACTACATTGCTCCTTCATCTACATTCTTACCATTTGCTAGACCGAGAAGGATCACCCAAGTATAGGTACCGAAAGATACTTTTACTAAGAGGTGAATAACTAACTCGTAAGGACCCAAAATTAAAAGGATACCTAAATCATTGTTGTACATTGCAGGGAACCCACACATCAAAAGACACATCTATCAAATGGTTCCTTGACAGTGGTTGCTCGAGGCACATGACGGGTGACCCGAGCTTGTTCACAAAGTTGAAGAAGGTCACAAAAGGAGGATCCGTGACCTTTGGAGACAACAATGAAGGAAGAATCATCGGAAAAGGTACAATCGGAAGCCCAAGCACCCTTCAAATCTCCAACGTCTTATTGGTAAGCAACTTATCCTATAATCTTCTTAGCATCTCACAATTTATTGACAACGGTTTTGATGTGTGTTTTACTCATCCATATTTCAATATAATCAATAAAAATAGAGTAGTGTTAAAAGGAAAAAGGGAAGGAAATATTTTTACGCTTTCTATGGATGACATGTTAGACGCTAAGGTTAAGTGTTTTATGTCAAATGAACCTAACGTTAATTTGTGGCATACACGTTTAAGACACATTGGCATTTCTACACTTGAAAAACTCCAACGAAAGAACCTAATACGAGGATTGTCGAAACTTGATTTAGACAACTTTCAGTTGTGTGAATCTTGCATTAAAGGCAAACAAACACGCGAGTCACTTAAACCTAAAAATGAAATAAGCACGACTAGAGTTTTAGAATTATTACACATTGATTTGTTTGGTCCTAGTCGCACTACGAGTCTCGGTGGACATCATTATGCATGTGTGATTGTTGATTATTTTTCTTGTTATACTTGGACTTTGTTTCTTGAACATAAAAGATGATAGTGCCATTGAGGTTGCGAAACTAATAAAACAACTTGAAAATCAATATGGTTTCAATGTGAAAAGGATTAGAAGCGATAGAGGCGGTGAATTTAAAAACAAGGACATGATTGCATTTTGCGAAGAAAAAGGAATCAAACACGAGTTTTCGCCACCTAGAACTCCTCAACTAAATGGAGTAGTAGAAAGAAAGAATAGAACACTACAAGAAATCGCTAGAACCATGTTGTGTGAAAATAAATTGCCTAGATTTTTGTGGGCGGAAGCCGTAAATTGTGCATGCTATATAGTTAACCGTTTGTCTATTAGAAAGAAAATAAATAAAACGCCTTATGAGATATTAAATGATTGCATGCCTAAAATTGATTACTTTCGTGTGTTTGGTTGCAAATACTTTGTTAAATACGAAAGATAATTTAGATAAGTTTGAATCTAAATTAATTAAATGCATCTTTGTTGGGTATTCTGTGAATTCAAAAGCATATAGATGTTATGATCCCATCACTAGGCAAATTCTAGAATCCATTCATGTGAAGTTTAATGAATTTGGTGAGATTGATAAAGATAAAGAATATGACGATGATTTTGAATTAAAACCAGTGTTGGACGATGATGATGGCACGCATGACACACTAGAAATGCATGATCACCTAGAAATGCATGAGAACGTAGAAAATAATCAACCAAGATGGCATAAAGATCACCCACATGATCTCATTATAGGCGACATTACTCACGGTGTGCGACCACGTAGAAGAATAAATCCAGATGAAATAAATCAATTTCATGCCATGATATCCGAAATTGAACCTAAAATGTGTTTGATGCTTTGAGTGAGTCTTCTTGGATTGATGCTATGCATGATGAACTTAATCAATTTGTAAGAATGATGTATGGGATTTAGTGCCACGACCACAAGATAAGACTATAATAGGCACAAAGTGGGTGTTTAGAAATAAAATGAATGAAGAAGGAAAAATTGTTAGAAACAAAGCTAGGCTTGTAGCACAATGATATAATCAAGAAGAAGGAATAGATTATGACGAAACATTTGCACCCGTAACACGTTTAGAAGCCATACGACTTTTACTTGCCATTGCTTGCATGAAAGATTTTAAACTTTATCAAGTGGACGTGAAAAGTGCATTTTTGAATGGATTTATACAAGAATAAGTATACGTGAAACAACCACCCGTTTTTAAAGATTTGAAACACCCTGATGACGTGTACAAACTAAAGAAGGCACTATATGGTCTAAAGCAAGCATCTAGGGTATGGTATGATCGTTTTGCTACTTTTCTCTTAGAAAATGGTTTTAAAAGAGGTAATATAGCTAGCACTCTATTTTTGAAACAAGATAAATCGGATTTACTAATCATTCAAATTTATGTTGATGACATCATTTTCGGCTCTACCTCTCATAAACATTTGTGAAGATTTTGAAACTTGCATGAACTCCAAATTTGAAATGTCTATGGTTGATGAATTGAATTACTTTCTTGGCTTGCAGATTAAACAAATGAGTAAAGATATACATATAAGCCAAGTTAAATATATAAATGATATAATTAAAAAGTTCAATTTTGATAATTTAAAACCGTCCCCCACCCCTATGAGTGTCACCACTAAACTAGATAAAGATGAACATGGTAAGAACTTTGATAATGCTTTATATAGGTCTATGATTGGCTCTTTGCTCTATCTTACTGCTAGTAAACCTGATATCATGTTCAGTGTATATATGTGTGCATGTTTTCAAAGTCAACCTAAAATGTCTCACTATAATGCCGTGAAAAGAATATTTCACTATATTAAGCACACACCCACTTTAGGCATTTGGTATGATAAAAATTGTGAATTTAACTTGCATGCCTATACTGACGCAGATTATGGTGGATGTAAAATAGATAGGAAAAGCACGAGTGGCACTTGTCAATTTATAGGAAATTCACTTATTTCATGGTTTTCTAAAGAGCAAGCAAGCGTAGCCTTATCCACCACTGAAGCTAATACATGGCACTTAGTCTTTGTTGCACATAACTACTATGGCTAAAGCAACAACTTTCTGACTTTGGGATTACGGTAAATCAGATTCCTATATATTGTGATAGTATGAGTGCCATCAACTTATCTAAGAACCCCGTGCAACGCTCTAAGGCCAAGCATATAGAAGTACGCTATCGCTTCCTTCGTGATCACGTAAACAATGGTGATATTATTATAGATCACATACGCACAGAGGCACAAGTAGCAGATATCTTCATTAAGGCACTAAATCAGGCCACGTATGAAAATCTTCGTTCTAAATTAGGCATAATTTCTGCTGATTTGATTTGATATTTCTTTCCATCTTTACATGCACTTTTGATTGTCTTTCCAAAATAAAGGGGGAGAGAATGCATGATTTAAGAGGGAGAGAGAGATTTGATTGAGATTTGTTGCACAAATCAAGGGGGAGAAAATTCGAAATCTAAAATTTGAAATTCAAAATTTGAATTTGTGCACGATTGGAGGGAGAGCGACAAAATTTAAATCATGAACTTAGGTTATTTTGTAAATCATCAAAAGGGGGAGATTGTAGAGAAAAAGGGGTTTGAGTGATTACAAAATACATGATTTAAATAACGTGTACTAAAGAAATGCATGACACGTTTTATGACTTGACACATTTTTGCATGAAACCTGCCTTATATAGTTCATATATAATGTTGTCATACTATGAAGCTTACATCAAATGGCGAACATTTGTTGTGTATGAAATATTTTCAGGTGCCACTATTAATGAACTAAACTAGTTCATTAAATGAAGTACTTAGTTAAATGAACTAAGTAGTTCATTAAAGGAAGCCATATTTGGAGAAGGCACAAAGGCAACCAATTGAAGAATGTAAAGTTTCTCCCACTCCTTATACACGCCATTTTATATGTATTTTTATATATATATTCAGATTTTTTTTAAAGGCACTATACACATATATTCCAGCGTACTACCGACATATTATATATTTTAAGAACATATGTTAACGTCAAACCACTATATTTACCTCATATTTATGAGTTTATTCAGGTCTTATATCATATGATATAAGTCATGGTGATGACAAAATTATTACGACACGTTACAAGGTTCTAAACCAAAATTGTCGTATCGGGTGAATACCGAAACTTTGCCAACGTGTCACGTGCTTGCCATATATAGATGGCCAGCCCCTACACTTCAAAAATGACCAGAAATTTCGTGGTCTACATGTTATATTCATCCATGAAATCATTCCATGTTGTCACACACAAATCACCCCCAATTAAGGCCAAGTTGTGGAGATTTCAAATTCAACTTTTTAAGCACATGGGGCGCCACTTACTTCAACCATTAGAGCTGAATTTTCAAGTTATTCTATGTATATTGTGTGTTACATAATATATATAACATGTGCAAAAAGTTTGAATTCAATCGGAAAAAAATCGCGTAATCGACAGAAGTCGAAAATTAGGTTTTCTACGAACACGACACATGGAACATTTTTGGAATGACATATAACATGTATCTAGACGCTTTTTACATATTCTATACATTCTAAAGTGTTCTAGAAAAATCAATTAATGGCTGATTGGAATATACCATATGTGTATAATTATTGTGCACTATTTTACAAAGTTTGCAAAAATATAATTCAACACATGAACAAGCTACATCACACGCCACTTTAGCCTTGTTGGAGCATATGTGCAGCTTTGTTGGCATCTTGATTGTCCAAGAATGAAGTATACAAGGTTGGTGACATAAAGGAGGGAGCTACACAACGTAATATTTCAAACTATGTCACATTTGTAACACATGCTGAAAATTTCAGCGTCTGCATCTTGAGCTGGCCAAAATTTACATCTTAATTGTGCCATATTTACTTCTTTACATTGAATGAATTGATTGAAAGAGAAAATGGCAATGTTTTGAAGATGTTAAGGAAATATTGTGATGATATTTAAAATATCACACATGTTGAAAATTTCAGCATGTGTTGGATGTACTTAGCCGAAATTTTGGTCTTGGAAGTTAACATATTTGATTTTTTATTTTCAAGGAATTAATCTAATATCAACATGCAAATATTTTGAATATGGTGTGAATATCACACATGCTGAAATTTCAACATGTGAAGCATTCAAGTGGCCGATTTCTTTGTGGTGAATGGAGATGAATTATCTCGCAAAATTTATGGAATTTATTATGTGGCTTATGACAACATTTTTATGGCTAATTGGCACATATTTTTAAGTGTTATTTTTAGATTTATCTAGTCATCAAATGATGACAACTTTCATCCAATCAATGAGTGCCAAGTAAGCAAGGCCTTAATGACCATCCAATGAAGAGTTGCCAAGTAAGCAAGTGAATGTCACAATGATGCAAGATATTCTTACAAGGACTTAAAAGATAATTTCCAAGAGGAAGAAAAGGAAGGAGGGGGCGGCCACATGTTGATAAAAAGAGAAGAAGGAGAGCAAACAAAATACAAGACAAGTCTTACAAATCAAGAAGCTAAAAACGTGTTCTTCATCATCTCCTTCTACACTTCTTTCTTTCTTCTCTCTAAAATCCTATTGTATTCACATTCATACATCTTGAATAAGCATCATAGAAACCACCATACACGCTATATAGTTGTAAAAGATTGATCAAGGTGCGATCAATCTTGCATCCGCTCGGTGGTGGTGTTCGTGATCATTGTAATCACTTACAAGGTTTGTAAAGGGTTGGAGTTGGTGTGTAACTCCATCAACCCTGTGTGGTAAGGTGTTATTTGTTGTTTTGTGATTAGTGATAACCAAGGAAGGTGTCCTCGAAGACTGGAGTAGGTTGATTTAACCAAACCAGTATAAAATTCCGTGTGTTTTTTACTTTTCAGCACTTACTTTCAGTTTCCAGCACAATGCATCATCTTTATCACGTTCTTAAAAATAGAAAACGAACTTCAAAAATCACCAACTTTCCAGAAACATATCCACATGTTTTAAGGTTCATTTGGCGCAAGTTTCAACCCTTTTGGACAAGTATAAGTCATCCAAACGTCAAAAGTTCTGAGACTAGTGTAGTCTGATTTTCAGGCTTGCAAAGGTTGAGACTTTGAATATATTTGACTAACTTCCCGAAGGAATTCTTAAAAACTGTTTCAATCCAATTAAATAAACATAATAAGGGGTTTGTCATTAAATTTTCAGAGCATTTGGAGTCACGGTTTAATCAGAATAAATTTTTTAAGTCAGACTACCGTTTTTGGCAGATTTGCGCAATCTGACCACCAACAATTTTTAAAAGGGTTAAAGGTTGAATTTTAATCTGAAATTTTTAGGAGATACTCAGAACATCTGAGACTAAGTTCTCTCCAAATTTCAGAATTTTTGAAGCCATGTAGCCTAATTTTCAAAACGTTTCAAAACAGGTCCTGAGAACAGAAACTGTTTTCAGAAGTTGGGCTTTTGGATGAAAACAATTTTAAAAACCAAATTTTCCGCACCCACTATTCAACCCCCTTCTAGTGGTGCCTTGCAGGTCCTACAATTTGGTGTTCCCTTAGAACCATAAGTCAGAGAACAGAGATAACCACCTGGGCCATTATTTAGAAGTGCGAAACATGTGGCATTTTTGCCAAGATGTGAAACCTGTCACATTCGGAGTTTTCTTAAAACCATAATGCAGAGAACGAACAGTGGAAGTAGCTGGGCAGAGCCGTGCAAAAGTTTAAATAAAGATAGACCCTTGGATAATATAAGTCCGAGCTGAGCTGTCCAGAGACTTGGAAAGAATGATTGAGGAACATATTTGCCCCATTAGCCAAGATAAAGTTCTTAGTATTCCATAAAGAGATAGGTCTTCTGAGCAAACTTTTTTTCCGAGCAGAAAAAGGTGCCGGGCTGAGCAGAGCGAAGAATTTGAATAAAATATCATGAGGCACTTCAGGCCCCATTTTTCGATAAGATTCCTGCTTAATACCTGAACAATTTATTTGCACTAGAAAAATCATAACACACATTAGAAAACAAGGCAATAACTTCAGATAATTTATATATATGTACATGAAAATGTTGGATACTTGCGGGAGGAATTGGATCCTGGTTCGTCTGAGTTATGGACTTTTGCCTTTAGGTCAGCCTTAAATGCTCAGGAACCCGCAACCTTTGCCCAGTCGTATCTGGGTCTTCATCGTTTGACGACCTGTGCCGAGGTCCAGGTCGGCAACTTTCATCAGGAGGAGGCTGGACAAAATCCAACCTGTTATGCAGCCTTGACCTCGGATTATAGAACCATTGTAAGTGAACGAGCTCGATAAACCATCCAATCTCCTGGGTGAGCTGCGTTCAGTCCTCAGTATCATGCCCGATATCATGATGGTAGAGGCAGTACAGTTGAGGATCTCTTTTGTGAATAGGTCATGTTAAGGGCCGAGGATCTGTCGTTAGATTTTTCTTCCTCATGTAGGAGAGAACACGAGCCTCGGAGGCCAACAGAGATGTTCTTTCTTTACCTCGGCCCCCAACCAAATTTTGGCCGATCGCCTTTCTTGTCATTGTGCTCTGCCGTTATTGTCAACTTCTCTGCCACGCATGAGTGGCAGGAGCGCTTTCCGTGCACGTTTCAAATAATAGTCCAGAGCCTTCAAAGGCTCAGACACAAAGTGTTGATGGCTAGACATTTGTCCTGAACGTCTAGCCTCGGCCATGAATCCAATTTTAAGCTCTGGATAATATTCAGGCCGAGTTGGAGAGTACTCTATAAGTTCCCTCTGTTGAGGAGAGTCACTCGGATGAAGCCCATTGGGTCCCACAACAGGGGCTTTTTCCTTCATTTCCTTCACTACCGTCTGAAACACGTTAGGATTCTGGGCCACATAGCGGATGGCTCGCAAGTGTTCTTCATACGTGAAGGCAGTAGCAGGGGTTGAAGATTCTGCTGGTCCCGGGGAACCCTGTTCCGGTTGTAGTTGAGAAGACCTCCGATGTCTCCTGGGGGTCATAGGTCGCTTGGACCATTTCCTATCTTTTCTATTCATCCTCCTATCGAGGGATTTGTAGGTTGGTTGCCCAGAAAGTCCTTAGAAGACTGTTTTTAAGGGATATGGAGGTTCAGGCCCTCCTTCTAGCGCCAAATGATGAAACCGGATATTCACCAGGTTGATCAAAGGTGATCCTTGTAGTATGTCATTAACTCTCCGTCTGGGTCCGTCAATGGAATCTGAGAAGGAAAGGAAATGTTAGAGGCCTAGGAGCGCTTCCCTAGGAAAACCCTCCGACGCTCAAGTCAGTTATGGGTACTTTTGTATGCAGTGTATGCTGGAACAAAGGTTAAGAAGAAACATGTGTCAAATTCTCACTGAGAATATGGCTGTTTAGATGTCGGCTGAGATGCCAATCTAGAGATTTCTCACTGAGAGTTAGAAAGTTGGAGAAAATGGAGTTCTTTCCTTCGAGATGAAGACTCCGAAAGTTAGATTTAGCGCCCCCTTTCTTCGTCTGGTATGAGGTCCTTTTATGCACAAAGCTGATAAGATCAGTCCCTCTGTCCTATGATGGGACTATTGCGTGTGTCAGAAGGGCTACTTTGTCTGCCATAGGTGTGCTGTGTGACTGAACAGATGCCTGCGAATGCGGCTGCGTCATTAGCTGAGCCTATGACATATAGCCAGCCATCAATAATTAATCTCTATTGAACTCAGCGATGCTTGACACCTGGAAAGCATTTGCAGAATTGTCTTGGCGGGTCCCAGACGGCAGTTGATAAATATCTTGTCCGAACTAGCATAGTTATTTAGGGACACAAACCCTTATGAAACTGAAGCCGAGGCTAGAGCTTGGGCCAATCAAAAAGCTAAGGCCGAGACTGTTCCAAGACCGAGCAGAACCTGATTCATTGTGAAGTTATGCATTGTTGATCTGATATTTGAATATAGCTGAGATCATCCAGAAATGGTGGCCTTGGATAACCAGTGCATCACTGAGCCGAGGTGCCACTAGAGTCCCGCTAGGAATATGGCCAAGCTGAATTGCTCTGTGTGAGTTGGTCAAGAGTAGTTAAATCTGCCGAGCTGAGCTGACTAAGAAATACTTGGACTTGCCTTAGTCATTTTAGATGACTTGCCCCAAATGTTGATGATGGAGGCCGAGGCTGGTGTCTTTTGGCCGAAGTTGACTATTCAAATAGCTGAGCTTGAATTACGTTGACTGTTTGTCTGACTGGAAATTTTTGTCTTATCTGAGTAAGTGAATTTTGTCTCATCAACTGCCATGTGGAATTAGTTCATAGATGAAGCAGCAAGTTTGCTCCTCTAAACATATCCTGATCAACTTGACCAAGTTCCTGTGACGAAGCCTTCTAAGCATTTCAACTTTTGCCATAGATTCACGACCACCCAGTTGGTCAGCTCGCTTTAGAACTTTCACAGCTATTTGTGTAGCGCCTCACCTCCGAATCCTAGCATTGGAAACGGTGTATCCGCCGTAGTCTAATACGAAAATTACAAGGCGTCGATCAAACTTCTTACACGTTATCACTGAAGTAGAAATTAATTTTACGGAAACGGTAAAATTAGAATCCAAGTTCAATTTAAATAATCCCAAACAGAAATACAAAAAAAGGTTCAGAGTTGACGAGACTCGCTACGTCAAGACGAAGTACAGAATGTCCAAAATGTTCAACAGAGTAAAGAAAATAAGTCTAAAGAACATATCCATCTACGAATCCCAAAACAGCAAGGACCATCCCTATAAATCTCCTCACGGACACTATTTACTCTCCCCAGCTCGCGTAGTCCGCCCCATTCTCGACGAAGATGTACTCATAATCCTGTTCACCTGTGGAGGAAGGTGGAGGGTGAGTGATGTGTGATCACTCGTATGTTACCTGTCTCTCAGAAAGGGATCTTACACACTGAGTTGGGGGTAAATAACCTACTGAGTAAATAAATAAAGCAACAAATAACTAAATAGGAAAACGGTACATACCCAACCCGGTTCCTAAAATAAATTTCCCTAACACTAGAACAACTCAGACAATGTCAGAAATAAGCATAACAAAAAATGCAACGCGCAACTTCATGATACATGTTCTTTCTCATTATTGTGTTACACGCAGTCATATAACATTACACAGTATGCTCTTTCTTTTCCATGATATGATATGCATGTCCCGGGCTCTATTAAGTGTAGGTGACTGTTATCACCTTACATACATCACACGCCTCGTCAGGCCACACGTCCCGTAGGGCCATACGGCTCTTAGGCCCAACACAATGCACGTGCCATGATGCATCACACTTTCACACCTTTCCTTTTTTATCCTGTGTTGCGTATTCCCTATATTGCGTAATTACTATATATTGCGTGGGGTTATTACTATATTTTATCTTCTACTGTATTTTATCTTTCCACTGTATTTTAGGTTTCTATTCTTTATTTTATCCTCCCTAAATTATAAAACACTTTGTAGTTGAATTCTGTATAATATCTTTCCCTATAATTATTATTTCCTTTCCTATTTTACTATTTATCTTTTTTTCCAGTCTTCTGTTTTTGGGATAGGATCCCCTCAACGCAAGGGGGTGCGGTGATGCGTGACCGCGCGACACGTGGCAGGAAGGAGGGGTGGTGAGGCTAGATGCAGGTGACCCTCATTTAGCCTCACCACCCTCCCTTGCTGCAACGTGTCGCGTGGTCACAAAAGGGGTGAGGAAAGTGGGGGTGAGGAGATCTCAACCCTCTGTTTTTTCTTCTGGATTATGATTATTATTTTTACTATTTTTTATTTATTTCCCTCCCTTTTTTACATTATTATTATTATTATTATTATTATTATTTTATTTATTTATTTTCCTCCCCTTTTTTCGGAAACAAGCCCCTGCTTTTTTTTCTTCCTTCCCAAGCCCAGCCCACCAGCCCAACACCCCCAACCCCATAACCCGGCTGCGTCCACTCCCAAAGCCTGGCCCCCTTTCTGCTGGCCGGGTCGACTGGCCGCTGGTTCAAGGGATGGACCGAGTCAGGTCTCCAACCCTGGTTCTACCCGACTTGGATTCACAATGTATTAGATTATCGTCAACCACTCATGTTACACACGCGAGTGCGTATCATTATATGTTAGGGAGTTGTTATATAACTTGATGATGTCGGATTTATCACCAAGCAATAAGTACGACTCGGGGGGTTACGCCGTTAACCTCCCGTTAGTTGTCCAAGGTTAGCCCTGTCGTAGAGTTACACAAGTAAAGACGTTAGAGGACCCGGGGACTAAGTCCCCGGGTAAAACCCTCCGACGCTCAAGTCAGTTAGATCCATTTATCCAGGGAGTTTAAATGCTGGATGAGTGAATTTATGGAGTTTTTCTGATACCTCGTTATTTTACTGTGAGGAAGATGATTCACCGTAGGTAGTTTCTGGGTTTCACTTAGCTTCCTCTTTCTTGTTTTCCGCTTTTTATTCTGGTCCCTGGGCCAATGCATGTGCGAGGGTACAGATAACGGGACACGCAAGGAGGCAATAGAGATGACTCTTGTTCCTGCATGCTTGCCATGTGGCGCTATGCTTGGTTGGACAGGGTTGTTGTAGACACCTGTAGAGGAACCTTACCTGACAGAATTAACTAGGGTAAACTCCAGGGGCCAGAACTAAGCTTGACTCCTTAGGATTATTAATAACCAAAGCGTCCGAGGTGGCCTAGGCCGAAGGGTCTGTTGCCGAAGTGCAAGTGGACAAGGTGCAAGTGGCCGAGGTGGCCTAAGCCGAAGTGCCCATTGTCGAGGTGGACCGGTCCTTTCGTTAATTGACCGTTTATCGTCTCTGGGCTCATCATAACTCATATAATTATTCGTAATTTAGCACGTTTATCTTTCGTTTACTTTCTGCAAAACAAATCAATTGGAAAAGCAATAGAAAGTCTTGACTTCTTGGATACTTGGATTTTTGCATCGATTTTCGTGTAATGTTTTTCCAACGTTCACACTGCCAGCATCTTTCCTACCTAGTTTGGTGATGAGATTAGAGGAGGCCTCATATTATGATTAATATGAGACCTCCAATCATACAACGTCATGTGTATAAAAGGGTCTGATCTTTTTGTATACTTAATGTCGCGTAATTGGAAGCCTCATATTTTGAGCCTCCTCAGGTCTCATCCGGCTTGATTGAATGCCTTCTGTGTGTCTTGAATTTTTGGTAAATTCTAAATTGGACCTTTTCTTTTATCAAAACAAATTTATGATATATTCTGGGAACTACCAAGCAGAAAGCAACGATGGCATTACTTTTGCATGATATGGTCAAAATTTTGATTATTTTGAAAAATATTAGATTATATAACATTATACAATGGTATTGGATATTAGTGTATGGATGATGTATTATACTGATTTTTCAAACTACATGAAATTATTAATTTATTAGCAATCTAAAGGATGATATTGACACTCCTTCATTCATTTTCAACCATGGATCTCACTGATTCTTTTGAACTTTTATTCATCCATATGCCTTTTAGGAGGAATCGAGAGGGGGTTCGCCACTCCAACATGCTAATTTAACACATAAGCAGCTAGGGGTTATGCTCTAATTAAAAAGATAACAAATTAAAAAGCTAGTTACTTATATGTACTTATGTGTTAGAGTAGCAAGTTCGAGTAACATGTTAGAGATCTAATGGTCTTCCATCTTTGATTTATCGGCTGATAAGATACTCTATCCGTGTAAACAATATTTTTTTTAATTTGACTTCAACATATAGTTTGAAATGAAATATATTCAACTCATATTAACATCATTATTTTTTCATTACTTATATATTTTATTTGACTACTACTCGATTCAAAAATTAACATAAAATTTTTATGAAAAAATAAAATGTAAAAGAATTATACCGAATAGGGCATGACACGTCACTCATGCCCAGCGGGCCTTTGGATGTTTTGGTGTGACCTATGACAAGGCTATCTAAGAAATCAAGAGCTTTATTGTAGCGTGTTTGAGTTCAAGTACTTTGTGGATATGAAATTTTAGATTTTTTTATTTAAAAGACTGCCGAATGATCTAATTTACATTTTTTACGTAACTCTTTTGAACTGATGCTAAAGCTGGAACAACTGAAACTTCGTGGTCAAAATATGACCTTTTATAGTCAAGAAATCCATGCCTGTAGCATTTCTTTTAGGTTTTCCTAGTTGTGGTACACAAAATTTCGTCTTTTGGCAAATCACCTCACCGTGTGATGTAGAGTATTTGCATGACCCAGGGGTGTTAACGAATTAAACCGAACCAAATACTAGGTTTTCGAATTTGGATTCGTTTAGCTAAACGAACTGTTTGTCTTAATTTGTTTAGCTAAAAAAACTTTAAAAATGGTTCGAGTTTGGCTCGATAACATTATAAATGTTTAAACGAGTCAAACAGTTCGCGAATAGTTTGGCTTGTTTTAGTAAATGAACCTAAACAGCTGTTCTAGAAAATTACCGAGCGAATACGAATCGAACACGAACTGTTCGGTTCGTTAAACAGCCATGATATTACCAAATAAAGCAGCTATGTTATATTTATTCATTATTTGATACAACAATTACATATCCTTCTATTTAGCATTTTAAACACGTTTTCTGAATTGTTTTGTACTCGTCGTATTTATACTAGGGCACTACTCAGTCCTCATCTGTCAGGAAGTTGATTAATGATAATCAGCACGCGGTACAATTATGTAGACTAGCGCGCATGTTGTTCTTTCATTCTGGAAGTTTCCTCTTCAACTATGTTTTCGAGTTCATTTTGACAATAAATCACACTCTTTAAATTCTAAATATTTTCTATATTACACATTTTTATAAAATTTTAACTCATTTTTCTCTCTTGTTTTTTCACCTTAGTGAAAATAATTTTTGTATAAGATAGTGATACTATTTGGCAAAATTGATTAGCTCATAAATATCTCATTTCAACGATAAAATTGAATACCATATTTAATATTTTATATTATATGTATTGATGATTTAATATATCATCTTTATTGAATCACAAAATACAAATCTAATATATCGAAACACAATTACACAAATAATATGTTTTTCACCATTATAATGTGGTTCCAAACAATAGCTTATCTTACGCATTACGAAGAAAAGGTTTAGGTGAAGAATTCAAATAATACACATACACAGAGTCGGACGACAGATTAAGCTCAGATAACACGATCATTAGAAAACATAGTTCACTTAAAAGAGTAACGAAAACCAAACTAGGAGGATCAGATAAAATGATCCTTAGCAAGCAAGATGGCCGTTGAATGGACATATACTTCGTTGGTAACTTGGTCTCATTCCCAATATATTTTATATAACATGTACATATACACGTTATGTTTATTTTAATATCGAAAACCTCTTCTTTGTATTTCCTGAATTTCCTCACTAACACACTAGCACATCATATCTCTATTATTATGTCAATTATGTAGGTACATATAGCGGCAGGAGTCTCATTGGAAGCAGACTCTTTATCCCTTGGGACAGGGTATTGTCTGCCTACCACTTACCCTCTCCAGACCCTAACGATAGCTTTTGCTGTCGTTGAGATATACTGGGTACTGATGATGATGATATTTTATATAACAAAAACAAACGCACTGTGATTTTTTTTTTTTTTTGAGGGGTGGGGGGGGGGGGAATAAAGTCCGGTGTACACATAGGTTGCGAGTATTTAAGCCCTCAAGTGCATATTCCAGTTAATACTTAGGTTGAAATTTGTTCTAAGAGGTCAAGAGTTCGAATCCAGAGACACCTACAGTGTGGGTGTTCTTCTGCTGCTAGGCCGAAGACCTGGTTTGTGGGGAACACCTTGTGTAAGTAACTGCGTAAGATCTCACCCAATCGAGGAGGCGGCTAGACTCCTGATTTACATCCTCCACGCAGCTCCTTAGATCTGGAGCAGTGGGGAGCCCCGGGGTGAAGGATTTCACCCGTTACGAGAATTTACGATAAATTAAGTCACTTTATAAAACTTTTTACTCGTTAGGTTGTGGCGAGACAGAACAAAATACATTCTTCCAAACAACATAATTTTAACTTGAAAGTTTTGCTATTTGAGTAACTACAGAAGATCTGAATCTCTTTGCGAAGGAAAATTTTCCAAAAGTATTAGCTATTTTGTGATTTTGAGGTCACGTGTTTGGACCGCGAGAACAGCTTCTTATACAAAGTGTAGGATAAGACTACGT
This sequence comes from Eustoma russellianum, assembly GCA_036186865.1. Taxonomy (NCBI): domain Eukaryota; kingdom Viridiplantae; phylum Streptophyta; class Magnoliopsida; order Gentianales; family Gentianaceae; genus Eustoma; species Eustoma russellianum. Next base: position 5,081,679 of record AP025044.1, read on the forward strand.
ATATCAGATCGTGAAGCAATCCGGCTCCTCTCCAAACCTTACGTAAACACGGAAGTCTAGTGCACCAGGAACGCCCTTTATCATTTGTAATTGAAACAGGCTGATTAATATAAGAGTAGACCGTTATTATTATTATTATTTTTTTGAACATGTCTCGCACAATGTCTAGTGTTAAAGAATCATTTCTTAAGATACAAAGGGTTATGTACTAGTATTCATAACCAACCAACAAACACTATAACCCAACTGAGGAGATTAGTTTTGGAATCTAAAAGACTAGGACATTAGGTCAACTTACTTGAATTAAAACAAAATTAAAGAATACAAAAGGATAATTTAATACATGCACACCAGAAGGAATATTTCAAGAATAAATAACAATCACAATTTATGAGGCAAATTCTTAAATATGGATCGATCTATTGATAGATCTCCATAACAGAATAACACCAGAAATGATACTTTATTTTCAAACAACATTTCTAAGGTCATATAGGATATTTTTTTCCCCTGAAAGAATCATGCTAGACCATTTGTATCATTACGCTTTGCATCTCCCTGTCCCACAACAATACAAGTAGTCCAATAAAATCATCACCTAAATCTTACACTAAGCTTATTTTTTGATTTTTTTTTTTTTTAACTTTTTACACACACATGACAAACGGGATAAAGACCTAAAACTTAATTGATTCCGATAATACAACAACATTTATCACTAGATTTCATTAAAAGTCTTACGTAACTTGTTTATTAATTCCACATAATCTTATCATCCAATCAATTAAAAGACAGCTCGTATCAACCTCTAGTCATCCCCTTACATGTAGGGTATCGAATTCAATCCTTCTACTAATTCAACACACAACTCTAGTCACTTAACATGTAACGATGGAAGCGTATTCTAATAAGTTGCTCTACAGTAAGTTGCTCTATTTTCACTTTTAATATACCTCTAAGTTCTTACCTATATTGATATCTTACGTATTAAAATGGTGTATACAACATATATACGTAAACATGTGTGTGTATATACACACACTACAGTATAGAGAGACTCGAACTTGAGTACTAAAGTAGAGACATGTTACTTATTCGTTAAACATACATGTCCTGCTTGGTTAAAGAATTTGAGATGATTTAGCGTTTATAAAGATAGTTGTTTTAAGACATGTTTGGTGTTGACTGAAAAAGATATATGCAACAACTTATCAATTTATAGTAAATAAAATATTCAATATTGTGTTCGTTTTATCATTGTAACAAGTCATTTAATATGATGTGATCGAATCTCAAATGGTGCAATTTTCTAAAAAAAAAAATCATTTCTTATATATGGCGAGAAAAATACTAAGTTAAAAGTTACATTGAAAGAGTTAATCATATTTTTATCTAAATATTTTTCAGTTGTTATATAAAACATACAAATTTTTTAAATCATAGTTTTTATCCAAAATTTTTAAACTTGGTGCACTAAATGTCTATTTTAGTGGTCAAATCGTTGCTAATTTAATTGTGAAATTATTGTTAATTATATAAAAATGATATTTAATGTAACATATTAAAAAATTTTATATAAAAATCACAATTTCAAAAATTAGATATTTTGTATATAAAATGAAAAAGATTTGGATGAAAAAAAATGTAATTAACTCAGTTGAAAAATGTAGGAAGACTTAATGTTTGAGTTTGCGTATTGAAGCCACAAACAAGCATGGCCAAAGACAACAAATATGGCATATGAATGGGTAATAAGTACAATTGGACATATGTCTTCCGCGAGATTGCGTACGGAATATGGCATTATAGATTGAAAGCAAGACATGACAATGTGCGGAACTTGATACCCCCTGCTCATTTTGTCCGGAACATGCAGCAACGATGCGGTGTGCTTTTGAAGGCTTGTGGCCTTGATGTAGATAGAAATGGAACATAGCTTTGTCTTTGTACACATGGGTGAATCATACTTTTGTGTATTTTTGGCTATCAATGAATGAGATCTTTTTTTTTAAAAAAAAGACAACAAACATACTATTACAATATGAAATAATCACATGGCAGTTTACAATAACAACATTATCCCCTTATCTTAGATGCTATCGTCTATGACGGAAAATGAAGGGTCGGATATACGCAACTATGACTACATATTAGAAACATTGTTTCCTGATAACTCATAATAAAAATTGCGTTAAACTGTGTTGATCAACTGCGACTTCACATCATAAAAAGCGCAACTAATTTAGTGATTCATTTTACTTTATTCCGTCATATTTCAATGTGTGTTTGAGCCATTGAAAATGCAAACCAATCACATGGTAGTTTAATTAGTCGTAAATTTACGTCAAAAAAAAAACTACATTATTTCATATGAGGAGTAATAAATATTATCCACAGACCACAGCTTCATTTCCCTGGCATCCAGCTTGCAAATTCCAAGTAGCCTCCTCCATATGATCTGAGGATATAAATACACCCTACCGTAATCCTATTCTTCCACCACCACCTCCCGCAGCACCACACCACACACAGTGAAACACGCACACAACGCCCTCAGCCACCGCCTTCGAAAGAACTTTCCAGACCAATGACATCCACGTCACACTCTCTCACCGCGTGGTTCACGCCAACCTTTCTTTTCTGCATCCTAAATCTCACAATCGGAATAATTTTCCTAAGCTCTCGCAGAAAACAATCCGGAGGCGACTCGACGGCGCCGTTGGTCCGTGCCCCTTCGCTTCTTCAGCGGGTCAAATCATTCGATTTCACTCTCCACCGTGGAAATCATGCCTACGCCGCGGCCCAATTACAAGAAGAAAAATATTATTCCGAAGAAAGTCATCAGGTGATGAGAAGCAAGTCGGTGTCATCCGTGGAGGGTCCGTCGTCGCCGGTGAAAGTGATGGAGAAGTCGGCGAGTGAGAAGAAGGTAATTTTGACGGCGGAGGGAAAGCGGCCTGCGACGTTGAGGGAGAGGAAAGGGAAGGGGGTATCAAGCGGAAGAATTGGGGAAGATGAAGCGGTGGATAAGAAAGCGGATGATTTTATCAATAGGTTTAGGCAGCAGTTGAAGTTGCAGAGATTGGATTCTCTTCTTAAGTATAAAGAAATGTTAGATAGAGGAGTTGGGAGATAAGAAAGATACACTTCCTTATGAGTTTTTGTCCTCATTTCCTTATGGTGGAATGGTTCTGATCTTTAGCACATCAGATCTCTCCCTGATTATAAAATCATTAGAAACTTGATCGAGAAACCAGTGTTTCTTGAAGAAAGTGTAGAGTCGATTACTTAAAATATTACAAAAATTGATCCGCTACAGCATTTACATTATGCCTAATACGGGTTGGACCCCCCCACCTTATCCGTCACCGTACGACACATGGCAACAGGGGTGGATGGTGAGACTAGATAGGGTCACTCTTATCTAGCCTCACCATCCACCTCCTACTGCCACGTGTCACACGGTGACACTTGAAATAAGAGGAAAGTGGGTGAGGTGATCTCATCCCGCGTAATACTTTTATAATGGTTGGAGCATCAAACTCTAGGTAAGAGTGCATTTGGTTCAGTCTTGGAAGCCTATTTGATCGGCCGGAGGGGAAGAAGTTTGGTTTAAAGACGATTCTGGTAGTGGTGGCGATAGCCTTTATGAGTCATTTTGGTTTACTGAGATGTAGTTTACTTGTCACAGTATTATGCAGATTTACTGCAATTATTTATAAATTTTCCAGAATGATTCCGTCACCACAACAAAATTATATTTGTCTTAAATATTTTTGCTATGACGGGATATTAAAGTTCGAATGTATGTAACTATATTTATGTGTTAGACATACACAGAAGTTGTTTATCGATGATCTATAATGAAAATTACGTCAAATCTATTTTACAATATAAAAAACGCGGCCAATTTAGTCTGCTTTTAACTAGTAAATTATGCAAATTTAGAAGCTTTAATGATTCAAAAACTAAATGAACCAATCAACAAACGTAACAGAAGAAATATCTATTATTTGAATGCATGCTACTTTCGAGGAAGTTATTTCATTTATTTATTTTTGTTTGAGAATTACATTTCTTATTTGACTTTATAATACTTTTGTTGTGCTACATAAATAAATTATTAGTTGTCTTACTATTTATGTAATATGACAGATAATTAGAGAACGAATGACATATTACTAGAGTAGTTATACACGCACATGCTGTGTAATCTTCGTGAATAAAGACTTATAGAGATAACAAGAATAAGTATCTAGATTCCTGGTATTCTCAATCTATACTTGTGTAACATTGAAGTTATGAGTTCGAGCTGTGGATACAGTCTCTGAAGACCGCATTGAGTCACTTGTGTTGCTATCTAGACTCGGGTCATATACGTCAGCCACTCTTCCCCCAGTTTACAACGCCGAAATGGTTTTTGGAAAAGGAACCTCCAATTAAACCCGAAAAAGTCTTCTCAACATTGATTACAGTCGAGTTTATCAACTTTAATATTTGTAGAGTGATCTAGATGAGAAATGAGCAAAAAAGAAATTCTACTTCATCAACTTGAATCAAAGTAGAGTTAGTTTCCAAAGCACTATAAAAGTCTTCCCAAAACTCATTCATAACTGTAATCTTAGAAGATATAATACAGGTAATTGGAGAAAATATCAAAATAAGAGAAGTGACAATAATAGCTATGTATATAGAAAAGAACCTTACACAAAGTGAGAATAAAGCAGCGTACATCAGATAACGAAGAGATCCGACCTTTCTTTAAACTCTGTATAAATACGGAAGCGTAATGCACTAGGAATGACCTTCTAGATTGATGGCATTCTCAATCTAGTGACAATTTCTTTCTTCATATCATACTTACAGAGTTACGGCAAAGATAGCAAATTTTACTGATTTGGAAAGACATATGGGAGAAACCTTGTGTTAACTTTGCGTATGAAATTGTGGTATATTGGCAGTCGCTATCTTTTCTCTTTCAAATGGCTTGTCGACTATTTAAAGTTGAAACCTAAGACATGCAATTATTATATGTAGGAATTACACTTTGCCTTCCTTCTTTTACCTTTTTTAGTTCTTTCTAGAGCCAATTTGGTATGCAAATGCAATGTTCCACACAGTGATGACGACGTTACGTCACTTATTTGTGGAACACACACATGTGTGTATATATATATTTACATATTTATACAACATGCAAATCTATATATTTATGTGTGTGTCTATATATATATATATATATATATCTATCTCTGTGTGTGTGTGTATATATCAATTTCATACAATATTAAACTTTGAATATGATTCTTTTTCCTGGAAATATTGACTAATGTGATGATGTGATAATGAAAAATGAAAAATGTGTCAATTGTACGTCAGTGTGCTTTCTTTATTTGTTTATTGAAGCTGAGAGTAAGAAAATGAAACTTATATACGTACGGGAGTTTGAACATGAAACTTGTATACGTATTAAGTAAAACTTTGATTCTGATTTGGTAAAAACTATTAGATGACTGACTAGATAGGACAACATTTTTAGTAACATTTTTGGAGCAATGGGCATTCTATAAAAACTATTCAAATTCCAATATCCAGAGGACAAGCGACCCAAAGAGGTGTTTCCTATCCACGACCTAGATTCTGCAAACTCCAGGGAGTTACCATTTTTTAGTTTATATATATTAGATCGCAAAGCGATTCGGTTTCTCTCCACACCTGCGAAATAATGCCAAATCTTTATATCATGCCAAATCATTTGCAGAATAATGCCAAATCTTTATATCATGCTGCCGGTCTGGAGATAGAGAAATTCTTAGAATTTCCTCCACAACATGACCCATGAAAAGATATGCATCAATGTTGTTTCTCCCAGACAATCAACTGAGCTACTGTAAAATCATCATCCCACACTTTGATACTGACTCCACTGAGTTGACCACTCGATATCTTAAGCCTGATTCAAGTACCTTGCTTCCTTCTAGCACACTTTTCCAGATACATGAAGGCTTAGCTCCTAGAGATGCAGTTGAATTAAAAAAAAAATTTACTAGTCGCCAGTGGCGAAGCCAGGAGTCCTTTCTTGGAGGGACACTGACAGGCTTCGCAATAGGAATACCATGGGTCACCGTTTCGGACCGAAAAAACCGACAAAATCTTCTAGACATATTTTTGTATTATAACATAAAATACGTGAAAGAAAACACATCTACCAACCAATGTACAAAAAAAAAAATAAACAATACACAACAAACAACATGCGGATCATAATTATTAAATGAATATAGTAATATACATCAATACATACATTTTATTTACCTATTGCAGAATGAGAAGGAGTTGCCAAGGGATGCAAAAAGGTTCTTCGAGATGACATTGATTGAAATCGTTGCATAATATCTTCATCTTCAATGGTGCTACAAATTTCATGCTCAAAGTAACACAATAAACAATCCGATAGTACGTCACCTCCAAACCGGTTGCGTAGATCAGTCTTGACGATATTCATTGCAGAAAAATTAGAAACAAACAATTGTCACAAAAGCTAGTGTTTAACAATGGGCATTTGGAAAAGCATATTACCTTTTACAGTTTACTGTCTGAATGCTGAATCAATAAACCAATCATATACGATGTACATAGTTGCCTAGAAATTGTAAAATAGTTTTCACACCAGCAATAGACAAAGGATTTAAATGCAACCTAAAGATATGTGTAGCTCTCAACTTTGAAACGACTTTAGAGTAACCAAATAAAATCACAAAAGTTGTGTAATTGTAGCATCTTCACCAACAAAGCGGCACAACCGTATGTCGTTTTTAAATTAATATATATTCAACTACCGAGCATCAGTCCTCACAGAATTCGTAAGATTAGCAACCAATTAAAAAAAGAAACTTTCATTTTCATAAGCAAACTAATGCAAAAAAAAGTCTACTAGTTTTCAACGATTACCTTACATGCAAAAAAGACTACTAGTTTTCCAAATCTTGAATTTTTTTAATATATTTAAGAGACCGAACTTCTGGTAAGTTTTAGACATATTTTAATCACTTAGCAGAGAATTGCCGAATGCTAAACACTACGTGACCACGTAACAGAGGGTTAGTGTTCTGTCAAGCAAAGGCACACTTTGAACTGAATGGCCAAAAATACAAATACACCTACCTATCTATAGGATTTTTCCACCGACGTTGGGGGGCACGTGCCCCCAGGCCCCCCCTTCCCTTCGCCCCTGCTAGTCGCATAATATTTAGCTTTCAAGATATTTGCAACAAAAGGAGAAGGCTGAGAGAAAACCCTCCAGGCTTGTTCACTGAGCATAGCAAAATGGAAAGTGTGTATATCTCTGAATCCAATCCCTCCTGTGCTCTGTTAAGTTGTAAAACGTTTTGATGATGAAAAGATGTTTTGAATGAGTTAAAATTATGTTTAATATTTGATGCAAAATAGGCAAAACACATTATGTCCAAAGATAGTTGAGATTGGAAGGCACTGGTTGACATCGATCTCTCAAACAGGGGACATCGATCGATCGATGTCTGACTGAAGACATCGAACCCTCAACCACAAGGACATCGATCGATCGATGTCACTTCATCCCCTGACTTCGATCGATCGATGTCTGACTGAGTACTTCAGTCTCTAAACCTGGTGACATCGATCGATCGATGTCACTTCAGCCCCTGACATCGATCGATCGATGTCTGACTGAGTACTTCAGTCTCTAAACCTAGTGACATAGATCGATGTCCTCCAGAATTCAAATTTTTTGAACGTTAGAATAAAATCCAAGGTTGATTTTCAAGGTTTTCTCTTTCCAATCTTCTTCAAACTTCTTGTGGACTTTAACCCAACCTATTACATGCTTCCTTGACTATTGTATACATGTCTAAGATTCTCTAGGGTGGCTATCCAAGATCAAATCACTCCATAGGGTGGCTAAAGACTATTTGGGCATTATCTTGACATTTTTGAAGATGAAGACTTGGTGGAGAGCCTCAAAAACGTGGTGAACTTCTTCTATAAATGGAGGAGGCTTGGATGAAGCAATTATACACTTTCAACATCATCTAGCTTCATTTTACATTGTTGTACATTTCTCTCATACTTGTAAATTTGTTCAAAGCTTGTCTAGCTTTCTTTGATCTTCATTGTTGTATATTGAGAGAAAGAGAGTCAAGCACAAGAGGAACCATAATTATTTGATCTCTAGCTTGTGCTTAGACTTGTGAGAAAGTGTGAACCTTACTATATCTCTTCAACCCACTGTGAGAAGTTCTTGAGAGAACTTTTGTTGAAGTTGTGAGGAAGCAAGAAATTGTTCTTGCTACGAGCTGTAGTTGTTGTAGTTGCACAAGTGTTTTGTGCAAGAAGTTGCTGTTGTTGTTGCTTACACTAAAGTGTTAGTGTAAGTATTGCTGTGGTTGTTCTTATTGTTCATAATAAGAAGAGTAGTTGTTGAAAATCCACTTTGGAAACAAAGTGGTAGTGGAGTAGAATCATTTACGATTCGAACCACTCTATATCTGGTGTACTCATTCACTACTTCTCATCTCCATTCTTGCTCTGATTTTGAATATCCTTTTTGAGTTGAGACAAAAGAGAAAATTCCGCAAAAAGAGCCAAACACTCTATTCACCCCCCCTCTAGAGTGTATTTCGGATCTAACAATTGGTATCAGAGCCTAACCTTGATTGCTTGGCCTATCTTTGCAAGTAGCAAGGTTAAAGATCATGGCAATGACAACCTCAACCTCTTCATCTTCCAAGCCTACTGCACTATTTTCCGGATCAAACACTAAAGCTCCTATGTTTGATGTCCAAAACTACTCTTTATGGAAATTTCGAATGATCAATCATTTGAAAGGCTGTGGATTTGATATATGGAGAGCTGTTGTCAAAGGAATTGAAGTTCCTATGATTACCAACTCAAAAGGAGAATCAATGTTCAAAAATGAGGATGACTACACCGACGAAGAGAAGGTAAATTTCGCCATCAATGGCAAAGCTTTTGACATTCTCTCAAGTGCTCTTACCACCACTGAGCTCATTAGACTCCAAGGTCTTGAAACAGCCCATGAGGCATGGAAAAGGCTTGAAATGATACATGAAGGAACTGAGCAAGTAAGAATGGCCAAAAGACTCATGCTCATGAAGGAGTATGAAATGTTCAGAATGAAAAGCGGTGAGAAGATTGAGGAGACAATCGATCGATTCACACGAATAGTGAATCAACTCTCCATGGTTGACAAGAAAATCTCAAATGAAGATCTTGTCTCAAAACTTCTCAACTCTTTGCCAAGAGAATGGACACCCAAAGTCACCGCCATCACCGAATCAAAGAATCTCAAGACTCTCACTCTTGATGAGCTATCCGGTAATCTTCTTACTCATGAAATTCTTATTGATGAACAAAATAGGATGAATCCCATCAAGCCTACACAAACATCACACAAGGGATTGGTGGTAGAGTCCGATGATTCGGATGAGGAAGTTGCCCTTCTAGTAAGAAAATTTAGAAGAATGGCAACTAGAAACAAAGCTCAAGCAAGAAAGTTTTTCAAGAAACCATCTAAAGAAAAGGAAGCAAGTGAAAATTGCTATAGATGTGGTCGACCCGGCCACTTCATTGCCGATTGCCACGTAAAGGAGCCACAAAAGCAAGAAAAGAAGGTCTTTCCTCAAAAGAAGAAAGCCCTCAATGCGGAGGTAACCACGTGGGATGATCTCCTTTCGGAATCGGAAGGAGAAGAGAGTGAAGATTAAGGTGTTGGACTTGTGGCAATGGTTGAAAATCCAAAGGTTCAACATACTTGTCTTATGGCGATAGAAGATGACCTTGAGGTAAATTCTAACCCTTCAAATTTGCATGATGAAATAGGAGATTTGCAAGATGACTTTGAGAAATTAAATCTGAAATATAAGCATTTAAAGAAAGAATTCAAGAAATGCATTTTAGAAAATAAGAGCTTGCATGACAAAAATATTTTGATGTTTCAAGAGCATGATATCATACTTACCATGCACAAAACCGTAGCTCTTGAAAATGAAGAAATTAGAAAAGAATGTGAGAAACTAAAATTAGACTTACAAAGACTAACAAATGGTAAAAACAACTTAGACATACTACTTGGAAATCAAAGGATTGGAAATGATAAATCCGGTTTAGGATTTAACTCATCATCTTCTTCTATTAAACCTAAGTCCTTGAAGAAAAAGGCAAACAATAGAAAAACACAACAAAATTCATCATCTTCTAAACCAAAGCATGTACCCACTTGTTTTTATTGCAACAAACTAGGACATGTAAAGAAAGCATGTAAATCTTGATTTGAAAGCACATATGTTTGGAAGCCTAAGGGTCGAAAAACTAACCCTAAAGGACCCAACCATCAAAGGGTACCAATGCATACATCTTTTGGTTTTGTAGGCTCTCAAGATAAATGGAGTAGCCAAAGAAGAAGGAACCAAATGGCTTATGGACAGCGGATGTTCAACTCACATGACCGGAGACAAGACGTTGTTCACCAAGCTCAAGCTCCAAGATGGTGGAACGGTGCATTTTGGCAATGGGAGAGCCAAAATCCTTGGACATGGAGAAATTGGTAATTCTTCCTTTACTATTAATAATGTACTATATGTAGAAGGGCTTAAGTATAATTTGATAAGTGTTAGCCAACTATGTGATGCTAATTTTCAAATTGAGTTTGCGAAAAGAAAATGTGTTGTGAAAAAGAACGATAAGATTGTTTTTGAAGCCATTCGTAAAAATGATGTTTACAAATTTAGCACACATGAATTGATATCACAAAATGTTTCTTGCCTAGTTGCCAAAAATGATTTGACTCAACTATGGCATAGACGACTTGGACACATTAGTTTTAAGAATTTCAAAGAGATTTGCAAAAATGAAAAAGTCCAAGGTCTTCCAAAATTGAATTTCGAAAACCATGGCTTATGCGACACTTGTCAAAAGGCAAAACTTGTTAAAACAAGTTTCAAGCCCAAAAGTGAAATCTCCACCACCAAACCTCTACAATTGCTTCATATGGATTTGTATGGGGATATTGGTACAGCAAGCCTAAGTGGAAAACATTACACCTTTGTGGTGGTAGATGACTACTCTAGGTACACTTGGGTAATGTTCTTAGCTAAAAAGAATGATGCATGTCAAGAATTTATAAAGCTTTGTAAGAGATTAGAAAATCAAAGAGAAGACACAATTAAGGAAATTAGAAGTGATAGAGGTGGTGAGTTTGATGGAGAGTTTCAAGAATTTTGTGTATCCAAAGGGTATGGACACAATTTTTCAGCTCCAAGAACTCCTCAACAAAATGGTGTTGCGGAAAGGAAAAATAGAACACTTCAAGAAATGAGTAGAGCCATGCTAAACGAATTTGAGCTACCCAAATATTTTTGGGCCGAAGCGGTAAATACCTCTTGTCATGTGATCAATAGAGTTTATTTGAGACCATTTCTCAAAAAGACTCCTTATGAGCTTTGGAAAGGTAGAGTACCAAATATTGGTTATTTCAAGGTTTTTGGTTGTAAGTGTTTTATACTTAACACCAAAGACAACTTGGATAAACTCGACTTCAAAGCGGATGAAGGAATCTTTATGGGTTATGCTCAAAATAGCAAAGCATTTAGAGTATATAATAAGAGAAGTATGAAAGTTGAAGAATCAATTCATGTCAAGTTTAGTGAATTCATTGATGATAAGTCAAACGATAATAATGATGATGATGAAGATGAAATAATCGAAGTAAGTCATATAGAAAAATTTGAGAATCCAAAAGGTAATATTGTCATCGACCTTAGGATTGATCCACTTGAACCTAAGGTTGAAGATGAAGAAGTAGGAGGGGATACCTCAAATTTGCCGGATTCATATAAATATAGGAAAGATCACCCTAAAGAGTTGATACTAGGTGAAACTAGCCAAGGTGTAATGACAAGGAGAAAATTCAATGAAAATGCCTTCATTTCACAAGTTGAGCCTAGAAATATAAAAGAAGCAATAAATGATGAAGATTGGGTATTAGCTATGCAAGAAGAATTAAATCAATTTGAGAGAAGTGATGTGTGGGAATTAGTTGCTAAACCTAGTGATCATCCCGTAATTGGCACTAAATGGGTATTTAGAAACAAAATGGATGATAAAGGAAACATCACTAGAAACAAAGCTAGGTTAGTAGCCCAAGGCTATAGGCAAGAGGAAGGCATAGACTACGATGAGACTTTTGCCCCCGTGGCTAGGTTAGAAGCTATTAGGATGTTATTAGCATATGCATGCTATAAGGATTTCAAACTATATCAAATGGATGTGAAATCCGCATTCTTGAATGGAATAATTCAAGAAGAGGTCTATGTAGCTCAACCTCCGGGGTTTGAAAATCATGATTATCCAAATCATGTTTTTAGACTCAAAAAGGCCCTTTATGGACTTAAACAAGCTCCTAGGGCTTGGTATGATAGATTAAGTAACTTCCTACTTGAAAACGAGTTTTCAAGAGGAAAAGTCGACACTACTCTTTTTATTAAAGAACAAGGAAACCATCAATTGCTTGTTCAAATTTATGTGGATGATATCATATTTGGTGCTACTAATGATTCTCTTTGTAAGCATTTTGCTAAATTGATGGAAGGAGAATTTGAAATGAGCATGATGGGTGAACTCAACTACTTTCTTGGTCTACAAATCAAGCAAACTCAAGATGGAGTATACATATCTCAAACAAAGTATACGAAGGATTTGCTCAAGAAGTACAAATTCGAGGATGGAAGAAGTGTGAGCACTCCGATGAGCACAAGTACAAAGCTTGACAAAGACGAAAAAAGGAAAGCCGGTTGAGGTAACAAAATATAGGGGTATGATTGGTAGTTTACTTTATTTGACCGCTAGTAGGCCGGATATTTTGCATGCTGTGTGTTTATGTGCTAGGTTTCAAAGTATGCCTAAGGAATCGCATTTAGTTGCCATTAAACGTATCTTTAGGTATTTGAAAGGAACTCTGAACTTCGGTTTGTTCTATCCCAAAAATGGTTGTTTTGATCTCAGAGGATATAGTGACTCCGACTATGCCGGAAATCTTGTTGATAGGAAAAGCACCTCCGGGACATGTCAATTTCTTGGAGATTGCTTAGTTTCTTGGTTTTCCAAGAAACAAAATAGTGTGTCACTTTCCACGGCGGAATCCGAATATGTATCGGCCGCTTCGTGTTGTGCACAACTACTTTGGATGATCAACACTTTGAACGATTACAATGTTAAGTTTGAAAAAGTTCCCATCCTATGTGATAATACCTCAGCCATAAGTATAGCACAAAACCCGGTTCATCATAGTAGAACAAAACACATTGAGGTGAGACATCACTTCATAAGAGATTGCATCCAAAAAGGATTGGTATGCGTTGAGTTCGTTCCAACAAATGACCAACTGGCGGATATCTTTACCAAATCCCTTCCCACCGAGACGTTCGAATCAATTAGAACAAGATTGGGAATGATAAACATTGGTTAAAGGGTTAAAAATGTCAAAATTACAGATTTCTGCATACATAGATCGATCTATTTAAAAATTTCAGAGAATGATGTCTATAAAGACATCGATCGATCGATGTTCAGGACATCGATCGATCGAAGTCCCTGACATCGATCGATCGATGTCAGCGGGACAGGTTTTATAAAAACGCAAGAAACCCTCATTTTTCATTTCCACACTTAGAACCCTAAGCACCCCCTCCTGCGAAAAATTTCTCCCATTCAACCAAATTTTCAATTCTTATCACAAGGTCATTTTTTTGTCAATCCTACCTAAATCTACATCAATCTTCAATCTCTAATCAAACCATCTAGCATTTTCGTGCCCTAATTCTCATAAAATGGCACCAAGAACCAAGAATCATCCCAAGAGACAAAGGACTTCACAACAACAAACTCCAACGGGTCCAAGAACAGCAGGATTGCGGAAGCAACCAGAGCCATCTCAACAACATCTAATCCGTGAGGTAAGAGAAAGTCTTCACATTCGAAATTTTCCCTGGCTTAAAACTGGAGAATATGAGAATGCATTGGCTACACCTCTAGGATTAGGCATACACACTCATATATCTCAGAGAGCCCAATTATTATTCACTGAATGGGAAAAAAGCAATAGGTCTACCATTCCATCAAAAGTGCTCAAAATTGAGGACATTTTGAGCAATGCAGAATTGAGACCTATAATTGATTTGTTGTATGCTCAAAACTGGATGTTTCTATGGGATTCATCTGAGATGGGAGCTATGTCTACTCGTTATACCCGATTGTTCTATGCAAATTTTTGGATTGACTATCTAAATGGAAATCCATTTTCTTTGAATTCTGTTATTGATGGTCAAGTAGTCTCCTTTCACACTGCACAAATAAATGCTATTCTTGGTACACCTAATGAGGGATTCAAGGATTTCGATCCTTGGAAGTGGGATTTTAACAAATACCAAGTGACTGAAAATGAAGTCAAAAACTTTCTTGGATTTCACCCGACAAAGAACACAAATGATATGCCCTTGATACATAGAGTCTTGCTTGCAATAGTTACCTTTTGTGTAAATGGAAACTCAGCCAAACTTCCCAGCAACCTAGACTTCTACATTACATACCGCATAGCCAGGCGAGAGCAGGTAAATTTTGGAGAAGTATTCTTTGAAAACGTGTTGGAGGCGGTCACGAAGAAATCGAAAGCACTTCCTTACAGTAATCTGATATATAGATTATTGAAAAGTTCAAATCTAGTACTGGATGTTGAATACGAAGAGGCGATTACGAATAAGGATTAGTACACGAAATCTAACATCCAGCAGATTCTTAAGTCAAGAAAGGAAGCACAACGACGGGGTGGTGCTCAGGATTCGGAGGAAGATGAGGCTGAAAATGAGCCGGAAATACCACCACACCCCACTGAGCCAACCGTTGAACCCCAACCTAACCCTCCAAGTCCTACATCTCGAATAGACAAAGGCAAAGCCCCAATGGAGCAAGACAGTGAATCCGGGGATGATTTCGATATTGAATACGAGATAAATGACATCCAACGCACTCTTGGTCAATGGGGTGAAGACTTGACCAAGGAGGCTGTTCGTATAGATGATTTGGAGAAAGGCTATACGACGTTCCAAAACCGCTTGAAATCGCTGGAAACAAAGGTGGACACGGAAGTCAAGACACTCCAAACTGAGCTGAACGTGCAAAAGACCAAGTATCAGAAATTGAAAACCAAGCTCAAAGCCGCTCTCTCCGGACTATGTTTCTCCTCCGATGAGGAGTAGTTCTTGATGATTTCCCCTTCCCTCGTTCTTATGCTAGTTGTTTGAAAGTTTGAGTTTGTATCTCAAAACTTGATATTCTCTTCATAACCTATATATTTTCGTGTTGGTATCTCTAATTTTTTTTTGATGCTTTCAAAAAGGGGGAGAAGTTTTTAAGTAGTATTGGCATGCATGCTTTGATATCATTATCATGTTTTGGCATCATCTTGGCATTGTTTTGGTATTGTTAGCATAAAAATTAATATGTTGACATGATTTGGTCTTAACATGAATTGTTTTGCCTCAGCTTGATATAGCTTTGGATGCTAGCTACTGATATGTTTTGACATGATGGATTGTTGGGAAGCAAAATTGGATATTAACATGGCATGTGTTGGTTGGACGTGATAGCATGTTTTGGATAGGCATTGGTATTAAAAATCACTTGATATGCGTTACATATTGAAATAGTGAAAATACAAAACTTGATGCATAATTTGAGGGGGAGCATGTTGGGTAGATTGGTAAGAAAACATGAACTAAGGGGGAGTTGTAGAATATAAAAACATCTTTTGGATTGTGGTTTTGATATCATCAAAAAGGGGGAGAATGTTAAGTTGTAAAACGTTTTGATGATGAAAAGATGTTTTGAATGAGTTAAAATTATGTTTAATATTTGATGCAAAATAGGCAAAACACATTATATCCAAAGATGGTTGAGATTGGAAGTCACTGGTTGACATCGATCTCTCAAACAGGGGACATCGATCGATCGATGTACTTCAGCCCCTGACATCGATCGATCGATGTCTGACTGAAGACATCGAACCCTCAACCACAAGGACATCGATCGATCGATGTCACTTCATCCCCTGACTTTGATCGATCGATGTCTGACTGAGTACTTCAGTCTCTAAACCTGGTGACATCGATCGATCGATGTCACTTCAGCCCCTGACATCGATCGATCGATGTCTGACTGAGTACTTCAGTCTCTAAACCTAGTGACATAGATCGATCGATGTCCTCCAAAATTCAAATTTTTTGAACGTTAGAATAAAATCCAAGGTTGATTTTCAAGGTTTTCTCTTTCCAATCTTCTTCAAACTTCTTGTGGACTTTAACCCAACCTATTACATGCTTCCTTGACTATTGTATACATGTCTAAGATTCTCTAGGGTGGCTATCCAAGATCAAATCACTCCATAGGGTGGCTAAAGACTATTTGGGCATTATCTTGACATTTTTGAAGATGAAGACTTGGTGGAGAGCCTCAAAAACGTGGTGAACTTCTTCTATAAATGGAGGAGGCTTGGATGAAGCAATTATACACTTTCAACATCATCTAGCTTCATTTTACATTGTTGTACATTTCTCTCATACTTGTAAATTTGTTCAAAGCTTGTCTAGCTTTCTTTGATCTTCATTGTTGTATATTGAGAGAAAGAGAGTCAAGCACAAGAGGAACCATAATTATTTGATCTCTAGCTTGTGCTTAGACTTGTGAGAAAGTGTGAACCTTACTATATCTCTTCAACCCACTGTGAGAAGTTCTTGAGAGAACTTTTGTTGAAGTTGTGAGGAAGCAAGAAATTGTTCTTGCTACGAGCTGTAGTTGTTGTAGTTGCACAAGTGTTTTGTGCAAGAAGTTGCTGTTGTTGTTGCTTACACTAAAGTGTTAGTGTAAGTATTGCTGTGGTTGTTCTTATTGTTCATAATAAGAAGAGTAGTTGTTGAAAATCCACTTTGGAAACAAAGTGGTAGTGGAGTAGAATCATTTACGATTCGAACCACTCTATATCCGGTGTACTCATTCACTACTTCTCATCTCCATTCTTGCTCTGATTTTGAATATCCTTTTTGAGTTGAGACAAAAGAGAAAATTCCGCAAAAAGAGCCAAACACTCTATTCACTCCCCTCTAGAGTGTATTTCGGATCTAACATGCTCTTAGATTTGCTTATGTGTTCCCAGCTTCTCCAAATCATAGGCTGTTGATCACTTGAAAGAACCCCACCAGAACTGTTTGGTCATTGAAATGATAGAATTACAAATCCAAATAGGCAGGGTGAAACATTGCTCCACAAAAGTTGGAATCGTTTGAATTACAGATCTAATAAGCTTATCTTTTCATCCATTTAATTCAAATATAAAAGACCAAATCTTTAGCTTCATAAGTCCACCGTCTACTTCTCGTTCCATTTTATTATCGTCCCACCCATTTAATTTCTTCCGGATGAGAGATTAGTTCTACACCTGTAAATTACAAGCACACGACAATTATTTGATTTGTAGTTAACACATTTGAAAAAAAGTTCCGCCTATGATGAAATATAATGATGACATGATGGGACCGGATCTCCTCACCCCACACACCCTCACCCCCTGCCCGCCACGTGGCAGCAGGTGGGGTGGTGAAGCTAGATGCGGATGACACTTATCTAGCCTCACCACCCCACTTTGCTGCCACGTGCCGGACGGTGGACAAGGAGGTGAGGATGTGAGGGTGAGGAAATCCAATCTCGACATGATGATGGTTTAGAGGATTAATGCTGGGTTGATTTACATCATCATAATCGATAAGTTTGGTATAATAAATTGTTAGTATAGATAATATAAAATATTCAATTATTTTCTTTTACAAATAATGTCATTGATATGTAGTAAAGTTGTTTCTTGTGTATCGTAAAAAGAGTAAGAAAAATAAATTGAATCAAAATTCACATCGGACTGTGCACTTTTTTGGGGTAAATCGGGTCCAATTGTATACCATTCGCAAAAACATGTTAAAAGCCCAAAAGAATCCGGCCCGCGGCTATGCAAACTAGACCCACAAAGAAATGGACTCATCATCATCATCATCATTCGGACCTAGTATATCTCAACGACAGCAAAAGCTATCGTTAGGGTCTGGAGAGGGTAAATTGTAGGCAGACAATACCTCTATCCCAAGAGATAGAAAGTCTGCTTTCAGTGAGACCCCCGGCTCTATATATACCTTCATAAATGATATGATAATAAAGATATGTTGTGCTAGTGTGTTAGTGAGGAAATTCAAGAAATACAAAAAAAGAACATTCGATATTAAAATACACATCACGTGTATATGTACATGTAATATAAAACAACGGTATAACATACGCAACCAAGTGGAAAGTCAACCTAAAGCGTAGATAGTGTTTACGCCTATCTATGTCCCTAAATATACTCTAAGGTGTCTCTATATTTGACATATACCTCGTTAACCATAATCTTATGTCTCCATGAACTCCTATCCTAGACCATGTCCTCAGAGAGGTGCAAATCTAGTAGGTCGTGCCTTATCTGCTCATCCCAAGTCAGTTTGGGCATGCCTTTACTCCTGTTCCCCTCTACAATGAGGCTTTCAATTGTTCTAACCAATGCCGTTGTCTGTCTCCGCTTGACATGCCCAAACCATCTCATTATGCCCTCCCTTATCTTATCTGCTATACTAGTCACGCCTAACCTTTCTCGAAACACCTTGTTTCTGATCCGGTCTAGCCTTGTATACCCACATATTCATCTTAACATCTTCATCTCTGCCACTTCCATCTTCTGTAATTGTGACCTCTTGATGGCCCAGCAGTCTGTCCCATATAGCATTGCTGGTCGCACTGCCACCCTATAAAATTTTCCTTTTAATTTAGTTGGGAAATTTTTGTCACTCTGCACTCCTGAGGCAGCCCTCCATCTACACCAGCCTGCTTGAATTCGATGTGCTACATCATTATCTATGTCGCCATTCTGCTGCACAAATGATCCTAGGTACTTAAACTTACTTACCTTTGGTACCACTTGACCATCTATGGTGAGCTGGCTATCCTCACTGTCCGCTACGCCGCTGAAGTCGCAGTGCAGATACTTGGTCTTAGAACGGCTAATCTTTAAGTCTTTTCTCTCTAAAACACCTCTCCACTACTCTAGTCTCATACTCAGAGTATGTCTACTTTCTGCAACTAATACATTATCGTCAGCAAAAAGCATACACCACGGAACTGCCTCCTGTATCGCCTTTGACAACTCGTCAAGGACAACTGCAAAAAGAAATAGACTAAAAGCAGACACTTGATGGAGACCAACCTCTACCGGAAAGAAGTCTGTATTCCCCACATGCGTATGAACAGTTGTTTTTGTCATAGCATACATATCTCTAATTATGTCTATATACTTCATATGGATCCCTCTTGCATCCAGACTATCCCATATCAGGCTAGGTGGCACACTATCATACGCTTTTTCAAGATCGATGAAAACCATATGTAAATCGCGCTTCTTCTCCCTATACTTCTCCATTAATCTCCTGAGAATGTGTATTGCTTCCGTAGTTGACCTTCCTAGCATAAAACCAAATTGGTTCACCGTAACCTGAGTTTTTCTCCTAATTCGAGTGTCGATTACTCTCTCCCATAACTTCATGGTATGGCTTAGCAACTTAATCCCTCTATAGTTCCAACAACACTTTGCGCCTCCTTTGTTCTTATATAGGGGGACCACGACACTCTTTCTCCACTCATCTGGCATCTTCCCTGTTTTGTAAATATGGTTGAACAGAGTAGTTAGCCATTGGACCCCTTCCTCTCCTAAATACTTCCATGCCTCAATAGGTATGTTATCGAGGCCAACCGCTTTAGCTCTTCCCATCTTTTTCAGTGCTCTCATCACCTCTCCTTGTGTGATGTTCTGACAGTCAGAGTTATTATGTTGTCATTGTTGGGTAGTGGTGTTTTCTCGTTCTTCGTAGTCGGCACTACGGCCGTTGAAAAGATTATGAAAGTATGTTTGCCATTTCAACTTGATGTCTTGTGCTTTGACTAACACATGTCCATCTTCTCCTTTTATAAACTTCCCGCCTCCTAGGTCCTGCCTCTTTCGATCCCTAGCTTTGGGAACATATAATGTTCTCCTTCTTTTGTTTCTAGTCTCTCATACATCTTTTTATAAGCTGCAGTCTTTGCCTCTGTCACTGCCTTCTTCGCCTCATTTCTGGCGATTTTGTAATTCTCCTTCAATCGCACTTTTTCTTCCCTATTGATGCAGCTTAACAACTCTCTAAAAATCTTTTGTTTGTCTTTTATTTTTTGTTGCACATCCTCGTTCCACCACCACGTTTCATTATGTACGAACTTCTTTCTTGTTGTTACCCCGAGCGTTTCTTTCGCCGCTTGAGTAATAGTAGTCGATATAGTTTCCCACATCTGATTTGTGTCATCACCTAGACGATCTAGTTTCGCAGAGATGACATTGTCTATGAATATATTAATTTTTTCGTCCTTCAAACTTCCCCATCGAATCCCGGATCGGACTTTTCCAACCCCCTTACTCAGCTTTTGGCTCAATGCTATAACTGCCACTAATAAACGGTGTTGCATCACCGCTGTCTCTCCTGGTATAATCTTGCAGTCCCTACACAACCGTCGGTCTTCATGCCTCATCAGAAAATAGTCGATCTGCGTGTGACGTCCTCCGCTGTTAAACATGATCAAATGTGATTCTTTTTTCTTAAAAAACGAGTTTATAATGCCTAGGTCATGGGCTACTCCTAGGCCTAACAGATCTCTACCCTGTTCATTTCTATCTCTATAACCAAACCCGCCATGTACCGCCCGAAAACCATCGGTATTCTTTCCAATATGTCCATTAAAATCACCTCCGATACAAATTCGTTCCTTCCTGGGTATTGCCTTTAACACTACATCTAAGCAATCCCAAAACATTTTCTTCTTCTGTTCTCCTAATCCCACTTGCAGTGCATAGGCGCAAATCACTGCCACTACCTCCTTATTTGAACTAAGCCTACCAAATCCAGACCCAAAACTCGGATGAAATCCTATAAATGAGTACAACTACCTACACCGATATAACTCAAACATTTACAACCAACATCAATGAGTAGAATACAATAAAGAGCCGTCCACCAGTTCGCTGTCGCTGGCTACCGGTCC
>AP025044.1:5102937-5128201 GCA_036186865.1 Eustoma russellianum
CACGTTAGTGAATTTACGTAATATTTTATCCAATCAATCTCTTACGGGCTTAGAGAAAAAACCGCCTTTGTGTCTCTAACTTCACGCGGGAAAAAATAAAATCAACTCTTTCTTTGCTAGAAATTCAGTTATGAGAAGCTTGAATGTGAAAGTTGTTAGAAAGCAACTCTGTTTACATAGCCGATAGAAGTAAAAAAAAAATAACAATAGAAGAGAACGGAGAAAAAACAATCTTTTGTCTGCATAACCATATCAATGGTGATACAGAAATAACTTTACTATAAATTTACAAGACATAAAAATAATATTTTATTATTATATTTCATAATGTTTGAAATATTTCTTCGATATGTCTTCTGTTAAAACAATAAAGTATTATTTCATCATTATGAGATAGTCTAAATATATGATAATGCTGAGATCAGATTTATATAAATTTTATGAAATGAAGATGTTTTAGGAACCCGTTATGAGAGTCTGAGATTTTTTATGATTTATTTGAGATTTTTATGATTTTTATATAATTTTCTTGATACTAAAACCTCTGATTTCTTGACAATTTTTGAGTACCTAGCACTTTAGAAAATATGCATTTATTATGCGCATTAATACCCTAATAAATATAAGTTCAACAGACTATCTAGAGCGTGGTGCCTATAGAATCTTATAATTAAAGTAATGTTCCCGTAAAGTGGTAGCTAAAAATGATGTGTGGTACAAAATAAAGATATAAATAAAACATATACATTTAGTCAAAACTTGGACAAACACAATATAGAGATGTGAGATTTTATACCCATCACCTTTATAATTATAAATTGTTCTTAACATGTACTCGTCAACAAAATCAGCTGACATTGTCTTTAGTTATACATATTATTGACTAAATTGTCAACATCAACGAGTAAAATAAGAAGTTTCTTGGTCTTATTTATTTTCAGAATTTGATAGCAAGACTCGAGTTTTCTAAGTTCAACACTAGTTAAATCAAGTTATTAAAAAGAAAGAGTTCCTTGTGTATTATGTTTCCGCGTTTGTGCAGGTTTCAGAGAGAGGTCGGATCGCTTCGCGGTCTGATATACGCAGCTTTTCCCTCCACTTTGGATAAGAGACTGTTCTACGGCTTGAACCCGTAAACTCAAAGTCACAAAACAGCAAACTTAACAGTTACTCCAAAATCTGTCCTCTAATTAAATTGAGTTAGATGTCTTCTATTTTTTGCACTGTTCTCGAATCCTCCCTGTGTAAGCCGATTACGATGGGCAACACAACATATTGGCATTGGCAAAACGACTTAAAGGTTCAAATAATATTTGACTGAATATTGGCGTACCCGATCGCACGAGTGATGATAATTTATAATGAGGATGAGACAAGATAGTAATATTATATCGTCTTAATAGTCGTATTCTCGTTTGTAATTTATTATCTAGTATTTTTTATTTTCACACACGTACACAGGACGAGATGTGATTCAAATCTTGGTTCTTGTCAAGAGATGCAAAGGTCTTTGTCACTGATGAAGCCGGATCTTCACCAAGGATCAAGATGACCTCAAATTAACGTCGTCAGTTAACTTGAAGAGTTGTTAACTGGATTGAGGGTTGTAGTTGGAATAGCTTCAAAAATATCATGCACAACGAAGCATAGATCAGAGGTCTCGGAGGGTTGGCCCCGGGAAAAATCCTCCGACGCTCAAGTCAGTTTGGGCCATTTCTCACTGAGAATATAATTTAGATAGTGAGTTCAGAGTTTCTCACAGTATGAACTAAGGAGCAAAGTGTATGAATTTGCTCTTGGATGTCAAGGTTTGGATCCCCTTCTTTGTCTCGATTGATCTGCTTTTATTAACTTTCTCCCGCCTTTAGCCTCTGATGGCGGATGAGATGTTTGCTTGGGGCAGAAAACCTAAGACATTGTAGGTCTGCTGATGTGACTGGTAGACCGGCTGATGTGATTAATAGGCCTGCTGGAATGACCTTGGCGTGTTCAGACCAAATAACCAGTTGTAATCATTATATTCGAATTGTACTTTTGCCTGATGGTTCCTCGATGTAACGCTATGCTTAATTCCTTTGCTGAAGTGCCTAATTAAGCCTCGCCGAAGTGCAATGTCGAATCTAGCCGAAGTAGTCTGAAGTGCAGCATTTGGACATAAGCTGAAATTGGTGCCGAGATGCAAACCTTGGTATATTCTTCGACAACATAATGAGTGTTATGCAACCTCGCTGAAGTGCAGCCACGGCTGAACAGCCATGCTTGAACGCTGAATCGTTGAACTGCAGTACTTGAATGCTGAGCTACGGGAGTTGAACCGTTGACTGTTGTTGACTAACAAACGATTTAATTATGGTTTATCATTTGCCCCCAGATTTTGTGTGGCTGAGCTGAACTGCGAAGGCAGACAAATCTTGCTCTAATAAGCCTGTGACGTGTCTTCGTTAACTGAGCAGTTATCTTTTTATTTGCGCCGTAACTCCCGCTTTTAATATAAGCGTTAATTCCAACACCTCATCATTATCTTTTCGGCGGTTTCAGCTCCCGAGGGGGGAAAAAGCTTTAACCACTGCCTCTTCGAATTTTCAAACGAAAAGTTGTGACCCTTCGTTTTTTCTCACTTATAAATAGGGACAATTGCCCCAATTCCTTCTTTTCTTCTTCCTTTATTCTGCGCGTTTGCTTATTTTGCTGCACTGTTCTTCTTCTTCGTCTTCGAAGCTTCTCTCCAACCTTATTCCAGCTTTTTTCAACTTAAGTGTTCAATCTTTTGTAAGCTTTTCGTTATCTTACTCATGGCTTCCCTTATTTCTTCTTCTTTTACCTCAGAATCCATGATGCCCTCTTCTTCGGTGCAAAACTCAAGGTGCACCTTGAAAGCCACCGATCTCTCTGAACTATATCAGCATTATAATGTTGACAGGAGCACTTTTGGCCCTATTCTCCCTCTTCCACATCAGACTGCTTATGACCCCCTCGTTGGGTATGAGACAGTCTATGAGGAGTATTTTAGGTCTGGTTTCAATCTTCCCATTCCAGCCCCTTTACTCCAAACCCTGTTCTCTTATTGTTACACCACGGAAAAAAAAAACATAATAAGAAGATAATGATAGGAAAATGACATAGTATGGTTAGATAAGCATAAATTAAAAAACAAAACCTTTTTAAATACCCCATTAAATACACTTAATGTTACCTTATCCTAATTGGCAAGGGGGGATGAAACTTGTTTTCTCCCCATCTCAAATAAAGAGGCCATTCGGCCAACACACAAAAGGAGAAGAAAAAAAAATATACTCAGCACAATTGAGAAAGAGAGTAAAGAAAAAGAGAAGAAAAAGGAAAAGAAGGAAGTGGGGAAGGAAGCCTACACCACCCATAACCACCACATCAACACCACTTATTTTAGTCTACAATTAAGAGGTAGGTGGCTCTCTCCTTTTGAATTTATTTCATGTATGAATTATTTGTTATGTGTTTAATTATTGTTTATTTTGGCATGTTATAATTCAAGTTGGTATGTTGTATGTTCTAGTTGTTTTTCTTTGTTGCATAAAGATGTTATGTAAATGTTATTGTTGTTTTCGGTTGTTCGGATGTAAAGAAGAAAAAGGGATTGATTAGAGATATGAAGAAGAATTGAAATTATATATGTGTTTTGGGAAAATTGCAAGTAAAATGGGCTTAAAAGTTGAAGAAGAGAAAAAGAGGGGAAGAAAGGGCTGATTTTCGGTTGGGCTGGGGGAGTTTTGGCCCAAGCAGAAGGAAATGGAAAAAAAATAACAAAAGGGGAATTTGGGCCATTCTGGTTGTTGGCAGGAAGAGGGCCGAAAAGAAAAGGGAAAGGAAAGGGGGCTGGGGCGGGCTGGGCAGGGGCGCAGGGAGGGGCTGGCGGGCTGGGCTTGTGACGGGGTTGGGATGGGGCTGAGGGGAGTTTGGGTTGGGTTTCTTAAATTAAAGAAAAAGGGCTTTAAATGTTTATAAAAAAACAGATTCTAGTCTTTCTACTATTTATTCTATTATATATAAATTCTTAAATATAAACGAAAGTAAAGATAATAATTTCATTAATAAGTAATGAATTATATTTGTATAAAAGAGAGTAATGATTTAAAATTGTTAAGGAAATAAGGAAAATTGTTGAGATGTGGTAATGCGTATAGAAAAGAGGAAAAAGGAAAATTGTATGGTGCGGCATATTACATTGCATTCATGGCACGAGCATTTCATTGGCCTATGAGCCGTGTGGCCCTACGATGCGTGTTGCCCTACGAGGCGTGTGGCCCTACGAGACGTGTTGCCCTACGAGGCGTGTGGCCCTATGAGGCGTATTGCCCTACGAGGCGTGTTGCCCTACGAGGCGTGTGGCCCGACGGGACGTGTGGCCTGATGAGGCGTGTGGTAGGATCACCTCGAGGTTCATGCATTGCACGGTAGAGAGACAGGCATTTGTTTGTTGAGATGACGTTGCGTGTGACACAAGCATGCATCATGACATCGCATAATTGTCGTGTTGTGCTTTTATTTATTTACTTAGTTATGCATGTATATACATGTGCTACGTGCTATTTGTTGCCTTATATGAAATTGTTCGGAAGGAGGTGGGAACCTACTGGGTGATATTTTTATATCACTCACCCCTTTATTTTTCCCCAGGTGAGCAGGAGTACGACTACATATACATAGAAGACGGAGCTGAGTTCGGACAGTGGGGTAGTTAGAACAAGAAGATGTCTACTTTGGCAGTTTATTTTCTTTAAGTCGAAATGTAATAATGAATTTAGACATGGTACTTACTGGTGTGGGTTTGAAATGTTGAAATAAAATGAATGTTTATTTTATTTATTTCGTTTCCGCTGCGAAATTTTCTACGTCACTGCTGATGTGTAAGAGAATTGAACAACGCTTCGTAGTTCTCATAGTGGACTACGGCGGGTGCACCGTTTCCGATACTAACGCACGGGAGCGGGGCGTAACAGGTGGTATCAGAGCCGAGGCTCCAGATCCGCCTCGGAAACGTAGGATTAACTAGATCACTTAGACGTAAGTGATGATTTTAGATTTAAGTCATGATCGGGATAAGGGGTGTGAGGACCGTTAGGTAAATCATTAATGTTTTTCTTCCAGAATATGTAAATTACCACAACACCCTTGTGATGAAACTGACTGAACTGTGAATTGCAGAGAGAAATGGATCCTAGTGGAAATATCGGATCGGGTCAGGCTCAGAATCAGAATAATAACATCGCTGAAGCTTTGGTCACTTTGACTAACATTGTTGCTCATCAGCAGCAACAACTGAATCAGCAAGTTCCTCCACCAGCACCACAGCCTGGGCTGAGGTTCTTTTATAAGGAGATGCAGAATGCTAGGGCTCCTACTTTTAGGGGTACATACAAGCCGGAGGATGCTGAGATATGGCTGAAGGAGATGTCAGATCACCTTCGACTTTTGCAGGTGCCTGATGATCTCAGGGTGGATGTTGTTGTACCTTTTCTGATTGGAGATGCTGAAGTATGGTGGCGTAGTGTTGAATAAAATGAATGTTTATTTTATTTATTTCGTTTCCGCTGCAAAATTTTCTACGTCACTGCTGATGTGTAAGAGAATTGAACAACGCTTCGTAGTTCTCATAGTGGACTACTGGCGTGGTGTTGAAATAAAATGAATGTTTATTTTATTTATTTCGTTTCCGCTGCGAAATTTTCTACGTCACTGCTGATGTGTAAGAGAATTGAACAACGCTTCGTAGTTCTCATAGTGGACTACGGCGGATGCACCGTTTCCGATACTAACGCACGGGAGCGGAGCGCTACAGGTGGTATCAGAGGAAGGAATATCGGTGGATCCAAAGAAAATAGAGGCAATCACCGAATGGCCACGACCAACCAATGTGACTGAAGTCAGAAGCTTCTTGGGGTTGCCTGGCTATTACCGAAAGTTCGTAGAAGGGTTTTCAAGAATAGCAGTTCCGCTAAGTCGATTAACACAGAAAAAGACGAAATTTGAATGGATTGCTGAGTGCGAAAGAAGTTTTAATGAGTTGAAGAAGAGACTGACCACAACACCTGTATTGGCGCAGCCCTCTGGTTCGGATGGGTTCGTCATATACAGTGACGCGTCCAGGAATGGACTGGGTATGTATATGATTTCAAGTTTGAATATTATATACATGTCAAGTTGTGGTCTAATTTGTTTTAAATACAGGTTGTGTACTTATGCAAGACGACAAGGTTATCGCATATGCCTCTCGACAACTAAAGGCATATGAGCGGAATTACCCAACTCATGATCTTGAGTTGGCAGCAGTGGTGTTTGCACTCAAAATATGGAGACATTATCTTTATGGAGCAAAGTTCGAGGTTTTCACGGATCACAAATGTCTAAAATATCTGTTCACACAGAAGGAGTTGAACATGAGGCAGCGACGATGGTTGGAACTGTTGAAAGACTACGATTTGACCATCAGTTACCATCCGGGTAAAGCAAATGTAGTAGCTGACGCGTTGAGTCGTAAATCTAGTCATGCAGGCCAGACACCACTAGAGAGAGAGATGGCTGAGTTCGATCTTAATATTGTTGATTCGACGGCAAGTGTTCTGGCTGCAATTACTATTACTCCTACACTGGTGGAGCAGATTAAGGAGGCGCAGAAAGAAGATGCTGATCTGAAAATGGTCCGTGATCGCATGTTGACTAGTCAGGTGGATGGATTTCAGGTACACGATGATGGTAGTTTGTGGTTTCAAGGAAGATTGTGTGTACCGAATAAAGAAGAACTGCGGAAGGAATTGTTGAAGGAAGCTCATAATTCCAAGTTATCTATCCATCCGGGAGCGACAAAGATGTACAACGATCTTAAGAAACATTACTGGTGGAGTGGGATGAATCGTCACATTGCGGAATTTATCGAGAGATGTCTGGTTTGCCAACAGGTGAAGGCCGAACACCAAAGACCTGGAGGGTTAATGATGCCATTAGAGATACCTGAGTGGAAATGGGAGCATATTACGATGGACTTTGTTGTCGGACTCCCGAGAACCCGTAATGGTAATGATGTGATTTGGGTGATCGTAGATCGGTTGACGAAGTCGGCTCATTTTCTACCTGTGCCGAATAATGCGACTCTAGAAAGACTTGTGACTCTATATATCGACAACATTATCAGCTTGCATGGAGTACCAGTAAGTATTGTATCGGACCGGCATTCGAGATTTACATCTAGATTCTGGACGGCATGTCAGAAAAGATTGGGCACTGAGTTGCGTTTGAGTACGGCATTTCATCCGCAGACTGACGCACAGTCCGAGCGGACGATTCAGACATTAGAAGATATGTTGCGAGCTTGTGCCCTAGATTTCAAAGGTAACTGGGACAGTATGGTAAAACTGATCGAATTCTCTTATAACAATAGCCATCACAGCGCTATTGGTATAGCACCATTTGAGGCGTTATATGGTCGCAAGTGCCGGTCACCGGTGTACTGGGATGAAGTCGGCGAGCGAGCTATCGCTGGTCCTGAATTGGTTGAACAGACGAGAGAGAAGATCAAAATTATCCGTGATCGGCTCAAAATAGCTCAAGATCGGAACAAAAGTTGGGCTGATTCGAAGAGACGACCGCTAGAGTTTTCGGTTGGAGAAAAAGTATACCTAAAGGTGTCGCCGATGAAAGGTGTAAGTCGGTTCGGGGTGAAGGGGAAATTGAGTCCTCGTTATATTGGTCCCTACGAAGTACTCGAAAGAGTTGGAACACTGGCTTATAAGTTGGCTTTACCACCGGTGTTAGCTCAAGTTCATAATGTATTCCATGTGTCGCAATTAAGAAGGTATGTTCCGGATCCGAGTCACATACTTGATGAGAGACTGTTGAAGGTTCGACCTGACGTGACTTATGAAGAGGTTCCAGTGAAGATCGTAGACCGCAAAGATCAAGAATTAAGACGAATGATCATACCATATGTAAAAGTTCAATGGAGAAACCATACCGAAAGAGAAGCGACGTGGAAACTCGAAGAGCAAATTCGCGAGAAGTATCCGCACCTATTCGCTTAAGGTACGCAAGTTTCGAGGTCGAAACTTATTGTAAGGGGGGTAGACTGTTACACCACGGAAAAAAAACATAATAAGAAGATAATAATAGGAAAATGACATAGTATGGGTAGATAAGCATAAATTAAAAAACAAAACCTTTTTAAATACCCCATTAAATACACTTAATGTTACCTTATCCTAATTGGCAAGGGGGGATGAAACTTGTTTTCTCCCCATCTCAAATAAAGAGGCCATTCGGCCAACACACAAAAGGAGAAGAAAAAAATATACTCAGCACAATTGAGAAAGAGAGTAAAGAAAAAGAGAAGAAAAAGGAAAAGAAGGAAGTGGGGAAGGAAGCCTACACCACCCATAACCACCACATCAACACCACTTATTTTAGTCTACAATTAAGAGGTAGGTGGCTCTCTCCTTTTGAATTTATTTCATATATGAATTATTTGTTATGTGTTTAATTATTGTTTATTTTGGCATGTTATAATTCAAGTTGGTATGTTGTATGTTCTAGTTGTTTTTCTTTGTTGCATAAAGATGTTATGTAAATGTTATTGTTGTTTTCGGTTGTTCGGATGTAAAGAAGAAAAAGGGATTGATTAGAGATATGTTTATATTGTAGTTGGAAGAAGAATTGAAATTATATATGTGTTTTGGGAAAATTGCAAGTAAAATGGGCTTAAAAGTTGAAGAAGAGAAAAAGAGGGAAAGAAAGGGTTGATTTTCGGTTGGGCTGGGGGAGTTTTGGCCCAAGCAGAAGGAAATGGAAAAAAAATAACAAAAGGGGAATTTGGGCCATTCTGGTTGTTGGCAGGAAGAGGGCCGAAAAGAAAAGGGAAAGGAAAGGGGGCTGGGGCGGGCTGGGCAGGGGTGCAAGGGAGGGGCTGGCGGGCTGGGCTTGTGACGGGGTTGGGCTGGGGCTGAGGGGAGTTTGGGTTGGGTTTCTTAAATTAAAGAAAAGGGGCTTTAAATATTTATAAAAAAACAGATTCTAGTCTTTCTACTATTTATTCTATTATATATAAATTCTTAAATATAAACGAAAGTAAGGATAATAATTTCATTAATAAGTAATGAATTATATTTGTATAAAATAGAGTAATGATTTAAAATTGTTAAGGAAATAAGGAAAATTGTTGAGATGTGGTAATGCGTATAGAAAAGAGGAAAAAGGAAAATTGTATGGTGCGGCATATTACATTGCATTCATGGCACGAGCATTTCATTGGCCTATGAGCCGTGTGGCCCTACGAGGCGTGTGGCCCTACGAGGCGTGTGGCCCTACGAGGCGTGTGGCCCTACGAGGCGTGTGGCCCTACGAGGCGTGTTGCCCTACGAGGCGTGTTGCCCTACGAGGCGTGTTGCCCTACGAGGCGTGTGGCCCTATGAGGCGTGTGGCCCGACGGTGCGTGTGGCCTGACGAGGCGTGTGGTAGGATCACCTCGAGGTTCATGCATTGCACGGTAGAGAGACAGGCATTTGTTTGTTGAGATGACGTTGCGTGTGACACAAGCATGCATCATGACATCGCATAATTGTCGTGTTGTGCTTTTATTTATTTACTTAGTTATGCATGTATATACATGTGCTACGTGCTATTTGTTGCCATATATGAAATTGTTCGGAAGGAGGTGGGAACCTACTGGGTGATATTTTTATATCACTCACCCCTTTATTTTTCCCCAGGTGAGCAGGAGTACGACTACATATACATAGAAGACGGAGCTGAGTTCGGGCAGTGGGGTAGTTAGAACAAGAAGATGTCTACTTTGGCAGTTTATTTTCTTTAAGTCGAAATGTAATAATGAATTTAGACATGGTACTTACTGGTGTGGGTTTGAAATGTTGAAATAAAATGAATGTTTATTTTATTTATTTCGTTTCCGCTGCGAAATTTTCTACGTCACTGCTGATGTGTAAGAGAATTGAACAACGCTTCGTAGTTCTCATAGTGGACTACGGCGGGTGCACCGTTTCCGATACTAACGCACGGGAGCGGGGCGCTACACTTATAAACTTAGGTTTCCCCAAATAACACCTAATGGCCTCAAGGTTATTCTCAATTACCTGCTCTATCTGAGAGCAGCTGAGAAAGCCTCTTCACTTGCAGTATTTAGGGAAGTATTTGTGCGTAAACAGGAGGGTAGTTGGTACTATTTTGATAGGAGGCCTCAAAATAGTGAAAGATTATACGTCATAAACCTTCCCTCCTCTACCAAAGATTGGATGGGGCGTTTCTTTTTTGTTAGGAGTATAGGATTACCCGAAGGGATCCTTTGGATTACTGGCAGTGCAAATAACAGGAGGCCAAGTGAGCAATTTCGCAATGAAGCCTCCCAATTGTTACATTTGTCCATGGCCGTAGATTGGAAGAAAGTTGACAGGCACATTGTAAGGGTTGCTGACCTGGAACACTTGTGGCCAGAACATAACTTTCGACCTCTCATCCCCATTGCTTTGAGGATAGTTCGGGGTATATAGCAACGTTTTGAAAATCTTTAACTGGTTCTGATATGACATCTGTGTTTTGACTATTTTGCTTCTTGAATTTTGCAGGAATCATGATATCTGAAACCCTTGCATGGTTGAAGAACTTGGTCCCCAAGAAGAGAAAGTGGACAGAATGCCAACCCTCTTCTTCGGGGCAGAATTCTGCCAGCACTTCGTCTGAGGTGCAGATAATTTCAGGTAAAATTTTTGCCCTGCATTAGTCTTGGATACATTTGATTTCCGTTTAATCATTTGAATTTTTTCCTCTTCAGTTGGAACTTCTGATAATCCCATTCAGGCTGAAGCCCAAGTTCCTGCCTCAGCCTCAACTCAACCAAGTGATGGGAGTGGGGGAATTGATGCCCCCATTTTGATTCCTTTCTCTCCTGCTGCTGAAGAGGAAGCTATGCCCCCACCAAGGTGGGTTTCTGATGAGGTTGTTCCCTCCTTTGATCTTTTAAGAGAGACTTCCGGGGTGAACGCATCGGAGGGAGAGCCTTCTGAAAGGAATGCAACGGAAGGAGAGCCTTCTTCCCGAAAGCGCCGGGGTACGAGGACCCTGCAGTTCTCCTTTACTAACACTGCTGCAGATCCTAATGTAACTAGGAGATTGACTGAAATGTCAATACTTCCAAGGGATTGGCAGACATATGGCAGCCTGGACTGGGATGCTGCCATGAATTCATTTGCAATGAATATGGCTGTGGTAAGATTTCCCATTATTTTCCATCTTTTTCACTTGATCCCTTATGTTTTTTCTAACCAATCTGACTTATGCAGTACCGGGTCCAAGAATACAACATCCTTAAACGAGCTGAAGAGCTGCGTGTCAAATTCTCCAAACTCTCTGAGATCAATGCCAACCTCAGAAATGCCTATGACGAGTTGGCTGAGGTGGCAAGACCCATAATTTAAGGCTGAACCAACTGGAAGCCCAGGTGAACAGCCTGAAATCTGAAGTGTCAACCCTTACTGAAAAGAACTCCAAACTCTGAGCAGGGAAGCAAGATTCTGACGTCAAGCTAGCTGCTGCACAATCCCAAGTGATAGAGCTGAAGGATGCCTTGGCTAATACTAAATAGTTTCTTCTAAGGCCCAAGCTGAGCTGGAGTTCTACCAAAGGGAACTTGGTACTTTTGATCAGGAACTGTTCAATAGCAAGGCTGAACTGAACTAGCAATTGGAGGCAGAAAAGAAAAGCAAGGCTGATCTCCTCCAACAATTTGAACTTCAAGCAGAGGAGATAAAGAAGACTGCCGTTGCTGAGTTCAAGCAATCTGAATTTTTCACTGGTAACTTCTTGAAGATGCAAGGTTCAGCAATTACTGTTGGACAGACTTGGGCAATCGACACTTGCTCTGAGGTGTGCCCAAGCCTGGACAAGAATCACCCTCAAATTGCTGAACTATACAACCCCGAGGCTGGAAGCTTGCTTGAAACCCAAATTGCTCAATTTCAAATTAGGGCTAATCTCAGAGAGGATGAGGATGTTGTAGAGTAGAATAGGATTTTTCCTTGTAACTTTTGTAGTTGTAATAGATACTCTTTTAATAAAAATCCAACTTTTTTCAACTTGTGTTCTTGTTTCAATTTTCTTGACTTTGCCTTCCGTATGTGAAATTTTATTCGTTCTGTTTCCATAGTTGACGCACTTGTCTTTATGCTTGACAACTTTACTTGTTCTGTTTTGCAAGTATTTGTCTTCAGCTTAAGGGACTTTACTTGCTCTATTTTCATAGTTTGCAAGTATTTGTCTCCGGCTCTGACAAAAGAGCTCTTTTACCTCTTCTACGTTGGACTTTGCACAAGTGTTAAGCTTCAGCCTACATCCTTAGCTCTGCCAAAAAATGTTAGGCTATCAAACTGAACTGCAGCTCTGCTGTGCCTTAACGAATATAGGAAAACCTCTACCCCAATGTTGACTCTTGCTCAACCCTCTCAGTCCTGCTGAGTTAGAATATAGGAAAACTTGTTCCACATGTTGAGTCTTGCTCAACCCTCTCAGTCTTGCTGAGTTAGAATATAGGGAAACTTGTTCCACATGTTGAGTCTTGCTCAACCCTCTCAGTCTTGCTGCGTTACAATATAGGGAAACTTGTTCCACATGTTGAGACCTGCTCAATCTCTCAGTCCTGCTGAGGTAAAATATAGGGAAACCTGTCCCATTGTTGAGAACTGCTCAACCTCTCAGTCCTGCTGCGGTAAAATATAGGAAAACATGTCCCATTGTTGAGACCTGCTCAACCTCTCAGTCTTGCTGAGATAAAATATAGGGAAACTTGTTCCACGTGTTGAGTCTTGCTCAACCCTCTCAGTCTTGCTGAGTTAGAATATAGGGAAACTTGTTCCACATGTTGAGACCTGCTCAACCTCTCAGACCTGCTGAGGTGAAATATAGAGAAACATGTCCCATTGTTGAGACCTGCTCAACCTCTCAGACCTGCTGAGGTGAAATATAGGGAACCTGTCCCATTGTTGAGACCTGCTCAACCTCTCAGTCTTGCTGAGGTAAAATATAGGGAAACCTGTCCCATTGTTGAGACCTGCTCAACCTCTCAGACCTACTGAGGTGAAATATAGGGAAATCTGTCCCATTGTTGAGACCTGCTCAACCTCTCAGACCTACTGAGGTGAAATATAGGGAAATCTGTCCCATTGTTGAGACCTGCTCAACCTCTCAGTGCTGCTGAGGTAAAATATAGGGAAACATGTCCCATTGTTGAGACCTGCTCAACCTCTCAGACCTGCTGAGGTGAAATATAGGGAAACCTGTCCTATTGTTGAGACCTGCTCAACCTCTCAGACCTGATGAGGTGAAATATAGGGAAACATGTCCCATTGTTGAGACATGCTCAATCTCTCAGACCTGATGAGGTGAAATATAGGGAAACCTGTCCCATTGTTGAGACCTGCTCAACCTCTCAGTCCTGCTGAGGTAAAATGTAGGGAAACATGTCCCATTGTTGAGACCTGCTCAACCTCTCAAACCTGCTGAGGTGAAATATAGGGAAACATGTCACATTGTTGAGACCTGCTCAACCTCTCAGACCTGCTGAGGTGAAATATAGGGAAACTTGTCACATTGTTGAGACCTGCTCAACCTCTCAGACCTGCTGAGGTGAAATATAGAAACCTGTCCCATTGTTGAGACCTCCTCAACCTCTCAGGCATGCTAGGGTGAAATATAGGAAAACATGTCCCAGTGTTGAGACCTGCTCAACCTCTCAGTCCTGCTGAGGTGAAATATAGGGAAACCTGTCCCATTGTTGAGACCTGCTCAACCTCTCAGACCTGCTGAGGTGAAATATAGGGAAACATGTCCCATTGTTGAGACCTGCTCAACCTCTCAGACCTGCTGAGGTGAAATATAGATAAACATGTCCCATTGTTGAGACCTACTCAACCTCTCAGTCCTGCTGAGGTAAAATATAGGGAAACCTGTCCCATTGTTGAGACCTGCTCAATCTCCCAGACCTGCTGAGGTGAAATATAAGGAAACCTGTCCCATTGTTGAGACCTGCTCAACCTCTCAGACCTGCTGAGGTGAAATATAGGGAAACCTGTCCCATTGTTGAGACCTGCTCAACCTCTCAGACCTGCTGATGTGAAATATAGGGAAACCTGTCCCATTGTTGAGACCTGCTCAACCTCTCAGACCTGCTGAGGTATGCCCCCACTTTCGTTGCGGGTTATAAATAGGCATAAACTATTGCTTCATGCACCATATGGTGACTTAACTTTTCTGGCTGAATGCCAAATACGGATACTCAGCTGAATAGAACCAGGAGGGAATCTTAGCAAAAGATTGATCATTTGATAATATAAGGCTGAGCCGAAAGACACCGGATGAACACAAGAAGAAATAAATCCTGATTCATTTAAGTCATGGACTTTTGCTGTTAAGTCAGCCTTGTACGTCCAGGAGCCCGTAATCCCTTCTCATCAGAATCTGAATCCTCATCACTTGGCAACCCATGATGAGGCCCAGGTTTACAACTCTCATCCGGAGGGGGTTTACCAAAGTCCAGCCTGTTGTGGAGCCTAGACCTCAGATTGTAAAAATGCTGTAGGTGACCCAGCTCGATAAGACGTCCAATCTCCTGTCTGAGCTGCCTACAGTCTTCTGTATATCATGATGATAAAGGCAGTACAGTCGGCGGTCTCTTTTGTGTATCGGTCCAGCCAGGGGCTGAGTTTCCTTTGCCAGAGACTTTTTCCTCATGTAGAAAAGGATATGGGCTTTTGAAGCCAGTAGAGAGTTCCTTTCCTTTACTCGGCCTCCTAACCGAATCTTGACAGAGCACCTTTCATGCAACGGTGCTTTACCTTTATTGTCAACTTTTCTGCCATGTTTGAATGGCAAGGAAGCTTTCTGAGTGCATTTTAAGCTCTGGTGGCTAGACTTTTGTTCTGGACGTCTCGCCTCGGCCATAAATTCGGCCTGATGCCGGGGGTAATAGCCAGGCCGAGTGGGATGTAGGATCTTCAAGGCACCACTAGAAGGGGGGGTTGAATAGTGGGTGCGGAAAATATGGTTTTTAAAATTTATTTGAACCAAAAACCCAACTTCTGAAAACAGTTTCTGTTTTCAGGACCAGTTTTAAAACGTTTTGAAAACTAGGTTGCAGGTCTTCAAAAATTCTGAAATTTGGAGAGAACTTAGACTCAGATGTTATGAGTATCTCCTAAACATTTCAGATTAAAATTCAACCTTTAACCCCTTGAAAAATCGTTGGTGGTCAGATTGCGCAAATCTGCCAGAACCGATACACTGATTTGAAAAATTAATTTCAATTTGTACACAACTCCAAATGCTCTGAAAATTTAACCACTAACCCCTTATATATTATATTTAAATGGGTTGAAACAGTTTTGAAAAATTCTTTTGGGAATTTAGTCAAATACGATCAAAGTCTCAACCTTTGCAAGCCTGAAAATCAGACTGCACTAGTCTCAGAACTTTGGACGTTTGAATGACTTATACTTGTCCAAAAGGGTTGAAACTTGCGCCAAAAGAACCCTAGAACGTGTGGTTATATTTTCTGAAAGTTTCGTGATTTTTGAAATTCGTTTACTATTTTTACGAACGTAATTAAAAACAGTAAACAGTGCTGAAACAGAAAATCAGTGCTGAAAGTAAATGACACCAAGAATTTTATACTGGTTCGGTTATCAACAACCTACTACAGTCTTCAAGGAACACCTTCCTTGGTTCACACTAATCACACAACTCAAAAACACCTTACCACAGGGTTGATGGAGTTACATACCAACTCCAACCCTTTACAAACCTTGTATGTTCAATACAATTCACACGAACACCACCACCTTGCAAGATTGAAGATTGATCACACCTTGATCAATCTTTTACAAAGATATATAATGAGTGGTGGTCTATCTTAAGCCTATTCAAGATTGAAGAATATGAATACAATAGGCTTTCAAGAAGAAGAAAGAAAGAAAGAGTAGAAAGAAGAAGTAGAAACGTTTTTGATCTTTGAAACTTGTAAGCCCTTGTCTTCTATTTTGTTTGCTTTTCTTTTCTCCCTTTTAATCACATTGTGGCCGCCCCCTTGTCCTCTTTCCTCTCTTGAAAATTATCTTCTAAGTCCTTGGAAGAGTGTAAGACATCATTGTGACATGGTCTTGCTTACTTGTCACCTTCTTATTGGATGATCATTAATCCTTTGCTTACTTGGCACTTCATGATAGGTTGGATGTTGTCATCATTTGATGACTTGGAAAATCTGAATATATCACTCAAAACATGTGCCAAAATCATCATAAAATAATTTCCATAACATCCAAGATTATTACATAAATTAAGCAAGATAATTTTCTCACAAAAATGTTAAGAAAATCGGCCATACTTAGTCTTGCACATGCTGAAATTTCAGCATGTGTAACATCCACCTCTTATTCAAAATCTTGCCTATTTTGTATTGATTTAATCCAAGAATTCAATCATCATTTAGTGCAAGACATCTTTATCAAATTTTGGAATAAAAATTAAACATTAACAAGGCCACCAAAAACGCCTAGGTACATTATACACATGCTGAAATTTACAGCATGTGTGATATTCAAGAATATCACTTTCTTTATTCCATGAAATATTTAATACACTTCCAAATTGTCTTCTAATTAATCATATGTTTCAAGACACAAAATATAGGCTCATCAAGTACACAAAAATCGCCCATAATGCTACACACATGCTGAATTTTCAGCATGTGTCATATATGTGACATAGTTTGAATTGTTACCTTGTATATCTCCTTCCTTTATGTCATCAACATTGCATGCTTTATTCTTGACCAATCAAGAAGCCAACAAGGCTCCACATATGTTCCCTTTTAGCTGTATTATGCGTGTATAATGTATATACATGTGCTGAAAATTATTTTTGTTAACTTTGTAAAATAATGCACATTTAATAATACACACATGTTATATTCCAATCAGCCCTTAATTTAATTTTCTAGAACACTTTAAGATGTATATCATATGTAAAAAGTGTCTAGATACGTGTCACATGATGTACCAAAAACGTTCCATGTGTTATGTGCGTAGAAAACCGAATTTTCGATATTTATCGATTACCCGATTTTTCTCTAATTTAAATTCCAACTTTTGCACATGTTATATATATTATGTTACACATAATATATATAATATATACTTTAAATCTCAGCACTTGGCTGGTCTAAAGTGGTATCATTAGCATGTGACAAAATTAAACTTGGAATCTTCACATTTTGGCCTTAACGTGGGGTGATTTGTGTGTGCCAACATGGAAAGTATTTTTGGCTGAAAATATCATGTAGGCCACGAAATTTATGATGATTTTTGAATTATAGAGGCTGGCCATTTATTTATGGCAAGTACGTGACACGTTGGCGAAGTTTCGGTATTCGCCCGATACGATTTAGAACCTTTTAACGTGTCATATTTAATTTGTCATCACCATGTTTTATATCATATGATATAAGACCTGAATATACTCATAAATATGAGTTAAGTATAGTGGTGTGACGTTAATGTACCTACGTAAAATATATAACGTGTCGGTAGTACGTTGGAATACATGTGCATGTGTCTTTTTCAAAAATCTGAAAAATATATATGATTATATATATATAGGCGTGTATATATATTAATGAGGGGAGG
Organism: Eustoma russellianum; assembly: GCA_036186865.1. NCBI lineage: Eukaryota > Viridiplantae > Streptophyta > Magnoliopsida > Gentianales > Gentianaceae > Eustoma > Eustoma russellianum. The sequence continues at coordinate 5,120,643 of AP025044.1, forward strand.
AGGAGAAAACTTTCCTTCCTTAGCCTTGTTGCCTTTGTGCCTTTTCCAAATGTGGCTTCCTTTAATGAACTACTTAGTTTAATAAACTAAGTACCTCACTTAATGAACTAGTTTAGTTCATTAATAGTGGCACCTGAAAATAGTATAAACACAACAAATGTTTGCCATATGATGTAAGCTTTAATGCTTCATGGCTCGTTAGTTCGGCAACATTATATATATAAGCTAAATAAGGCAAGTACTAAGCAATATCATGCATACGATTGTTTATATCATGCATGTTTTATCTTATGCTCGTTTTTGTGCACATTTAAATCATGTATTTGAAAATCACTCAAACCACTTTTTCTCTACATGGGAGAGTACTCTAGGTGTTCCTGTGGGTGAGAGTTACTAGAATGAGACCCACTGGACCTTGCTGCAGAGGTCTTCCCCTTCATTTCCCTCACTACAGCTTGGAACACACCTGGGTTTTGAGCCACATAGCGTATGGCTCGAATATGCTCTTCATATGTGAAGGCAATGGTCGGAGTTGAGGATTCTCCCGGCTCCGTAAAACACTGTTCAGTTTGCTGTTAAGAAGACCTTTGGCTCCTCTTAGATGTCGTTGGTCGCTTGGACCCTTGTTCATCTTTTTTATTCATCTTTCTCTCGATAGCTTGCTAAGGTAATTAGAAAAGCTTTGAGTAACTGTTAAGGGACAAAGGGGCCCTCCTTCTAGCGCCAAATGATGAAGCCGGATCTTCACCAAGGGTCAAGATGACCTCAAATTAACGTCGTCAGTTAACTTGAAGAGTTGTTAACTGGATTGAGGGTTGTAGTTGGAATAGCTTCAAAAATATCCTGCACAACGAAGCATATATCAGAGGTCCCAGGGGGTTGGTCCCGGGAAAAACCCTCCGACGCTCAAGTCAGTCTGGGCCATTTCTCACTGAGAATATAATTTAGATAGTGAATACAGAGTTTCTCACAGTATGAACTGATAGACCGGCTGATGTGACTGGTATGACCTTGGCGTGTTCAGACCAAATAACCAGCTGTAATCATTATATTCAAATTGTACTTTTGCCTGATGGTTCCTCGATGTAACGCTGTGCTTAATTCCTTTGCTGAAGTGCCCAACTAAGCCTTGCCGAAGTGCAAGGTCGAATCTAGCCGAAGTAGTCTCAAGTGAAGCATTTGGACATAAGCTGAAATTGGTGCCGAGGTGCAAACATTGGTATATTCTTCGACAACATAATGAGTGTTATGCAACCTCGCTGAAGTGCAGCCAAGGCTGAACATCCATGCTTGAACGCTGAATTGCTGAACTGCAGTACTTGAATGCTGAGCTACGGGAGTTGAACCGTTGACTGTTGTTGACTAACAAACGATTTAATTATGGTTTATCAGTCACTAAACCACGATTTAATTATGGTTTATCAGTCACTAAACCAGTTTGAATTATTTCTCATATATTAAGATAATCCGACAATAACGAATGAGATGGATATAATATTTGATCCTATTTTTTTTTGACGCTGTTACTTTCTTACTAAATTGACCATTCATTTGTAATTATAATCAATCATTGACTACCGTACAAGAGGGAATAGAGGGCAAGGTGTTTTCAGCTAGATGAGTAAAAAAACAATAATACTAGAAAAAGGAAAAAGGAGAATATTTGAATTCCTCCCCCCCCCCCCCCCCCCCCCCCGAATGCTGTTTTAATAGAATAACAAAATGACGTACTATCTAACTATTTGATTTACATAATAATAGAAAACCAATAAATTGGATGGAATTTTGTAGACGTTTGAATTCAAGATCTCTCGGTCTTGCAATCTCGGTTACAGATTTGTGGCCACTAGAGATATGCCTAATCGAAAGATGCACTAACATCTAGACTATGCATTATGTACCAATAATTGAACTTCTAATCAAGATCAATTTTAAGAACCAATTCAAAGTCTTAAATAATGCTTTTTAAAAAAACGATTCAAAGTCTTAAATAATGCTTTTTAAAAAAACGAAATATACGTAGATAGTTTTATCCTAAAAAAAGAAAAATCAAAATAGAGTGAGCTAGATGAGAAAAAAAAACAAGTGGAAAATCTCCGCAAAAGGTATCTCATTTTGGTGGATGCAACGGTTGCAGTAAGGTCACGTGTTTCATGATAGTCGAAACAAGATTTCTCTTCTCACTTATATTATCCATAGTCTCTGAAGGTTTTTGATGGGCATAAAGAAAGAATCTTAATAGCAAACACTAAACCAATAGAACAAAGGTTAGCTCTGCAGCTGGTCTACAAACAAGGTAAGTACGGAGTGGGAATCTATTTACCACTCTGGTTCTGTATTAAGTATTAAGAAAAGTTTCAATATTTTTTCAAAAGAAAAACAGAAATTCAGTCTTGATAAAAATAAAGATTAGTCAAGGGCACGTATCGGCTACTGCTTAGTCTCATTCGAGAGTATAGTCTTACTGAGAGTTTTGGCAAGATTTATGTTTTCAATACCATCGCACCCTCGAGAGCTTGACTAATGTTGTCTTTGTACTGGACTATTAATTTCATGCTGATATTTTTTCTTCATACACGACTACTAAGGTACTCTATAGTATTTTGAACAAAGATCCATGTATTAGTTTTATTAAGCTTTTATATCTCTTGACGAACCTTTGATTTCGTCGTTCAGATCAAAAAGTTGATCCGTGTAGAGAGGTTGTGAATCTGCTGCCGAAACCTGCAAGAATCTACAACGTAAGAGGCCTTGAAACTATTACTCCGAGAAAAATTCTTGCGACGCTCAAGTCGTGGAATGCTGGCGACCATTGTACTTGGTGTGACTTATTTTGCTGGGGAGAGGATTGTACACCTTACCTATATTTTTTTACCGTTCCTACTAATGTTTTAGTATGGTGTGTTTTAAAGGTTGTTTCTAATGATTCATGAACGAGACCAGTTTGGAGTTTTTTCCCCCTTTTTTTTTTCTAGTTTAAGTTTTTCAAGATTCCTTATGTGCGTTAGAAGCATCAAACTGGTAGACTTGATTCCTTACGGGTTTCACCATGTTTGTATGCTAGAAAAGTAAAGAAACTTGTCTCCTTTTGGGTATGGAGGCTATGTCTCTTTCCATTGTGGAATTTGACTTCTCATTTGTCAGGGGTCGCTTCCCTCTTTTTATATGTCTTGGACAATCAGGGCATGTTAAGAAGCTAGGGGTGATGACATATGTGTTATCCCGCTGGCTAGTCGTTTTTGCATGGTGGCCACGTGGCGCCAGGGTCACGGTGCATGGGTAATATTGCTTGCTGGCAGGTGCCTCTTCTGCCAGTCAGGTCAAGCTGAGCAGAGGTGTATGTACCCCTGAAAGCGTGGCCGAGCAGCGGGATTGAAGTAGCGAACTCTGAGCCGACCTATATCAGACAGCTAAAACATATGTCAGTTTTGGCGTCAGACGACTGGGCTAAACTTTGAATGCCCTACGCTCCCTGAGCCAAGTAGGAAGGAAGGCATGTCTACATCGACTTGCGCCTTTAAGTGGCCTGAGGACGTTGAATTTGACGAGTCGAGCTGAACACATTTGTCTTATTATCAGCAGAAGTTTAACCCTCAGCATGTTCTTTTAATTACAGAACACCACATGCTTACTGAAGAAATGTGTATTGATATCAGTATTGTTGTACGTGATACAAAATGTACAGAAACTATGCGTATATATACGAGTGATAACTACAACCTCTACAATCAAGGATATCCTAACTACTTAACAAGATAGACTTTATCTACGAGATAGTTAGTTAAAATAAGTGGTTTGGATATTATCGACATAATATGTATCACAATACTCCCCCTCAAGTTGGAGCATGAATGTCGACAATGCCCAACTTGTCCAAAAAATGCTGAAAAGCCGCAGGCCCTAGAGCTTTAGTGAACCCATCAGCTAGTTGCTGTGTCCCAAGAATTTTGCGAGGAAGAATACGACCGGCAGTATAATGTTGACGAACAAAATGACAATCGATCTCCATATGCTTTGTTCGTTCGTGGAAAACAGGATTAGCCACAATGTGCAATGCAGCTTGATTATCACAATGAAGATCCACAGGGTCAGAAACACGTATACCAAGATCAGCTAAAAGCTGACGCAGCCAAACAATCTCACTTGTCGCATATGCCATGGCACGATACTCAGCTTCAACAGACGAACGAGAAACCACGGGCTGCTTCTTGGACCACCAAGAATCGAGCGCAGATCCAAGAAAAATCATGTACCTCATGGTGGAGCGACGAGTAATAGGACATCCGGTCCAGTCAGCGTCACAATATACATGAATAAGCAAAGGTGTAGCAGCGGGAAAGAAGAGCCCCTGGCCTGGAGCACGCTTTAGATATCGCAGTAAGTGGAAAACTGCATCGAGGTGGCACTTGCGAGGCATATGCATGAATTGACTAAGTGTATTAACAACAAAACAAATGTCAGGGCGTGTAACAGTAAGATGGAGTAAATAGCCCACAATACGACGATAGAACGCAGGATCATTGAGAAGCGGACCAGACTCGGAAAACTGGCCCTTTTGATCCATTGGAGTGCTAGCAGGGCGACAACCAAGTAGGCCACATTCCATGAGTATATCAAGAACATATTTACGTTGGTTCAGCACCATACCGGAGGGAGAACGAGCAACTTCGATCCCAAGAAAATATTTGAGCTGTCCTAGATTCTTGATTTTAAACTTATGATCAAGATAGGTCGTTAACGCCATGATGCGAGTAAGATCATTACCATCCATAATAACATCATCTACATAAATCAATACCGTAACAAAAGACGAGTCGATAGACAAAATAAACAAAGAATGATCCGTATGAGACTGTTTATAGCCGAGTGCTATAAGTGAGGCGGTGAACTTAGCATACCAATTGCGTGATGGTTGGACGCAAGCCGTATAAAGACTTACGTAACTGAAAAACATTACCTACCCCTTACGAGAGAAACCAGGTGGAATGCGCATATAGACATCCTCCGTGAGGTCACCATGTAAGAAAGCATTGTTGACATCTAACTGATGAACATGCCAACCACGTACGACAACAACAGCTAGTAAACACCGTACAGTAACCAACTTAGCCACAGGAGCAAAAGTCTCATGGAAATCAATGCCCTTGATCTGAGTGTATCCGCGGGCCACCAAACATGCCTTGTAACGCTCGATAGTGCCATCGGGATTATATTTAATTTTGTAGACCCATTTAGAATCAATGGTGCGCTTGCTTGGTGGCAAAGGAACAACATACCATGTATGATTTGCTTCAAGAGTAGAAATTTCACGCTGCATTGCTTCGCGCCAATGCGCGTGTTGAACATCCTGGTGAAAAGAAACAGGCTCATCTCCCACGGTGATGGCCACTACATAACCATGGTAAGAGCGAGATAATCGAGCGTATGAAAGAAAACTGGATAAAGGAAATACCGTGAAGTTTGTCACAGGAGTGGGTGGGGCCGCTGATGGTACAAGGGAAGGAGGCAAAGCAACATCGAAATCTATAAGATGTTGCGACAGATGACGCGATCGCAAACTGCATGTGGGCTGAGAAGCATCGGCTGCAGAGGAAGAGGAAGCATCCGAAGGCTGGGACAAACCAGCCTATGGCTGGGAGCTTTCAGCTGGAGGGGGGAAGAACCAGCCGAGGGCTGCAGGAGCTCGGCTGAGGACTGTGAGGAGGTGGCAGCAGGTGTCAAGACAGTATCCCAGGAAGAGGAAACTGTGGATCCCAAGACTAGACTACTAGAGGCATCAAGACAAGAGGGGACAAAAGAAAAGACATGTTCATAGAATGACACATCACGACTAACATAAACCTTGCGACTGGACAAATCAAATATTTTATAGCCCTTTTTAGAATGGGGATAACCAAGAAAAATACCTGGCGAAGAACGTGGAGCAAATTTATCGCGAGTACCATGATAAATGTAACCGTAACATAAACAACCAAAGACACGAAGATGTGAATAATTAGGCAAACACCCTATCAGAACTTCATATGGCGTTTTGTTTTGAGGAATGGTGACTGGCTTACGATTAATAATATAAACAGCAGTAAGAATGCATTCCTCTCAGAACATGATAGGCAAATTTGTATGGAAACGAAGCGCACGAGCTACTTCTAGAATATGATGATGTTTATGCTCAGCAACACTATTCTGTTGCGGAGTGTAAACGCAAGAAGTTTAGGCTTCTATACCGTGATCAGCATAATAAGTAAGCAAAGTAGCATTAGTAAATTCCAACCCATTGTCACAACAGACTCTTTTGACTGGTTTTTCAAACTGCGTACGAACCCAATTAAAAAAATGCAGCAAGTAACGACCAGCTTCAGATTTAGATCTCATCAAACAGACCCAATTACTGCGACTATAATCATCAACAATAGTCAAGAAATAATGTGCACAGGAAAAACTAGGTGTTTTATAAGGCCCCCAAATATCACAATGAATGAGATCAAAGTTTGCACAGTTATGCTAGTGCTAATAGGGAATGGTAAACGTGTTTGTTTCGCACGACTACAAGCATCACAAAATACTTCTTTAGTAGAAACACTGATAGAAGGAACAAAGCGAAACTTTGAAAGAGGAAGATGACCCATGCGATTATGCCATACTGACTTATCGCACTTTATTGTTGCGAGACTGTGGCTAGCTGAATTCTGGATCCAATGATAAAGACCACCATGCTGCCTACCCACTCCGATCAGCTTCCTCGATTGCATTTCCTGCACAACACAAAAATCCAGGCCAAAGGTCAGTGCACACTTCAGATCTTTTACTAACCGACTGACAGATATGAGATTAAATGCAAACTCTGGCACTCCCAACACATCATGCAAACCAAAGAACTCGAGAGCCTGACTGTCTCAATGGCACGGATGGACACTTGTGTACCATCTGGAATTTGTACCGTTGCAGCTATTTTGTCAGTAACAACAGTAGTAAACAGTGACAGATCTTTGACAATATGTGCATTAGCTCCACTATCAAAAAGCCAATAAGACGATAAGGAAGATGGAAAGGAAACAATACCAGAATCTTTCTTCCCTGCCATCGGAACATTTGATCCAAAATTACCTCCGTTCAAATGTTCGACGAACTGTGCCAACTGATGCTGCTGCGCAAGCTTGAGACCCCCAAATGTAGGTGGCACTGCAGTTTCATGCGAAGCCTCAGCTTGCGTCGCTACTCCTTTCGGCGCATCCACCGTGATAGTCTTCCCATGACCTCCAGTTGCTTTATTCTTGCGATTTCGACTCAAATTCCAATCTGTAGGACAATCAATATGATCATAACAAGTCTCACGTAAATGTCTGACTTTTCCACAGTGTCCACAATGCGGCCGCTCCCCCTTTCCTCTCGGCTTAGCGGACCGTTCATCAATAGCAGGCTTCCATACGGCCATAGCCGCATCTTCAAACTGGGGCTGCAGATTCTGTGCAACAGTACGTTGCTTCTCTTCCTATGCTACAATTGCATACACACGCCCAAGAGATGGTAAAGGATCAATGCTCAAAATGTGAGAACGTACC
>AP025044.1:5128211-5209566 GCA_036186865.1 Eustoma russellianum
CTCCATCTCCTTGGATAGGCCGCATATGCATAGTCCACAAATGCAGATAGAAACTTCATCAAAGGACTGCAGTTCTCCCCAGAGAATTTTGAGTCGCTCATAGTAGGCCGAGACTGTACTCCTGTCCTGCCGAAGAGATGCAATTGCACGACGAAGCTCATACACACGAGCGTTAACTCCCTGCATGAAGCGTTCCTCGAGATCAAGCCATACATCACGCGCAGAGTCTGCGTGTGCCGCTGTTCCCTGAAGCTCTTTCGCTAAAGAATTCGATAACCACACCAGCACTAACGCATTACATTGCTGCCAGACAGGATAGTTAGTGGAAGCAACATCCGGATGCTTGATGGTCCCATCAACAAACCCTGCTTTGTCCTTGGAGCGTAAAACATTGACAAAAGCATTTCGCCAGACAAAATAATGTTCTCCATTTTCACCTAATGACTGAGTGACAAAGAGAAGACCAGGATGATCTGATGGATGAAGGTAATATGGCGACTTTGGATCAGTAGTGACAACCGCCTGATCGGCCATGGCTCACCCTTGACAAAACGAACGAAAGAAAGATACTGCTGAAGTCGACTTGGAACCGAGACTAATTTGAAGTCGACGCTAGACTGTCGACTTTGAGAACGCCACCGGAAAGAGCGCAAAACGACGACCAAAAAGAACAAACTGTCTAAGACACCTCCACAGGAAGAACACGACTAATGTGATGACTGGATCAAATTTGTTTGCTCTGATACCATGAAGAAATGTGTATTCATATCAGTATTGTTGTACGTGATACAAAATGTACAGCAACTATGCGTACATATACAAGTGATAACTACAACCTCTACAATCTTGGATATCCTAACTACTTAACAAGATAGACTTTATCTACAAGATAGCTAGTCAAAATAAGTAGTGTGGATATTATCGAGATAATATGTATCACAATACTTACAGCATGCATACTTAAATTAAAAGACGCTATCAAGTGGATAAAGTGTTCAAATTCAATTTTTTTACTGTGCCCTCGTTTTAGTAGCTGAACAGCAAACATGGACGACTCAAAAAATTGGATGTATATATGTGTGTATTGAATTGTGATGTAGCTTTAAACTCTATACACTATGGAAAAACTGTTAAAGCCTCTATGCTATTGGAAACATATTTTTTGGGATCCTTCTATTTTAGAAAGCCACTCTTTAAATATCCCCTTGCAGTCTGAACAAGAAAATAAACTAACTTTTTTGAAAGTAAATAACGATGTGCTTATAAGTATAAATCTGTCAATGGCAGCATTTTATATTCTAATTTCATTTCACTTTTGCTTGCTTTAGTTTGACGATAAATTGCTTGAAGCATTGGCAATGATCTCATGAAATTAAAAGACGCTATCAAGTGGATAAAGTGTCTAATGATGTATTTTTTCACTATTAAAGAGTGTTAAAATCTTCTCTCTTCGTTTTTTTGGAAAATGGAACTTTTTATTGCATCGTAAGTAAGACAAATATGTACATCCGAGATATCTATATAATGTTCTACCGTATCTTTATCTATACTAAGTTTAAAATTATTTGCAAAAATCTGGAGATTTGCTCGACACACTATATTTTGACAAACTTGAGGTTAAGGCAGCATTTGACGAATGTTGCCATGCACGAACTGATTCCTCCAATACCATATGGTATATATGGCTTGGCGCAAAATATATTTCCATTCCGCTTTGCTGTCTTCGGGCTACCATGATGCTTCCAAATTTGCCGAGACACACTCCAAGGGAGCGGCCAACCGAGTGAAGTGGTTCCACAATCCTGGCTGAAAGAGATAACTCCACACCGTTTTTGCCCATCTACACTTATGCAATACATGGATAATATCCTCATCCCAATATCCACATGCATCACAAGAACTCTCCCCAACAATCCGGCATATCTTAAGGAAGGATTTTGTTGCCAAGGAATCGTGGCAAATTTGTCATAGCAACAGATTTAGGCGTCCCGGTCCTAACATTCTCCAAATATTAGCCCAACATGAATGTGTGGAGATTTCGGCCGCAGTACATAACGTGTAGGCGCTAGCGACATCAAAGTTTCCCGAATGTTTAGCCTTCCATCGAATCATTTCTTCATTTTTATCACTCAAGGATGTTGTCGAGTCGTTTGCTACTAAAGTATATCTCAAATATGACGTCATAGTGTGAAAGTATTTGCTATGTGACGAGTTTGGAGCAAATCACTATACTTACATTTTAGTATCTTAACCCAAAGCAAATCTTGTCGAGTGAGAATTTGTCCTTCTAACTTTATTAACATGGCCAAATTCATACCCGCAAAATTTTAAAACCCAACCCGCCTTGTATTTTCGGTCGACATATCTTCTCCCAGGCAAGCCAATGTAATGTCGGGTTTGGTCCATTTCAACCACTAAACTATTCTTATATACCACTCTCAATTTTCCTAAAGCTAGTTTCAGTACGTCGTGTCCAATGTAGTCGTGTTGGCTAAATATTGTATACTTGCAAATTAATAGAAAATAAATATTCTTTATGTCATAAAAATATTATTATGGTTGACTTATTCCCACAAATTATAATAAACTATAGCAACACGTTTAGTGTAAGAATACTTTTGAGATACAGTTACATTACCAAAAAAAATGTACCTTCTCAATCTACATATGCTAGAGGCTGGTATATTTTCACCATATTTATTTTTCCTTTTTATTTTTGATAATTTTGATCAATATTGCGTGATTGACCAGGAAATTGTCAGACCAAGAATGTGACACCATTATATATTTTGTTGCTACATTTGTCGATTATGATCCTTCTATTTAATTCCAAAACTGCATGACTCATTCATGAGGAAAATTAAAATGGTAATAGAATGAAGTGATACCATTATTACTCCCATACTTTACATTTTATGCAAGAATATGTGCAATACTAAGTCAATAAAGATATAAATCTCATAGTAAGAATGATGTCAACAACGTATATTTTTTTGGCGTTCTCAGTATACTAAGCTCCCGCATTTGTGCAGAGTACGGAGATGAGACGACTCGCTTCGCGATCTAATATACGCAGTATTATCATACACACACCTTGTGCAATATAATATTTCTAAAACTCCTCGTCAACGTTTATAATGTGTTTTGCGTTTTCTCTTCCCTTATTATATTACCAAATTCTCATCATAAATTTCTATAATTCTTTTTCGCCTTCAGGTTTTAATACATTATTTTCATATGCAGACCCGACAGCGCATTTTATACTAAAGTGTTAAACAAACTGAATAGTTCACGAATAATTTAAGTTTGATTCGTCTTTGATTCGAGTTTTTTGTTTATTTTATTTAAACGAGTCGAGTTCATATACCTAATTAGATTCGTTTACTAAAACACAAACAGTTCGGTTTGTTTAAAAAAATCTATTGTTTTCGAGCTAAATTCAAACAAATTTTGAAACAAACAGTTTGTTTAGCCAAACGAATCCAAATTTAAAAATATAATATTCCGTTCGTCTTAACAACCCTACTCTATACCATGTACAGTTGATCACAGCTAAGATGTAGACATACTCATTAAATATTAAATATGTACACATCAAAAATGATTAAAATAAATGTTGTCTCCAAGACAGATTGGATTTGCCCAGTCCACTGCCGTATAGAGAAGCCAAGCACATAAGCTTCCTGCATGTTTACAAGTAGAAAAACTACAATTTTGAGGACGTCAAAGATTGCAATTTGCAAGTTGAACGTCACTTGTTTTGGCTCTTTCCTTTTTTTTTTCTTTTTGAAGGAAAGCGTCGCTATTATTTATTTTATTTTTATGAGGAAAATATTGCTGTATTTTATTATTTATTTATTTTGCTCTTAATCCCAATGTTTTATTGAAAATATAGTTTCACATCGTTTATTTTGAAAAAAAATATATGGATTATATGAGAATGATGTGACACCACTCATTGCCTTAAGGTTGCGATTGGATATGTGTCTCGCCTCATGTAAAAAGTTTCAATATGGTATCAGAACAAGTTTAAAATATGGACTCACACATTGCTTGGTCCATGATTGACCATTTATTGTCTCCCCTCACGGAAGTCCAGATGTTCATGCTTGGTTTGTGGTTTGTGATTGAGGACGGGTTCTAAGGGGCAATGCGTATATTAAGCCACATTGTCACGTGATGACGGATATTCAGAATATCGTCGTCCACTTCGAAAAGAATATATGGGTTATATGATCAATGATGTAACATTACCATTGTTTTAAGGTTTTGATTAGATATTGATCATGATTGTCGACGACTTTGTTTTCCTTTTGAATTTGTCAACGATATATTTTTTTTCACGTCACCTGGTCCGGTTTAATTTGTCATCGACTTAATATTTCTGTTTATAGGAAAAACATTCTAACCCGAATACTGGAGACGAGGAAGGTGCTATTTAATCGGTACATTTAAATTAAAGGCTTTTCTCAAAACACAAGACTGTATGTGCTGAGTCATGCTATTCTTCAAACTATTTTATAATTTGTGTTCAAAAAATTTGCTCAATTACATCTAAATCCCGCACGATAAATTTTATTTTACTTCAAGAACAAGTTAAAGAAAATAATGGTACAAGATGATGATACCACACAAGAATGCATGCCAAGTTAGGGGCACCAAATTTAAATTATCATTATAATTTGAGATATACATATTAATTCAAAATTAAAACCAATTCCAAGAAAGTTTTAAAACCCTTCCCCTATAATCTCTAAAGCTGAAACCGTTACTTTTTGTACGCCAGCATATTAATAAGTTGGATGGCTTCCTTCTTTCCTATTGGAGATATTGGAGTTAAAAACAGTCATACCTTAACGCACTGTTTCAGTTTTAAAGAACTTTTTAGAAAATGTAAATCAGGTTGTTCAATGATCTAATTATCTACAAAGTGTTCAAACCTAAACATGTTCCAATATAAAGAGATTCCGTCTTTCTCAGTGGAAATCTTGTTGCACATTGTTGTCTTTTATCCTTATGAATCTATTACATCTTAACCAGGAACAAAATTTAATTAGATGTTAATATAATGTGAGGAGACACATAAGAAACTAGGGAATTTGAGTATAAAACAAAAAAACCAGGATCTTTGACGTCTTCTCTATCTTGCCCTAAAGGCTGAAGGTTCGAAATACTATGATCCTATAAAACAATATGATGACGACAAAAAAAATACGGCCCTATGTATGCATCCTTTTTTTTTTTTTTTTAATCTATGACTTATAAGTTCAAAACCGATTGGCTTTTCAGAATTCATTTAATTTTCTTACGTGGACGTCTTTCTTGGGTTGAAAACAAAACAATAATTAAAAAAAAGTTAAAATGGTAAAAAAAAATGTCAAAAGGACAGCGAGAAACAAATAAATTTTGGATGTCATACGTCATGCCACCAAAAAAATGAAAAAGAAAAGGGTTCTCATCAGGGGATTGAGTCAGATATTTATGGAATTATTTGTTATAGAATTTAAGAGAATATTGTAAACGATCGTTGCTGTATTATATTTCTTACACATTTCATATACATGGATTAATAAACTTGATGGAAGGAAAATGATATTTTATTGGAAATGAGTTCCTCATAATCCACGACATATTATATAGTACATTAAATTACATTAAAACAATATATTAGGTGAGACTAGACTAATACACACGGTGATGAATGTTTTTGAGTCCCAATATATTTATTTGATTTATATGGAGTTTTTTCTTCCAGACAATGTAGAACTTTGATTATGAACCATATTGATCGGAACTCTGTTCTAATTATGAATGAAAATCGTAGTAAATTGATCTTCCAAAGAAAAATACAGCTCATATATATAGTATAAAACGTTTTTCTATTTATGGAAAATAATAAAATACAATAAACACTAAATATTCTTCTACTTTATATACATGATATGATTAGATATTTTCTTTATTGGCAAACGATTTCCTTCAAGGGCTTTTTGCCGTTTTTAATAATATAATTAGTTCCCATTGCCCTTACCACAAATTAGCAAAGCAAAATACTAAACCCTCTTTTTTAATTTTGCAAACCTCCACTGCCCTTTACTACAAATTTTCCCTTTCCCACCCCGTAGTATCTTTGAGATATCGAGGCTCCAAATGGTAAGATATCTTTACTTCCAAAAAAAAAAGACATTTATCACATACCATCGTAATTATTTCATTCAATCTCCATCTTCTTCTCATGTCTGGAATCAGACTCTCTATTCCTTAGAACAGATGTATTGTTTGCCTATCACCTACCCTCCCCAGACCCTAGCGATAGCTTTTGCTGTCGTACTGGTTACCGATGATGATGATCTTCTTCTCATGTACACAAAAAAAAAAAAAAAATCTCCACCTTCTTCTTCCTTCTCTCTATAAATAAATTTATTTGCAATGGACTTCCTCCTTCACTCTCTTCCTCTCCAAATACTTTTACAAAAAATTTCTTCATATAATTTGCATTCCACCTCCATTCTCAAAAGAATCATATTTCCTTCTCTAATTTCCTATTTTCCCTTAAATCTTAATTTAAAAAAATGTCTAAACTTTCTTCATGCTCTATTTACGTTCTTATTTTCATCCTTACTCGCCTACTTTCCATTCTTGCAAAGTTACGGCCATTGAACAATATTTCCTTAGTGCATGAACATGAACTCCTCCCTCATACAACTACGCTACATTCTGATCCTGTCACGATTCGAACCGCCTCCTCTGACTTTGGCAACATCATAAACCAAACTCCGGCGGCCGTTCTTCGTCCAACCTATGCCGCGGACATCGTTGACATAGTCAAATTTTCGTATAGATCTTCTATCTCATTCTCTATAGCGGCCAGAGGCCATGGTCATTCTTTGCGAGGGCAATCCATGGCTTGTGACGGGGTGGTGGTGGACATGTCTTCTTTAGGGAAAAGCAATGAAACAAGAATTAAGGTTTCTTGGAAACCTTCGATAGGGTATTATGTTGATGTAGGAGGGGAACAACTATGGATAGATGCGTTACGTACAACACTTGAGCATGGACTAGCCCCAGTTTCATGGACAGATTATTTGTACCTTAGTGTTGGGGGTACACTCTCCAATGCAGGAATCAGTGGGCAGTCTTTCCTTCATGGCCCTCAAATTAGTAATGTTCATGAACTGGATGTTGTCACCGGTATGTGCAGAGTTTATTATATTAATTATATTCTTTTTCTTGTATTTCTGGTATATATATATATATATATATATATATATATATATATATATATATATATCATCAACAACAGCAAAATACATAGGTTTAAGAACTAATGAATCCTTCAAGATACGTCAAATTCTGGATCTTCAGCTGCGTTAATTTCCTGAGAAACAAAACCATAGACACGTAGGTTCCGGGCTTGATGGCTTCAGTTGCTAGTAAACTATATTGAAACTTGGGAAATAGGTGGTGGTACCTCATCCTCATACAACTCATGTATTTTATCTCAAAGTATTCGATGTGGGACAATATTCTCAACACCCGTCCTCACGTGGCAACGTGACTTGACATACACACGCGTCTTAGAACCCGTCCTCAATCATAAACCACAAGCCATGGATGAACATCTGGACTTGGGTGAGGAAGACAATAAATGGTCAACCATGGCTTGACATACATACGCGCCTTAGAATCCCCCATCAATCATAAACCACAAGTCAAGTATGAACATCTGGACTTGGGTGAGGGAAGATAATAAATGGTCAACCATGGATCACACAAGGTGTGAGTCCACAATTTATACCCGCTCCGATACCATGTTGAAACTTGGGATTACATGAGGTGAGAGACATATCCACTCAAAACCTTAAGGCAATGGATGGTGGTACCTCATCCTCATATAACCCATATATTTTATCTTAAATTGTCCGATGTGAGACAATATTCTCAACAAACTAGCGGGAAGCATATATTATTCTTTTTCTTGTATTTCTTTTTTTTTGTGTGTGTGTATATATTCTTTTTCTTGTATTTATTCCATATAGTTGGTCTATATATTTTCATAATCAAATCGTTTAGGAGAATGAATGTATGCAGATGAATTATTTGGAAGGGACACTGTTGGGAACTGCTACATCGACCCTCCAACAAAAGCGATATGATAACATTAAATCTAATAAATTCATAGTCTTCCATGATAGTGCAAAAAAGGAGAAAGCATATGTAGCCTAGCTTGGCAAGAAGTTATATGTGTGTCATAATATACATGCAAAATATTTGAGTCGACTTTTTTTTTAAGTTTTTCGGAAAATTTCACACAAATTGCCAAATTTCAGGAAGCCGCTTCCTCTTCATCCCCAAACTCCTCCATTTGGTATTAGAATATCTTAAAAGATATCTTAAGACCCTAGGATGTTTCTTATTTATTGTTAGGTCCCTTAGAACACACTAGAAGGGGGGTTGAATAGTGTGTTCACCAAGTATGGATATTTTGTGGCTATTTTTCGTTTTTGAGTGCAACCAATACTTGGATGTGTTCTTTAGAAAGAATAAAACTTGAAAGACAGTAAAGAACACAAGTATGTATAGAGGTTCAAGTCAAGAGACTCTACTCCTCTACCTTCTTGATGTTTCACAAGAAGGATTTTGAAATGGGGATTGTTATTTCTTTTGGGGGAAACAACAATCAAAACAAAATCAAGAAAATACAAAACTAGGCACCTTACCTAGACCACAACCAAGAATTCTAACCCTTTGAAGTTTAGCCTCCAAAGATCTTCTTTGCCCTCAAAGAAATCTTGTAGGGAGAATAGTGCACCACACACTATCAACTAACCCTTCAAAGTCTAGAAAACTTAAACAAAGAGCACCCTTGCTCCTTGACCAACAATCTACCCAATCTCTCACAGAATAATCTCACCAAGAAGAAGACTCTTCTTCTTACAATAATCACTCTCAACAATAAAGTAAAGATGTACAAAGATTACAAATATTTTGAGAGCTTGAGCTTGAGAGAACTTGAGAGCTTGCAATGTAGAAAGTTGGAGAAGAAAAATGGAGGAAACCCTTGTTTTATCAACCTTCAAAATTCTTCCCGTTTGAAAGCCTCTGTACAGCCAATAATGGGATTTGGCAGCTTGTGATGGTACCTTATCATCCTTGGAGATCTTCTCTTGGCATGTAGCAAAAACTTTTTGAGAAGATCCAGAGCCATGGCCAAGAATAGAAAACTGGCGACTCTTGGTGTGAGAGAAAACCTGTGAAAATACTACTAAAAGAAGAGGGTACAAAGAGTCAACTGGTTAGAAAATGAAGCACAAAGACTTTTGAGCCGTTGATCACATGAAGCGCCTAATGTGTATAGTGTATAGGCGTTCAATGTAGCATGGAGCGCTTAATGTGAAAAAGAACTTGCGTTCAAAGTCACATTAAGCGCCTTATGTTGGCAACTGAAGGCGTTCGAAGTCACATAAAGCGCCTAATGTAGCACTTCATGCTTGTTCGAACTAAAACTGACATTTTCTCAGAAAAGGACTTTGGGAGAGCGTGTCCATTCAGAGAAAAGTACTTTTGACTTGGTGAAACACTTGAAGCGCCTAATGTGGCGTTCGAAGTGTTCGCACTTTTCATCAGGACACATGAAGCGCCTAATGTAGGCGTTCGAAGTGTCCTGACTTTCATACACTTCACATGAAGCGCCTGATCTAGGCGTTCGAAGTGTACGCACATCCAGACACTTCACATAAAGCGCCTAATGCAGGCGTTCGAAGTGTACTGGACTCCACCAAGGTACATTAAGCGCCTGAAGTGAGTGTTCGAAGTGCACTGACTTCAAACATACAACTTGAATCGCCTAATCTAAAATATCTGGTGCCAACCTTGTGCAAATCATCAAAACCAAACCAAATCATGTTCTAACATTCTCCCTCTTTTTGATGATTTCACAACGTGTGTTATTTTAATTGACTCCCCCTTAACAAATGCTCCCCCTCACAAAGTGCAACAACTACAGTTACGAAGAAAGAAACTTCTCAAGAATGATGCAAACAATGTTTATAAATATCAACATAAAGCCAAAGATATAGGGGAAAGATAAATAGAGTTGCACGTAATCAAATGATAAAGTAAATCCATCAGAAATAGAAAAAGATAACTACAGACCACCACCACTACCACCAGGGTGCTGCAAATCACCAAAACTGAAACGACCAGAAGCAAACTCTGCAAACCCACCCATTTGCTGACCACTCCCTCCAGCCTGCCCACTTTCACCAGCACCAACTCCAGCATTATCTCCGGCACCAGCAGCATCTCCAGTAGGTTCTCCCCCTAAATCATCAAAATTAGGAGGAAAGTAGGCCCAAGGGAATTCATGGAGGAGGGCTGCCTTGAGAACATTTGCGCGATATTCATGACGCGCATCTCTGAGTTGAAGCTGCTGAACAGATTGTTCCAAAGATTTAATTTGGGCACGCAGCTGTGCCACGGTGCTTGATTCAACATCTTCCTGAGGCGCTGCTTCTGCCTCCTCATCAAGACCGGGAATTGTAGTGGCTTTTCGTTTTTGGGAGTCGATGGCTTGGGCAATATTGTAATTGCTGTAGTAGTCCGTATTTGCCATCGGGGTGAGTTCATTTTCAGGAATGACAATACCTTTTGACTTGAGAAGAATGGTGATAAGATTGGCAAAAGGTAAAGCCTTGGAAGTTTTCCGAAGAGCAGCAAACATGACTTCAATCATAATCCAGGCAGTTGGGTTTCATGTTTGATGCGGTAAGTGACGTAGAAATCCATGTTGCTTGGATTTCTTGTCGACTTACCATTTACACAGTAAGTGACAATGGCCAACAAGATGCGATCCATGAGAGCCATGTTCTGAGTCTTTCGAGAAGGAAAGAATCCCAGATCAAATTTTACATCTTGTTCGGGTATTCCATATTTACTGCTCCAGTCAAATACAGAAAAATCACTTAGCCCTTCGTTTCTTATCCTGAGGACTTCACAAATTTCGGGAATAGAAAAACTGATGGGCGTACCATCAATGACAGTGTTGAGCGAGAAGGATTGGGATTCAGACTGTGGAGTAATCCACAGATTTGCATAAAACAACCGGGTGTGTTCCCGGGAGAAGCTCTGCATATCAAGTCTGGACCATAGAGAGGTCCAACCTTGATACTCGAGCAAAGACACAATTTGTCCCATATGAGTCTCGGACAGATCGCTGAGACTCAAGAGCTTGAGTGGAACGATAGGACGGTTGTTGGTGTGCCATTCTTCAAAGAGCATATTGGAGTACAAGGAAATATGTACGCCTTTTCCGGTGTGACGAGGTGGTTTGGTAGTCTCTGGATCGAATTTCTTTAACCAAGGAAAGTTTTCCTTGGAGAGATTTTCACGAATGGAGATGAGTTGTTGAGGTTCAACAACTCCAGCGGTCTGCTTTCGCTTATGACTGCGAGGGCGTTTTGAGGGTCCAGCCGAGGCCATTGGAGTAGGAGAGTGAAAGGATTTTAGGAAGATTT
Organism: Eustoma russellianum; assembly: GCA_036186865.1. Lineage (NCBI taxonomy): Eukaryota > Viridiplantae > Streptophyta > Magnoliopsida > Gentianales > Gentianaceae > Eustoma > Eustoma russellianum. The sequence continues at coordinate 5,139,728 of AP025044.1, forward strand.
AGCAGAGGTTGAATGGGATGCTGGGATGAGGATGGAAGTTTGAGAGAAAAAGAGAGTTTATAAAAAAGGGTTGAAGAAGATGAAGAGATGGTGGAAATAAATGAGGGTGAGAGAGTGGGAGAGGTGGAGGAGAGAAAAGAGGAAGATGAAATGAATTTGGGAAAATGGGGAGGTGGAGGGAGAAGAACGTGGGAAAGAGGAAAAGAGGGAAATGGCGGCAGGAGTTAATGATGATTGAATGGCGCAAAAACTGAAGAGACGGCGGAAATGACAGTGTAGAAGTAGGGTTGAAGCGCCTCAAGTGACTTCGAACGACTTCACATAAGAGGATGAAGCGCTTGAAGCCACATTGAACGAGTGTGGAAATGCAGATTGAGCGCTTAATGTCACATCGAACGAGTGAGCATTTTTGGATAAAGCGCTTAATCTGACATCGAACGCCTCAGTAAAGCGCCTGATGTCACTTCGAACGGGTGACATCCTTAACATCAGGCGCTTGATGTAACATCGAACGCCTTAACAGTTTGAGATGAAGCCCTTAATGTCCACTGAACTTGAAAATTTTTGAAATTTTCATGCTCAAAACTCAAGATGGTTTTATCAACCCATATTGAGCAACCCCAACCTACTTCTTATGGATAAAAATACATCGCTAGGCAAGGGTTTCGTGAAAATGTCCGCAAGTTGGTCATGTGTAGGAACAAATTCTACACTTACCAAGTTCTTTTGTACACAATCACGGATGAAATGATACCTCACTTCAATGTGCTTGGTCCGACTATGTTGGACGGGATTTTGTGCAATATTTATGGCGGACGTGTTATCACACAAAATTGGCACCTTTGAGAAGTGAATGTTATAATCATTTAACGTGTTAGTCATCCATAACAATTGTGCACAACACGAGGCGGCCGACACATATTCGGATTCCGCCGTAGAGAGAGACACACTGTTTTGTTTCTTGGAGAACCAAGAAACGAGACAATCTCCAAGAAACTGACAAGTTCCGGAGGTGCTCTTTCTATCAACTAAACTCCCGGCATAATCGGAGTCACAATAACCTCTTAAATCAAAACATGCATTCTTAGGATAAAATAAACCAAATTTCAAAGTACTTCTAAGGTATCTAAGGATGCGTTTTACCGCAATAAAATGCATCTCCCTAGGATCACTTTGAAATCTAGCACATAAGCATACCGCATGTAAGATATCGGGTCTACTAGCCGTCAAGTAAAGTAGACTACCTATAATGCCACGATACAAGGTTACCTCAACATGTTTTCCCTTTTCATCCTTGTCAAGCCTTGTACTTGTACTCATTGAAGTGTTCACCTCTCTTCCTTCACCAAAATTGTACTTTTTGAGCAAGTCTCTTGTGTATTTGGTTTGGGAAATATACACCCCATCTTCGGTTTGCTTGATTTGCAATCCAAGGAAATAATTGAGCTCGCCCATCATGCTCATCTCGAACTCACCTTGCATAAGACTAGCAAATTGCTCACAAAGACAATTGTTAGTAGCACCAAAAATAATATCATCAACATATACTTGAACAATTAAATGATTCCTACCTTGTTCTTTTATGAACAAAGTAGTGTCAACTTTACCTCTTGAAAAACCATTATTAAGAAGAAAAGTACTTAACCTCTCATACCAAGCTCTTGGAGCTTGTTTGAGGCCGTAAAGAGCCTTTTTAAGTTTGAAGACATGATGTGGTGAATCATGACATTCAAACCCGGGAGGTTGTGCAACATACACTTCCTCTTGAATAACACCATTCAAGAACGCGGATTTAACATCCATTTGGTAAAGTGTAAAATCTCTATAACAAGCATATGCTAATAACATTCTAATAGCTTCAAGCCGTGCTACGGGTGCAAATGTCTCATCAAAATCAATACCTTCTTCTTGACGGTATCCTTGAGCAACTAACCTAGCCTTGTTTCTAGTGACATTACCTTGATCATCCATCTTGTTACGAAAAACTCATTTCGTACCAATAATAGGATGATCGTGTGGTTTGGGAACTAACTCCCAAACATCACTTCTTTCAAATTGGTTTAATTCTTCTTGCATAGCCAAGATCCAATTTTCATCAAGAAGTGCGTCTTTAATATTTTTAGGCTCTATAAGAGAGACAAATGCATTCTCTCTATATTGCCTTCGTGTGGTGATACCTCTATTTAAATCACCTATGACTAACTCTTGAGGGTGAGAACTTTTGTGCTTAAATGATCTAGGAAGATTGGATACATCACCTCCAACTTCCTCTTGATCATGTTCCGGAAGAGATGAACCTTCATCATTATCATGAACCTCATGTTCCGGAATGTGTGATGCATTTTCTACATTTTGTGAATCAACATGAGTAGAAGAGACATTTTTACTTGACTCACTAAGTTCATTTACACAAGGTGGAGGAGTGCCTTCAAGAGGTTCAACTCTCAAATCAACGAAGATGTTTCCATTTGGAGGATCATCAACGATCTCTCGTTGAGGAACAACCATAGGAACATCCTCAAGAATTTCTTCTTGAGGAGTCACATCTTCATCCTCTTCACAATCCTCATTAAGTTTAGGTTCATCACTAAGTGACTCATTAAACTTAACATGGATTGATTCTTCCACCTTTTGACTCCTTTTGTTGAAAACACGAAATGCTTTACTATTTGAGGCATAACCTAAAAAGATACCTTCATCCGCTTTGAGGTCAAGTTTGTCCAAAGTATCTTTGGTATTAAGTATAAAACACTTGCAACCAAAGACTTTGAAATACCCAATGTTGGGAACTTTTCCATTCCAAAGCTCATAGGGTGTCACATTTAGGTATGGTCTCAAATAGACACGATTGATCACATGGCAAGCGGCATTAACCGCTTCGGCCCGAAAATACTTAGGCAAACCGAACTCATTCAACATTGTTCTACACATTTCTTGTAGAGTTCTATTCTTTCGTTCGGCCACACCATTTTGTTGAGGAGTTCTAGGTGCCGAAAGGTCATGAGAGTATCCTTTGGATACACAAAACCTTTCGAAATCACCATCGAACTCACCACCACGATCACTACGGATGGTTTTGATGGTGTCACCCACATGATTTTCCAATCGTTTACTTAGACTTATAAACTCACTACATGCATCACTTTTCTTAGCAAGAAACATCACCCATGTATAACGAGTATAGTCATCTACTACCACGAAGGTATAATGTTTACCATCCAAGCTTCTTGTTCCAACATCCCCATACAAATCCATATGAAGCAATTTTAGGGGCTTGGAGGTGGAAATATTTGTCTTGGGTTTGAAACTTGTTTTCACAAGTTTCGCCTTTTGACAAGTGTCACATAAGTCATTGTTTTCGAAACTCATTTTTGGAAGGCCTCGGACTTTATCATTTTCGCAAATAAATTTAAATGTTTTGAAACATACATGTCCGAGACGTCTATGCCATAGTTGCGTTAAATCATTCTTAGCAACTAGACAAGACACATTTTGAGAAATCAAATCATTGATGCTAACTTTGTAAATATTTTTGAAACGCAAAGCTTCAAAAAATCTTTTTTTCCTTTTTCACAACACACTTTGTTTTCAAAAACGTTACCTCATAGTTAGCATCACAAAGTTGACTGACACTTATCAAGTTAAACTTAAGACCTACAACATATAAGACATCACTAAGAGAGAAGGAATCGTTACCCACAATACCATGTCCTTTGATTTGGCCTTTGCTACCGCCAAAGTGGACAACTCCTCCGTCTTGCATAGTGAGTCTATGGAAGAGACGTTTGTCTCCCGTCATATGGTTGGAACACCCACTGTCCACGACCCATTTGACCTTCTTGTCTTCGCTTTCTCCATTGAGTGCTAGGGCCTACAAAAGAACCATATGAAGTTGGTACCCTTTTTGTTTTGGGTCCTTGAAGGTTAGTTACCTTCATCTCGCCTTTCGGCACCCACACAAGATTCTTATTATTTTTAGCTCTACATACTCTTTCTACATGACCTTTCCTATTGCAATAAAAACATGTAGGAGTATGCTTGTGTGTTGGTGCATGCTTGTGCGAATGTTTATGCATTGGCACATGTCGAGTTTCCTTCTTAAGAACCACCTTCTTCGGAATAGAAGAAGGTTTTTGTTTCACAACATGAACCAAAGGTTGTGATACCTTTGGTGCATTAGCCTGTTGTTTAGGCATGTGCCTTTGCTTCTTCAAGGAGGTTTTGGACTCCTTGACCACTTGTGCTTGTTCATTTTTATTTCCCTTCTTAGATGCATACATGGCACTAGGTTTGATTTTAGCTTTCATGCTTGGCCTAGATGCATCTTTGATCTCAATCTTTTTAGCACTTACCCTTGATTCATTTTTCTTATCCTCAAGGGCTTGAGCACATGATTTCATCAAATCATGTTTCTCTTCAAGTGCAATCACATGCATTGTTAAAAATATGTCATGTTCAAGTTGCAATACAATGTGATTTTCTAACGTGTCATTATACTCATTTATGCATGCTCTAAACTCTTTCTTGACACGTTGATACTTTAAATCAAGGAGATCATTTTCTTGTATTAAATCATCTCTCTCATCAATAACTTTATAATGAGATGAAATGTTGCATACCTCCTTGTCATCGTCAATGGCCATTAGTGCGAAGAATTCCTTGTCAAGATCATCTTCCACCACCCCCGTGAGTGCAAGATCATCTCGATCGCCATTGTCGCTCTCGGATCCAGAAAGGAAACTCTCTCAATGGGCTACTTCCGCTTGCAAAGCCTTCTTCCTTTGGTAGATGGCCTTTTTATCTTTGTGTTGCGGCTCCTTCACCCGACAATCCTTCATGAAGTGACCAAGCTTCCCACATTTGTAGCATTTATTCTCTTGGTCCTTCACCTTGTCCTTGGAGTACCTTTTCTTGACGAATCTCTTGGCTTCGTCACCATTCTTTCTTGCAATGCGTCGGAATATTTTGACAAGAAGTCCGACTTCATCATCCGAGTCCTCCGACTCAACTACCAATGCCTTTGAAGATTGGCGAATAGGATCATTCTTCTCTTGTGCATCCAAATGAATCTCATAAGTGATGAGATTCCCGTATAACTCGTCCAAGGTGATTGTTTCAAGATCCTTGGACTCCTGAATGGCCGTCACTTTCGCGTTCCATTCTCTTCCTAAACTGTTTAGGAAGCAATGGTTTAGATCCTCTTGTTCTATCTTCTTGCCAACCGCTTTGAGAAGGTTGACAAGCTTGGTGAATCTTTGGATGGACTCTTCAATCTTTTCACCTTTGGGGACAGTGAAGTTGTAAAATTGTTTTAACAACTGTCTCCTTTTGGCCTTTCTTACTTGAGATGTTCCTTCGTGGATCATCTCAAGCTTTGTCCAAGCCTCGTGTGCGGATTGGACACCTTGAATCTGAGCTCTCTCATTTGTGGAAAGAGAGCTATTTAAAATAGCAAGAGCTTTGCTATTTATGGCCAACTGAAACTCCTCCTCAGGAGTAGGATCATCAATATCGATGGGAATCATAGATCCTCTTGAGACCTCAACCCATATTCTGTGAGAACAAGAACGCAAGTAGGTTTCCATGTTTGACTTCCACAGAGGGTAGTTTAAAGGGTCAAACATGGGAACTTTAACATGAACATTTGAGATAGAAGGGAATAGGGTTTCCTGCCTCCTTCTTCTGGAGGTTTCAGCACTAGGAGAACCCAAATCATCAAAAACAAAGGGATCCATACTAGAAATGATCAAATCTTGTATTTGAACACAAATAAGCAAGATGAGGCTCTGATACCAATTGTTAGGTCTCTTAGAACACACTAGAAGGGGGGTTGAATAGTGTGTTCACCAAGTATGGATATTTTGTGGCTATTTTTCGTTTTTGAGTGCAACCAATACTTGGATGTGTTCTTTAGAAAGAATAAAACTTGAAAGACAGTAAAGAACACAAGTATGTATAGAGGTTCAAGTCAAGAGACTCTACTCCTCTACCTTCTTGATGTTTCACAAGAAGGATTTTGAAATGGGGATTGTTATTTCTTTTGGGGGAAACAACAATCAAAACAAAATCAAGAAAATACAAAACTAGGCACCTTGCCTAGACCACAACCAAGAATTCTAACCCTTTGAAGTTTAGCCTCCAAAGATCTTCTTTGCCCTCAAAGAAATCTTGTAGGGAGAATAGTGCACCACACACTATCAACTAACCCTTCAAAGTCTATAAAACTTAAACAAAGAGCACCCTTGCTCCTTGACCAACAATCTACCCAATCTCTCACAGAATAATCTCACCAAGAAGAATACTCTTCTTCTTACAATAATCACTCTCAACAATAAAGTAAAGATATACAAAGATTACAAATATTTTGAGAGCTTGAGCTTGAGAGAACTTGAGAGCTTGCAATGTAGAAAGTTGGAGAAGAAAAATGGAGGAAACCCTTGTTTTATCAACCTTCAAAATTCTTCCCGTTTGAAAGCCTCTGTACAGCCAATAATGGGATTTGGCAGCTTGTGATGGTACCTTATCATCCTTGGAGATCTTCTCTTGGCATGTAGCAAAACCTTTTTGAGAAGATCCAGAGCCATGGCCAAGAATAGAAAACTGGCGACTCTTGGTGTGAGAGAAAACCTGTGAAAATACTACTAAAAGAAGAGGGTACAAAGAGTCAACTGGTTAGAAAATGAAGCACAAAGACTTTTGAGCCGTTGATCACATGAAGCGCCTAATGTGTATAGTGTATAGGCGTTCAATGTAGCATGGAGCGCTTAATGTGAAAAAGAACTTGCGTTCAAAGTCACATTAAGCGCCTTATGTTGGCAACTGAAGGCGTTCGAAGTCACATAAAGCGCCTAATGTAGCACTTCATGCTTGTTCGAACTAAAACTGACATTTTCTCAGAAAAGGACTTTGGGAGAGCGTGTCCATTCAGAGAAAAGTACTTTTGACTTGGTGAAACACTTGAAGCGCCTAATGTGGCGTTCGAAGTGTTCGCACTTTTCATCAGGACACATGAAGCGCCTAATGTAGGCGTTCGAAGTGTCCTGACTTTCATACACTTCACATGAAGCGCCTGATCTAGGCGTTCGAAGTGTACGCACATCCAGACACTTCACATAAAGCGCCTAATGCAGGCGTTCGAAGTGTACTGGACTCCACCAAGATACATTAAGCGCCTGAAGTGAGTGTTCGAAGTGCAATGACTTCAAACATACAACTTGAAGCGCCTAATCTAAAATATCTGGTGCCAATCTTGTGCAAATCATCAAAACCAAACCAAATCATGTTCTAACATTTATTTTTAATATTTTTTCTTGTAATTAGTTTTATTCTACTTTCCTAGTAAGTTGGTGAGTTGATTTGATTTTATAAGAATTAGATTAGTGTGGTTAGGATTTGATTAATTTACTTGTTTACTATATAATGTTTCTATTTCCAATGGAGTTAAGGGCACGCTCTTCTTTGACTTTGGAATATGATGGAATAAAGCAAAATGACTCATTAAATTGGTTTCACTTCTTAGTGTAAAGTAGCAGTTGATGGATACAGCTTGACACAATTTTCATTATGGGTCATCGGAAAACAAACTCTGTGTGTTTCTACCACATAGATATAGTTACATACATCCGGCCCTCTATACCCCATCATAGGCGGAAGGCTCTAAATCAATAGGAGTAATGTTATTGTTGTACTTATTTACTATATAAAAGATACTATTGTGCATTAGATAAGATGAGAAAATAAAATATGTTTTTCTTCCAATGAGGTTCAACCAAATACAATTAAACGTTTAAGCCTTAGACGTTAGGATTCATGTATATGTCCTTGCATTTTGTATTTCGAGATTGAACAATGAAATATATCAAATATGTAATATCAGTCAAACAACTATAAAACTAAATACTCTGATAGCTATAGTTACAAATCTATTTATGCCACAAACGGTTTTATAATTTTTTTTTAAAAAAAAAGCTGAAATTTTTAAAAAGCTTTAAACAGGGAGTCGTCCAAAACCCACACTAAAGAACAAGTACAATTTATGGCACTTGCCGTTGAGAGAGTCATAGTAGAAGAAATTAGGCTAAATGATTGTAATTTCTAGAGGAGTACCTTTTTTAAAATAAAAAAAAGTTTTGTGCGCCATTTATAGTTTTCGCACAGAATAATTAGTAAACTATGTCTTTTTAATTTCAAACATACTGTCTTTTTACATACATTATGTCATCTTTTAAAACCCTTTCATATAATCTTGTACTTATTTTCAGGTTCAAATTTACTGTCTGAACTCTATTTTCCAGGGTGATTTAATTAGTTTTCTTTTATTTTAAAAAAATTCCCTGTTTCTACACATGGGATAATAAAATAAGATAGGAGGTTAGGACAACTAATCTGAACCCTTTTTATTTATGTGATAAGATAAGTGTAATAGAGCAATGATAACTAGGAAAAAATTAAATAATTGAAAAAGAGGGTTAATTGCACCTGATATCCATTCTTTTTCATCAAGTTTTAAGTAGCATCCAATGTTTCATGAAACACACTTGCCATCCAGACTTATAGGGTTAATAGACACCTGACATCCGGATGACCTGCTGGTCGACCGTTGACCGCTGAAATCGACCTTTGACCGGACTTAACCATACTTTTAACCCTACTTTAACCAAGGTTGACTATTTTACCTTCAAAATTAAAGGAAAAACAAAATCAAAAACCCCCAGCCCCTGCATTTTCCCGTTGACTGCTCACTCATTCTCATTCTCAAAATTTCAATCCTCTTTCCTAAAATATCTTAAATATATTCACTCATACTACCATCATTATCAGCAGCACAAGAATCTCGAGCACAAAATGAACCAGCCCATGTTTGGAGAGTTCTCGCCGGCGGGTTCTCCCTCCAATTTTCCGGTATATTGCCGGAGTTCAAGTTTCAGTAGCCTCATCCCTTGTTTAACGGAAACTTGGGGAGACTTGCCGTTGAAAGTAGATGACTCAGAAGACATGGTTATACACGGGCTATTGCGTGACGCCGTCAGTGTTGGATGGACGCCGTTTACTTTAACGTCGTCCAGTGGAGTTAAGGCCGAGCCGGGGACAACCTCAAAGAACGGAAACTTTTCTCCAAAACAATGGCTTCATATTTCCTTCAATCACCAATCACAGAAGAAGATTCAGTCATACTCTTTTCCACCTCTGGCTCTGCAGAGGAATCCACCCACATTAAACCACCCCAAAACAGTCTACATGCTCAATGTCAAAAATCTCTCGTATACAATCCACAAAACTGATTCTTTTCTTGTAAGAATCGACAAAACCAACCCCGTTGATGTGCTAAAGTCAGTGTCTTTTACTTCAAGAAGCTCAGAAATCTTAGCTGTTGTTGGGAGGGAAGATGAAATTAACCAGGGTTGGAAAAGTTTGGCGCCACTTGGGGAAAAAGTGAAAAAAAAGGAAATTTCATAAAAACCGCCTACAGCAGGTCATTTCCCGGTTGTCGGATGTCAGGTGTCTATTAACCCTATAAGTCTGGATGGCAAGTGTGTTTCTTGAAACATTAGATGCTACTTAAAACTTGGTGGAAAAGAATGGATACCAGGTGCAATTAACTCTTAAAAAAGACATAAAACTGTTAGATTCCTTAGAACATACTAGAAGAGGGATTGAATAGTATGTTCACCAAGTATAGATATTTTCTTGGATGTTTTTCGTTTTTAAGTGCAAATCAATACTTGTGCGTGTTCTTAAAATGAATAAAATTTGCGGAAGAGTAAGGAACACAATATGTATAGAGGTTTAAGTCAAAATGACTCTACTCCTCTACTTTCTTGATTTTTCACAAGAAGAATTTTGAAAGGGGATTGTTATTTCTTTTGGGGAAACAACAATCACAACCAAAATCCAAATACAAAGAAAAACTAGGCCACTCGCCTATATCACAACCAAGAAAACCAACCCCTTGAAGTTCAGCCTCCAAAGAACTTCCTTGCTCCTCAAAGAATTCTTGTAGCGAGTACGGTGCACCACAACACCATCAACTAACCCTCCAAGGTCTGGATTTCTTCAAAAAGAAGCACCTTTGATTCTTGACCAATAATCTACACAGTCTCTCACAATCTTCACTCACCAAGAAGAAGACTCTTCTTCTTCTTTACAACACAACTCTCAACAATAAAGTAAAATATACAATGATACAACTATTTTGAGAGTTTAAACTTTGAGAGAAACTTGAGAGCTTTGATAGTAGAAATTTGGAGAATGAAGGAGATGAAACCCTTGTTTTATCAACCTTTAAAACTAGCCGTTTTTGCCCTTACAGGAGCCACTAATGGTCGCTGTCTCTTTGTGATGATATGTCCTCATCTTTGGAGATCTTCTCTTGGATGACTACAAGTTTCTTGATGAAGCTTCTTCTTGAAAGCTCAAAGAAGAAAGATGATCTTCTCCAAAAGAGAGAGAGAATATGTGATATTGCACTAGAAAGGAGGGTAAAAATGTCAAGTAAGCATTAGAAAGTAAAGCACAAAACATTTGTCACGTTGGTCATATGAACAGCCTTATGTGTTTAATGAACAGGCGTTCAATGTGACATGGAGCACCTAATGTGATTTTGAATAGGCGTTCGATGTGACATAAAGCGTCTTAAGTGAATAAGGAACACTTGTTCAATGTTACATGAAACGCCTATTGTGGGCAACAGATCTTGTTCGAAGTCACATGAAGCGTCTAATCTCAGCCTTCATACTTGTTCGAAGTAATTTTGACTTTTACCAAAAGTAACTTGATGTTCGTGCCCATTTTGGGAGGAAAAAGTTCATTTGACTTTGTAATCCACATGAAGCGCCTGTTTAGGCATTCAAAGTGTCCTGTTAGACAGCTTGACGCATGAGGCACCTTATCTAGGCGTTCGAAGTGTTCTGGTCTCCAAACACCTAACGTGAAGCGCCTTATCTAGGCGTTCGAAGTGTTCTAGTTTCTAAACATTTCACATGAAGCGCCTTATCTAAGCGTTCGAAGTGTTCTGGTTTCCCAACACTTCACATGAGGCGCCTTATCTAGGCATTCAAAGTGTTCTGGTCTCTAGCCACTTTACATCAAGCGCCTTATGAAGGCGTTCGAAATGGTCTGGTCTCCAAACACTTCATACGAGGCGCCTTATCTAGCGTTCCAAGTGTCAATTATGCAAATCATCAAAACTTATCATATTCTAACATTCTCCCTCTTTTTGATGATTTCACAATATGCATAATTTTTTAAAGTTAGCTCCCCCTTTAATCTATGCTCCGCCTCACATCATGCATAAACTTATCTTTAGAAGAAATAGATGAATCAAATTTTATAATGCATGTATCGTAACAAAATTATCATCACATTTCAACAACCGAAAGAAGATCAATTTGCATCATCACAAGGCAAGAAAATTTTGTTCTAATCACATAAGACAAAGCACACAAGGAAAAAAAATGACTAATCAATAACCAACATCTTTAGTCATTCATTTCATCATTTCCAGCTCCTTCAGCACCACTACTTGTTCCAAGAGTAAAGCTAGCAAAACCAAATCTGCCACTTGTTGTAAAATCTGCAAAACCACTCATTTCACCTGTTTGCTGACCACTTCCGCCAGCTTGTTCACCAACATTAACTCCAGCTTCTGCACCAGTACGTTCTTCCCCTAAATCATCAAAATCTGGAGGGATACAAGCTCTCAAGTTTCTCTCAAACTTTTACTCTCAAAATATTTGTATTATTGTGGATTTTACTTTATTTGTGAGAGTGCGATTTGTAAAGAAGAAGAGTCTTCTTCTTGAGTGAAGATTGTGAGGAGCTAAGTATAGACTATTGGTCAAGAAGCAAGGGGTGCTTCTTGTTTGAAGAAATCCAAACCTTGGAGGGTTAGTTGATGGTGTAGTGGTGCATCATACTCCCAACAAGAATTTTTTGAGGAGCAAGGAAGTTCTTTGGAGACTAGACTTCAAGGGGTTGGTATTTCTTGTTTGTGGTCTAGGCTTGTGGTCTAGTTTCTTTTTGTATAAGTTTTTCTTTGATTGTTGTTTCCTCCAAAAGAAATAACAATCTCTAGTTCAAAAATCCTTCTTGTGAAAAACCAAAGAAGATAGAGGAGTAGAGTCTTTGACTTGAACCTCTATATATCTCGTGTTCTTTACACTTCCGCAAGTTTGTTCATTTTAAAGAACATACCCAATTATCGATTTGTACTCATCATCGAAAAATATCCGAAAAATTATCCATATTTGGTGAACACACTATTCAACCTCCCTTCTAGTGTGTTCTAAGGGACTAACAGAGAAAGGAGAAGATCTAATTAGTTCTGGAATTAAAATGGTATCAAGATCGACTAGTGGTCTCAATTAAATGTCACACTATGAAAATCATTTTTGAACCCGAAAACAGGACATGCAAGACAAAATGCTACCCTCTAGCGACTACTCCTAAAATACTCTGGTTGGATGACGAGATTGGACTCAAAGGATGAGGTGGAATATAATATCCTTTCTTCCACATGAAATTACAGGATGAAAACGTCATATAATATATAAGGATAGAGTATGCCTCTATAGCTAATTAAAATCGACAATGTGAACAATAGCAAACTGAAACTTTGACATTCAGTCGTAGAGTGTCCATGCAAACGTTGTTATACCCAAATCATGAGATTTAGTTACTCCCATTTTGCTCACTCGAGCTTTTTGCTAACTACAACTAAGTCTATGTACTTATGAATATACTGATGTTTCATCTTCATATTGATTTAGGGTTTTACTTGAAATTGAGTGACATTATCCTCCTTATCTATTTTTCAGGCAGAGGAGAACTATTGACTTGCTCCAAGAACATGAACTCAGAGCTGTTTTATGCAGTTTTGGGAGGCCTTGGCCAGTTTGGAATTATCACCAAAGCTAGAATCCGTTTAGAGAAAGCACCCACAAGAGTAAGTTCATGCATGACAGAATTATTTTGCATTTTGTAATGTTATTTTAGTATCAAAACTATGCTATTATTCAAAATGGTAACATTAATTGTTCCACTTAAAAAAAAATAGTTACAATCATTAGGACAATTCAGCTCACTATAAGCAATACACACTTATATGACTTTCCAACAGGCCTGTAATCCATAACAAATATTATATTGAATCAGCTTCCATATGAAATATCATAAAAACTACTTAAGATATATAATTTAATAAGTTTTCTGATTTCATTTTTTTTCATGGAGTGACAGGTCAAATGGGTGAGAATGGTTTATGAAGATTTTTCAACCTTCACAAAAGACCAGGAGTTTTTAGTCTCTAGTCATGGCCTAGACTATGTGGAAGGCTCACTTATTTTGCAGCCAAATAACTGGAGATCATCTTTTTTCTCATCATCCCACCAGTCCAAAATTGCTCCATTACTAAATCGTAAAGGAATTCTCTACAACTTAGAGGTTGTCAAGTACTATGATGATCTTAACAAGGACTCAGCAGAAAAGGTACTTAATACGTATTGATTTAAAAAATATTATCCTAGTTTAGTTCTAATTTATTTTTAACAACGACTCAGCAAAAAAGCTACTAGATTTGCACCTCTCTGAGGACATGGTACATGATAGAAGTTCATGAAAACAGAAGATTAAAGTTAGCGAGGTTTATGCAGGATATAGGGCCACCTTAGAGTATATTTAGGAGGTAGATGCTCTCTACACCCTAGATTGACTTTGCACTTCTTTGTGTTTGTCTTTGTCTTTCATTATATGTGCATATACACGGTTCTGTCTATTTTAATATCGGAAGCTTGTTAGGTCCGTGAAAAACACTAGAAGGGGGTTTGAATAGTGTGTTTATACAAGTATGGTTCTTTTTCGAATCTTTTTGCAATGGAAGTGTTTAAACCAATACTTGATGTGTTCTTTGAAAGAAATAAATTGCGGAAATGAAAGAACACCAAATTTATAGAGGTTCAAGTCAAAGACTCTACTCCTCTACATTCTTGCTTTGAACAAGAAGGATTTTTGAACAAGGGATTGTTATTTCTCTTTGGGGGAAACAACAATCAAAGAAAATACAAGAACAAACTAGGTTTAGCAAACCTAGCTCAAGAACAATGAAAACTCAACCTCTTTGAAGCCTAGCCTCCTTAAGATCTTCTTTGCACCAAAGAAACCTTCTATGGAGCATGATGTAGCTCCTACACCATCAACTAGCTCTTGGAAGCTTGAGTTTCAACAATGAACACTCAACCTCCTTAAAGCCTAGCCTCCTTAAGATCTTCTCTTCACCAAAGAAACCTTCTATGGAGAATGATGTTGCTCCAACACCATCAACTAGCTCTTGGAAGCTTGAGTTTTGCCCAACAAGAAGCAACCTTGCTCATTGACCAACAATCTAAATCTTGCTCCTCACAATCCTCACTTAGAAAAAGACCTCTTCTCCTTTACAATCACACACTCTCAACAATAAAGTAATTTTACAATGATTTTGAGAGCAAAATACAAATGAAGACTTGAGAGATTGAGGTAGAAAGTTAGTCTTCAAAAATGGAGTCTTCAAAGCCTTAAAGGAAGAGCTTCTAACCGTTGGAGGAGAAGGAGAGAGAGAGAAGATTGGGAAAGACATCCAATGGTATGTTGACACCTCATCACTTTTGAAAATTGCATCTTGGAAGAAGTCAAAACTTCTTGGGGAAGTCTTGCATTTTAAACCAATAATAGAAGGATATCTCCACCTACCTTGGATTTGCATTTTGAAAAGTAGCCACAAGAGTCATGATCGACAAGTGCTATAAAGTTCTTGGTTTTTCAAAATTCATTTTGGGAAGGCCTCGAAATTTTTCATTTTCACAAATATATTTAAAAGTTTTAAAACAAACATGTCCGAGGCGTCTATGCCAAAGTTATGCCAAATCATTTTTAGCTACTAAACATGAAACATTTTGTGAAACAAATCATTTATGCTAAGTTTGTAAATGTTTTTGTCCCTCAAGGCCTCAAACATAACAACCTCATCCTTTTTCACAAATATAACTTCACAATTTGTATCACACAATCGGCTCACACTTATCAAATTATACTTAAGCCCATCCACATAAAGTACATCACTAAGAGAGAAGGAATCGTTACCCACTTTACCATGTCCTTTGATTTGGCCTTTATTACCTCCGAAGTGGACAACTCCTCCATCTTGCATAGTGATCTTATGAAACAATCTTTTGTTTCCCGTCATATGGTTGGAACACCCAATGTCCACGACCCATTGGACGCCCTTGTCCTTGATTTCTCCATTTGGCGCTATGACCTACAAAATCAACATATGACATTGGTACCCTTTTTGTTTTGGGTCCTTGAGGATTAGTAACATGCACTTGACCCTTTGGCACCCATACAAGATGTGGATTTCTCTTGGCTCTACAAACTCTTTCTACATGCCCTTTCTTGTTGCAATAGAAGCATGTAGGAATACGTTTGTGAGAGTAAGGATGACCATGATGCTTATGTGTAGGCATAATTCGAGAGTAAGAATGATCATGATGCTTATGTGTAGGCATAATCCGTGATTCATGTTTATGCATGTTCTTCCTTGGTACTAAGGAAGAGGTTTTGACAACGGGTTTAACTTAAGGTTTTGATACCTTGGGTGCTTTTGCCTTGCTATGAGGCATATGCCTTTGTTTCTTCAAAGATGGTTTTGATTCTTTGAAGGAGGGAGTGGATGCATTACTTGATTTGGCAAATTTAATCAAAGGCATAGTTGAAGGTTTCATGCTCACACTAGATGCATTATAGCCTAATCCGGTTTTATCAATGCTTGCTCTTTGACTAATTAGCATCTTATTTAAAGCATGCTTGCCCTCAAACATTTTTTCCATTGTGCTCAAATGAATCTCACTTTCATATCTCAAACAACAATTCTCATTAGCAACTACTTTATGCATGGTCATAAGAATATCATATTCAAGTTGCAATGCAATGTTGTTTTCAAGTGTGACATTATACTCATTTATGCATTGCCTAAAATCTCGTTTAACACGTTTATATTTGAGACTTAGCAAATCATTCTTCTCAATCATATCATCAAATTCATCTTGCAATCTATAATGAGAAGATCTAGTGCATACCTCCATATCATATTCGATGGCCATGAAACAAGAATATTCTCTTTCAAGATCATCATCACTTATGGCCATAAGAGCAAGATCCTTGTCATCATCATGGTCACCTTCAGAGTCGGATAGGAGACTATCCCAATGCACTACCTCTGCTTGAAAAGCCTTCTTTTTTTGGTAGATAGCCCTCTTATCTTTTGGGTGCGGATCCTTCACTCTACAATCTTTCATAAAGTGACCATATTTTCCACATTTGAAGCATTTGTCATCTTGGTCCTTGGATAGAGTTCCTTTGATGAATCGTTTAGCCTCATCTCCATTTTTCCTAGCAAATCTTTTGAACCTTCTTACAAGAAGTCCAAACTCATTATCCGAATCATCCGTGTCACATACCAATGCCTTAGGTGAGTGTTTGATAGGATGATTTTTCTCTTGTTCCTCAAGTTGAATTTCATGAGTCATAAGATCTCCATATAACTCATCTAATGTAAGAGTTTCAAGATCCTTTGATTCTTCAATGGCCGTCACCTTAGGATTCCATTCTCTTCCCAAGATATTTAGAAGTCGATGGTTAAGATCTTCTTGTTCGATCTTCTTTCCCACCGCATTGAGTAGATTGACAAGTTTGGTGAACCTTTGAATAGTCTCTACAATTTTTTCACCATTTGGGACGGAAAAATTATAAAATTGTTTCATCAACATCCTTCTCCTTGCCTTTCTAACTTGAGAAGTACCCTCATGAATCATTTCCAACTAAACTCATGCTTCATGAGCCGATTGAACACCTTGAATCTTAGCTCTCTCATTTGGAGTAAGAGAACTATTCAAAATGTCAAGAGCTTTTCCATTTATAGCAAATAACAACTCTTCTTCTTGAGTTGGATTATCATAGTCAATAGGAGCCTTTGAGCCCTTGGTAACTTCTTTCCAAATCCGATAACCACAACCTCTAAGAGGAGTCTCTATGTTGGATTTCCATAGCGAGTAATTATTTGGATCAAACATTGGCACTTTGGTATAGATATTAGATATCAAAGGTATCAAATTTTCTTGTCTTCTTCTTCTTGTTCTAGAAGACTCACCACCCAAAGATTCCCAATCATAAGTTGTTTCTTCCATACTAGATAGGATCAAGCCTTGTTATTTTACTACCAAACAATCAAGGTTAGGCTCTGATACCAATTGTTAAGTCCGTGAAACACACTAGAAGGGGGGTTGAATAGTGTGTTTATACAAGTATGGTTCTTTTTCGAATCTTTTTGCAATGGAAGTGTTTAAACCAATACTTGATGTGTTCTTTGAAGGAAATAAATTGCGGAAATGAAAGAACACCAAATTTATAGAGGTTCAAGTCAAAGACTCTACTCTTCTACCTTCTTGCTTTGAACAAGAAGGATTTTTGAACAAGGGATGCTATTTCTCTTTGGGGGGAAAAACAATCAAAGAAAATACAAGAACAAACTAGGTTTAGCAAACCTAGCTCAAGAACAATGAAAACTCAACTTCTTTGAAGCCTAGCCTCCTTAAGATCTTCTTTGCACCAAAGAAACCTTCTATGGAGTATGATGTAGCTCCTACACCATCAACTAGCTCTTGGAAGCTTGAGTTTCAACAATGAACACTCAACCTCCTTAAAGCTTAGCCTCCTTAAGATCTTCTCTTCACCAAAAAAAACCTTCTATGGAGAATGATGTTGCTCCAACACCATCAACTAGCTCTTGGAAGCTTGAGTTTTGCCCAACAAGAAGCAACCTTGCTCATTGACCAACAATCTAAATCTTGCTCCTCACAATCCTCACTTAGAAGAAGACCTCTTCTCCTTTACAATCACACACTCTCAACAATAAAGTAATTTTACAATGATTTTGAGAGCAAAATACAAATGAAGACTTGAGAGCTTGAGGTAGAAAGTTAGTCTTCAAAAATGGAGTCTTCAAAGCCTTAAAGGAAGAGCTTCTAACCGTTGGAGGAGAAGGAGAGAGAGAGAAGATTGGGAAAGACATCCAATGGTATGTTGACACCTCATCACTTTTGAAAATTGCTTCTTGGAAGAAGTCAAAACTTCTTGGGGAAGTCTTGCATTTTAAACTAATAATAGAAGGATATCCCCACCTACCTTGGATTTGCATTTAAAAAAGTAGCCACAAAAGTCATGATTGCATGGGGAAAATAAAAAGTACTTTTTGTCAATCAAAAAGTGCTATAGAGAGAAAAAGTGTACTATTTGTGACCTTCCATTCGTGCATCAGAAATGGATGCAGCGCTCGATGTAGCGTTCGAAACTCTCTGTCTGAGAGTATCTCATTTCTCTTTCGTGATAGAGCGCTATTTGGCCATGTTTGAAACTTTCTGTCCAAAGGCTTAATTTATAACTTATGGATGCAGCGCTCGATAAAGCGTTCGAAACTCTCTGCCTAAGAATGTCTTATTTCCCTTACCTGATAGAGCGCTATTTGGCCATGTTTGAAACTTTCTGTCCAAAGATATATTTTCTTATTACAACATCGAGCGCTCTATGAAGCGTTTGATTGCTCAGCAGAGCATTTCCTTAAAAGTATTTTCTTAAGGAGTAACATGCCTAATTTGCATGTGAAGTTCCAAAAACTTTTGATTTTGAAAGTTCTCTTTTTGTGCAAATCATCGAAACCAATTTTGACACCAACAAAGCTTTCTATTTGTATTTACTAAATTCCTTCATGAACACACTAGCACATCATATCCCTATTATTGTGTCATCTATGCAATTACATACAGAGTCGCGGGTCTCGCTGGAATCAAACTCTCTATCTTTTGGGATGGAAGTATTGTTTGTCTGCCTCTCACCCTCTTCAGACCTAGCGATAACTTTTGTTGTCGTTATGTTATACTGGGTATGTGTTGTTGTTGTTGCAAATTGAACAGTGACAAAATTTTCGGGACCAAGTTAAACAATGACAATATTTTCGGAACGAAGAGAGTATCTATATTCATTAGCATATTACGTTGTTTTTCTTTTCTTCTTCCTTTTCTTCAAAAGTTAAAAAATCCAATTGTCATTAATATACGTGACAGTGATATTGGTTTAAAATTTTTTTTTTTGTTTTTTGTTTTCAGGAACTTGCTTTGTTGATAGAGAGATTAAATTACATTCAAGATTTAATTTTCAAGAAAGATGTCACCTTGGTTGATTTTCTCAATCGGGTTCGAAGGGGAGAGCTGAATCTTCGGGCAGAAGGACTTTGGGACGTCCCTCATCCATGGCTGAATCTTTTTGTTCCAAAATCTGGGATTGAAGATTTCAACAATGGCGTTTTCATCAACATTGTTGCCAGGAAAAACATGACTGCTGGAGCTGTTCTTGTTTACCCCCTCATCAAGAATAAGTAATCTCCTAAACTCACTCTCTATATGCATTATTAGGGCAGTTTTCTTTGGTCTGGTCTCACAGAAAGGATCTATTATGTGCATGACCGTCAAACTCTCTGTATTTTTAAAACATGGATATGATTGCGTACATTCGACTCTTTCATACCTCGTTATAAACGAAAACCATTGAGTCAATAAGGTAATGTTGTTGTTCTTGATGTGCATGACCGTCAAATCGATTCTACTTCAGTATATAACTTTAGAGAAAATCTCACTTATTAGCCTAAAGTTTGACACATTACTCAGTTAGCAGCCTAACGTTGATGAAACTCACTTAACAACAACTCTTTGTCCAAAATGTCTCACTTGTAGCCAGGTGACCGTTGACCAACCGTTGACCATTCATTGACTAACCTTTGACTTTCTCAGACCAACCAGGAGTTGACACGTGGCGACCCTTTTTTAATTAAAAAAAATAAAATTGTATTTCTGAATAAAGTGATTTAAAAGTAATTTAAAAATTTTAAAAAATTGTAAAAATTAATAAAAAAATATTTTAAAAATCAAAAAATTAGGAAAAAAAGATAAAAATAATAAAAAATTACCCACAGCGCCCCAGCACTCCACCCACCTAACCCCCCATCCCCCTCCCGCACCCCCACCCCAGGCCAAAAAATTTTAAAAAAATTTTTCTAACTCACTCATAACGCTCCGAGCACCCCTGCGTCCCCTCCCCCACCCCCTCCTCTTGCAAATTTTTTTAAATTTTTTTAACTCACTCATAACGTCCCAACCACCCCTGCGTCCCCTCCCCCACCCTTTTGCACACCCCAAAAAAATTTTAAAATTTTTTCAACTCACCCACAAAGCTCCGACTATCCCCCGGCACCCCAAACAATCCAACCTCCAGCCCAAAACATTGTTATTTTCTTTTTGGACTGGGGGGTTGGATTATTTCGGGTTCTGGGGGATGGTCGGAGCTTTGTGGGTGAGTTTAAAAAATTTTAAAATTTTTTTTGGGTGTGCGCGGGGGTGAGGGAGGGGACGCAGGGGTGGTTAGGATGTTATGGGTGAGTTAGAAAAAATTTAAAAAAAAATTTTGCGAGAGGAGGGGGTGGGAGAGGGGACGCGGGGGTGGTCGGAGCCGTTATGAGTGAGTTAGAAAAAAATTCTTAAAAATTTTTGGCCTGGGGGTGGGGGTGTGGGGGTGGGGTAGGTGGGTGGAGTGCTAGGGCGTTGTGGATAATTTTTTATTATTTTTATCTTTTTTCCCTAATTTTTTATTTTCAAACTATTTTTTAATTACTTTTTACAAATTTTTAGAATTTTTACAAATAATAACATTTTTTAAAAATGAATTTTTTTTTAAAAAAAAAAAAAGGAAACCTGCGGTAGTAAGTCACCTTCCGGTGACTGGCTACAAGTGAGACATTTTGGACAAAGAGTTGTTGTTAAGTGAGTTTCATCAACGTTAGGCTACTAACTGAGTAATGGGCCAAACTTTAGGCTAATAAGTGAAATTTTCTTAATTTACGGTATCCAATGATTTTTTTTAAAAACATAATAAGATATAAGAGACAAGTACATATGCTCCCACTGATATGTTATCTTTTTATATGTAACTACATAATAACATCGTTTCAGTGTTTAGGATGTGAAGAAATTTAACGTTTCCATTTTCAATGGAGTCGATTACATATTTTTTCTTCACTTTTGAATATGATAGAATAAACCAAAATGACTTATTAAATTGGTTATGCTTCTTATATTGTAAGTAACAGTTAATAGACATAGCTTGACGCAATTTTCATTATGGGTTATCTGGAAACAACCTCTGTGTGTTTCTAACACATGAATATAGTTGAGTATATCCGACCTCTCATACTCCGTCATAGGCGAGAGTCTCTAAAGCAACGAAGTAATGTTGTTGTTGTTGATGTGAGGAAATTCAAGAGTCATTTTTAGAAATCGAATCTGAACCGTCAAATCATACAAGTTATATTCGCAGACTTTTTCCTAACATGTCATGAAACATGTACGCTGAAATTGAATAGTCGTTTAGACATGAAATTAAGCTCAACCGTCAAATTATACATGTTACATTTACATTAATTAGTTAACTAACATGTCATGGAACTAATGAAAAACGTTATTATGTTCATGTGTCATGTTCTTTTGTTATAAATGAAATCAAACTCACTAGATGAGGGTATTGTTTGTCTCTTCAGACTTTAGGATAGCTATTGATGTCGTTGGAACATACTAAATATGCTTGTCGTTGTTGTTATATTCCTTTGTTATGATGAATTATTCTCAAAGTAATGTATGTCATTTTTCTTGGAAATCAGGTGGGAGAATCGAACGTCTGCGGTTACACCCAATGAAGAAATATTCTACGCAGTAGGATTATTGTATTCAGGCAGCGGAATTGAAGATTGGACAACTTTGGAAGAACAAAATAGAGAAATATTAGAATTTTGTGAAGAATCTGGAATTGAAATAAAGCAGTATCTTCCACATTACAAAACTAAAGAAGAGTGGAAGAAACATTTTGGGTCAAAATGGGGCATTTTCCAAAAAAGAAAAGCACTTTTTGATCCTAAGATGATATTAGCTCCTGGGCAGAGAATTTTCAATTCTTTTCAAGAAAAAAAGGGTTTTCAGTTTTGCAGGAAATGCACTTTCCAATCAGAGCTGCAGATGATTAATTATTATTAATTCAAAGAAATATTGGTTTCCCTCTTCTGATTTTTTTTTTGTTTTTTTTTTTTTTTGTAAAACCAGCTTGTAGAGGCATCAGACCACAAAGTTGTCATGATTATATTATCATCTTTTATTATACAAAATAGTTGTAATAATACATTATCCTCATTATTTGTGATAAGCATATTTGATTCTTGCAGTTTCCATTTCGAGTGAAGAGCACCATCTTTTTTGAATTTAGAATATGATGGAATAAAGCAAAATGGCTCACTAAATTGGTTACGCTTCTTATATTGTGGAGTAGCAGTTGATCGACACAGCTTGACGCAATTTTCATTATAGGTCATCGGATATTGTGAAGTAGCAGTTGATCGATACAGCTTGACGCAATTTTCATTATGGGTCATCGGAAAACAACATCCATATGTTTCTAACACATTGGTATAGTTGTGTACATCTGACCTCTCATACCTCGTTATAGACGAGATCCTCTAAGGCAATGAAGTAATGTTATTGTTATTGTTGATATTTGCTTCTTGCACTCTTTTAGTTGTCTAAACCACAACCATTATCGCATTATAAAAGGAATCACAACCATAATGAGTCAAGAATTCGTAACCTTCATTTCTGACACTCAAAATTCAGATTCTCTAACATGTTTTTTTATATCTTTTCCTATCATATTAAAATAGTCTTCGTTACAAATAATAGGTTAAATAGTTGGAGGACTAACAGACATAAAAAAGAAAAGTTTCCTTCTTAAAGTATAGTTGTGGGTTTCATTTGTGAGCCGTATACTATCATCAGAAAACTTCAATTTCCAAGTAGTCAATGACATATTCTTTTTTGACTTTGGAATATGATGGAATAAAGCAAAATGACTCACTAAATTGGATGCGGTTCGTATATTGTGAAGTAGCAGTTGATCGACACAGCTTGACGCAATTTTCAACATCTGTAGCATACCTTGGATTTTTAGTTTTAGTTGCAATAATTGATAGAAGACGTCATGATTTTTCCGTGAGACCATGTCTAAGGAAGAGGAGTGTAGGTAAGGGGAAGGAAAATAAAGATAGTCTGAGGGTAGCCTCTTGGAATGTAGGAACATTAAGTGGTAAATTGTTTGAGGTTATAGATACACTTAAGAGACGTAAGATAGATATAGCATGCCTCCAAGAAACTAGGCGGAAAGGAATAAAGGTAAAGAGTGTAATGGGTATAAGTTACTGTATTCAGGGTCAGATGGGACCAAGAATGAAGTAGGATTCCTAGTAAAGATAAATTACACACGAACGCGATTGATGTGATTAGATATAATGATAGAATTATGGTGTTGAAATTAGTACTAAATAAGGAGGTAGTGACAGTGATTTGCACCTACGCACCCTAAGTGGGACTAGGATAACAGGAGAAGAAAAGGTTTTGGGATTTCTTAGATGTAGTGTTAAAGGCAATACTCAGGGAGGAACGAATATGTATCGGAGGTGATTTTAATAGACATATTGGAAAGAATAGCGACGGGTTTCAGGCGGTACATGGCAGGTTTGGTTATGGATATAGAAACGAACATGGTAGAGATTTGCTAGACCTAGCAGTAGCCCATGACCTAGGCATTATAAACTCGTTTTTTTTAAGAAAAAAGAATCACATTTGATCACGTTTAACAGCGGAGGACGTCACACGCAGATCGACTATTTTCTAATGAGGCGTAAAGACCGACGGTCGTGGAGGGACTCCAAGGTTATACCAGGAGAGACAGCGGTGATGCAACACCGTTTATTAGTGGTAGTTATAGCATTGAGCCAGAAGCTGAGTAAAGGGGTTGGAAAAGTCCCACCCAGGATTCGATGGGGAAGTTTGAAGGACGAAAAAATTAATATATTCATAGAAAAGGACATCTTTGCGAAACTAGATCGTCTAGGCGATGACACAAATCAGATGTGGGAAGCTATATCGACTATTATTACTCAAGCGGCGAGAGAAACGCTTGGGGTAACAACAGGAAAGAAGTTCGTACATAAAGAGACGTGGTGGTGGAACGAGGATGTGCAACAAAAAATAAAAGACAAACAAAAGATTTTTAGAGAGCTGTTAAGCTGCACCAATGTGGAAGAAAAAGTGCGATTGAAGGAGAATTACAAAATTGCCAGAAAGGAGGCGAAGAAGGCAGTGACAGAGGCAAAGACTGCAGCTTATAAAAGGATGTATGAGAGACTAGAAACAAAAGAAGGAGAACATGATATATTCAAGATCGCCAAAGATAGGGATCGAAAGAAGCAGGACCTAGGAGGCAGGAAGTTTATAAAAGGAGAAGATGGACATGTGTTAGTCAAAGCACAAGACATCAAGTTGAAATGGCAAACATACTTTCACAATCTTTTCAACGGCAGTAGTGCTGACTACGAAGAATGAGAAAGCACCACTAACCAACAACGACAACATAATAACTCCGACTGTCAGAACATCACACAAGGAGAGGTGATGAGAGCACTGAAGAGGATGGGAAGAGCTAAAACGGTCGGCCTAGATAACATATCCATTGAGACGTGGAAGTATTTAGGAGAGGAAGGGGTCAAATGGCTAACTACTCTGTTCGACCGTATTTACAAAATAGGAAAGATGCCAGATGAGTGGAGAAAGAGTGTCGTGGTCCTCCTATATAAGAACAAAGGAGATGCAGAGTGTTGTGGAAACTATAGATGGATTAAGTTGCTAATTCATATCATGAAGTTATGGGAGAGAGTAATCGACACTTAAATCAAGAGAGAAACTCAGATTACGTTGAACCAATTTGGTTTTATGCCAGGAAGGTCAACTACGGAAGCAATACACATTCTCATGAGATTAATGAAGAAGTATAGGGAAAAGAAGCGCGATTTACATATGGTTTTCATCGATCTTGAAAAATCGTATGATAGTGTGCCACGTAGCCTGATATGGGATAGTCTGGATGCAAGAGGGATCCCTATGAAGTATATAGGCATAATTAGAGATATGTATGCTAGGACAAAAACAACCGTTTGTACACTTGTGAATACAGACTTCTTTCCAGTGGAGGTCGGTCTCCATCAAGGGTTTGAACCCATTTTTTTTTTGCAGTTGTCCTTGACGAGTTGTCAAAGCCGATACAGGAGGCAGTTCCGTGGTGTATGTTTTTTGCTGACGATATTGTATTAGTTGTAGAAAGTAGACATACCCTGAGTATGAGACTAGAGCAGTGGAGATGTGTTTTAGAGAGAAAAGGCTTAAGATTAGTCGTTCTAAGACCGAGTATCTGCACTGCGACTTCAGCGGCGTAGCAGACAGTGAGGATAGCCAGCTCACCATCAATGGTCAAGTGGTATCACAGATAAGTAAGTTTAAGTACGTAGGATCATTTGTGCAGCAGAATGGCGACATAGATAATGATGTAGCACATCGAGTTCAAGCAGGCTGGTGTAGATAGAGGGCGGCCTCAGGGGTGCTGTGTGACAAAAATTTCCCAGCTAAATTAAAGGAAAAATTTTATAGGGTGGCAGTACGACCGACAATACTATATGGGACAGACTGTTGGGCCATCAAGAGGTCACAATTACAGAAGATAAAAGTAGCATAGATGAAGATGTTAAGATGGATGTGTAGGCATACAAGACTAGACCGGATCACAAACGAGGTGTTTCGAGAAAGGTTAGGCGTGGCCAGTATAGCAGATAAGATAAGAGAGGGCAGAATGAGATGGTTTGGGCATGTCAAGCGGAGACAGATAACGGCGTCGGTAAGAGCAATTGAAAGCCTCATTGTAGAGGGGAACAGGAGTAAAGACAGACCCAAACTGGCTTGGGATGAACAGATAACGCACGACCTACTAGATTTGCACCTCTCTGAGGACATGGTCCAGGATAGGAGGTCATGGAGACATAAGATTAAGGTTAACGAGGTATATTTCATATATAGAGACACTTTAGAGTATATTTAGGGATATAGATAGGCGTAAACACTATCTACGCTTTAAGTTGACTTTCCACCAGGTTGTGTATGTTATACCGTTGTTTTACATTATATGTACATATACACGTGATGTGTATCTTAATATCGAAAGTCCTTTCTTCGTATTTCTTGAATTTCCTCACTAACACACTAGCACAACGTATCTCAATTGTCATGTCATTTATACAGGTACGTACAGAGCCGGGAGTCTCACTGGAAGCAGACTCTCTATCCTTTGGGATAGAGGTATTGTCTGCCTACCACTTACCCTCCACAGACCCTAACGATAGCTTTTGCTATCGTCAGGATATACTGCGATCCGGATGATGATGATGATTTCAGATTCATAAAAACATATCAGACCGTAACATCGTCAGACCCCAACAGAAAACGAGTTTGAGACATTGGAGATAGTCTCGAATATTGGGCGAATCTTAAACATTAAAATTATGGTTAAACCTAAACTTAAGTAGGCGAGTGTGAAATATTATAATTAACCAAGTTAACATGTAGTCATTAGTGGATGGTAATGCATAAACAACTATCATTTTTCATGTAAATACGAAAGTTAATAGTAGTATTACCGTATTATGACACATTGCTACATTGGATTAGTTTTGAATCTTTCTTTTAAGGGGAAAAAAAGGAATTTACAAACACATAGGGAGGAAGGGCGAAAGGGTGCAGCTTAAAAACCTTATCATGTAGAGTAGTTTGTGGTTGGCCTTTTATTTATATTTTTATTATTGTGTTACGACTCAAATTAATGTTCATCATCTCCGAAAAGTGTAAGACGACGATTTAGTCTATAGCATTTAATATTTGACTACAAAATATAGGCTTTCGGTGTTTAGTTTTACATCAAAAAAATTATTTATTTATGCCATATAAAAACTAAAATGGACCCATAAATTTAAGTCTAGAAGATATTTAGAGTTACTCTAGAAGATATGTTTCAGACAAGTATTCAATATCAAAATAGAATACATATGCTACAACATTTTAAATGCTTGCGCCTAGGGCGGTAAACGAACCGAACGAGTCGAGCATTGCGTTGTTCAAGCTCAGTTCATTTAACTTAGCGAACGAGCCGAACTTGTTCGTTTAAATATTTAATTGTTCAAGCTTGGTTCATTTAACTCACGAACAACATTAACGAGCCGAACATCTTAAACGAACGGTGCCACTTGCCGAGTTCGAACAGAAAAAAGGTGTTCAAACTCTGTTCATTAACCTTTTCTTCGAGCCGAGCTCGAGCTTAATGAGTCGAACAACCGAACGGCTTGGTTCATTTACAGCCCTACTTGCGCCTATGGCAGGGTATGTGAAGATTGGATATACACAACCATACTCATTGTTTTCCGATAACCCATAATGATGCGTCAAGCTATGTCGATCAACTGTTATTTCACAATATAAAAAAACGGAGCCAATTTAGTGAGTCATTTTTTTTGTTTCATCATATTCCAAAGTCAATGAAGACAATGTCCTTGACTCATTGGAAATAAAGATATGACATGAGTATGGTTACGTACATCCAACCTTCCATATCTCGTCATAGGCGAATGCCTCTAAGGCAATGGAAAAACGTTGTTGTACATCTAATGTTATGCACGATATGGAGTAACATTAGAGCAAATTATCAGAAACCATAGCCAACTTCACGAGGAATTGATCAGTCCAACAAAACTTTGATCAATTGAATAAACTGCGTTTCATTAGACCCATCTTGTACAAAGCCAAAACACCAACTATTGATACACAGATTGGCAACCAAAAAGAAAAAAGAAAAAAGACGCAGTCGCGATTCCACCAGCAACTTACTAATGTGAATAGGAAGCATAATGCACAACCTGATCAGCACTTGGAATCTAGCCTAAAATCATATTAAAAAGAGGAAGGAAAAAAAGGCAGGATTCAAGCCTCGACTGCAGCAACCTCTTCATCAGTTGTATCCGCGAAAACCGCCTCTTCGATCACTTGTTCCACAACACCTACTAGTAAACCATCTGCTGAATCAGACTCCTTTTCTTTCTGGGTTTCAGTATGTAGAAGTTTGTCTCTGAGTTTTGTTATGAGTTCTTCTCGTACAGTATCGTTTCCAGCCAAGTACTGTTTTAGAGCGTCCTTACCCCGGAAACACTCGTCTTTGATATAATACGCTGACGGTCCAACCTTTGTGATGAACTTGTGCTTCACTCCTAAGTCTACGAGCTCTGCTTCGCGTGAAATTCCTTTACCAAACTCGAGCTCGAATTCCGCTGTTTTAAATGGAGGTGCATGCTTGTTCTTCACTATCTTTACAAGTACTTGACTTCCAACTGTCTGCATAGTCAGACACACCTAGTAGTGATTAATTACCACAAAAAAGGAACTAGACATTGCTTATCAAGTCACTCATTTGAAAAAAGTAAGCAACCTGGTTGAAACTTTCCCCTGAAAGTACAACAACATTACCATATTGTCTTAGAGGCTCCTGCCTATGACAGGGTATGAGAGTCAGATGTACGCAACAATACCTATGTACTAGAAACACACAGAGGTTTCCTGATGACTCATAATGATGCATCAAGCTATGTCGATCAACTGGTACTTCACAATATAAGAAACACAGCCAATTTAGTGAGTCATTTTGCTTTATTCCATCATATTCCAAAGTCAAGGAAGAGTGTGTCCTTGACTCTATTGGAAATGGAAACATTTCCTCTGAAAGAAATTGTCAAAAACAGATATGCATGCACAAAAGCATAATCATGCTCCAAATTCAGAAGTTGAGATCTAAGAAGTCCAATAATAATGATATGCATAATAGAATCAGAAAAAAAAATGAAATCTCTGAAATCCAGAGCCTGCATCTCAAGTGCAAGGTGAAAAAAAAAGAATACACTAATGGATTATAACCCAAATTATAAGCCATGGAGTAAAAAAGGCTATATCCACCAAAGATAACTGCAAAACTTTTACCTCGTCTCCCTTCTTGACGAGACCTATTCTCTTTATGTTCAGACGCATTGAAGCATAAAACTTCAGGGCATTACCACCACAAGTGACTTCAGTAGGACCACCAAATCCAAAGGTTGATAGTTTCGCCCTTACCTGAGTAATCATGAAATTTACTAGAAATGCTCAGCAACAAAATATATAGATGCTATGAACTTCTAAACTTCTACCGGGTAAAATCTCGATCTACCTGATTGATGAATATTAAGATTGTCTGTGACATTGATAAGGAATGGCTCAATTTACGAAGAGCCTGGCTCATTAGTCTAGCTTGCATTGCCATATGAGCATCACCCATTTCACCATCAAGTTCGCCTTTGGGAACGAGAGCAGCTACCTGAAAACCAAAAACCAAATCAGTTTAAAACCAGCTCTTACCAGTACAAGGGGACAGAAGTCCAAAGTTTCCACTAGCAAAGGGCTAATCTTACGCTGTCCACAACGACAACATCCACAGATCCACTCCTGATAAGGGTATCCACGAGACTAAGAGCCTGTTCCCCGCAATCTGGTTGGGAGAGAAGTAAGTTCGAAGTGTTCACTCCAATCGCCGTTGCTAGAGCAGGATCAAGGGCATGCTCAGCATCAACAAATACACAATAGCCTACAATAGAACATAAATATGAATATTCATTTCCAACTCCAGCATAGCTCAAAAAACTGACAGGTGTTCCTAATCAGCGACAGCTAATCTTCAATCTACCTTGAATGATCCAGTTCAATGTTCAGATTAATGCAATTTCTACACAAAGACGAAGAATTCTGAAGATTGACTAAAACACACCCCAGCAGTGAAATCCATAAAGCTTAACAATAGCTTTTCCTTCTGTCCCTTCTTACCAACAGGTTTATGGTTCATAAGACTACGTTCTGTTTGCTTGACCAATTTAAAAACTTATTTTCCAAACTTTGGCTGACTAATAAATATCCACTTCTCTTGTCCAATTTGCTAAAACATCAATGATTTGGCCACCCTTAAATAAAATTTATACAGCAATTTGTCCCCCGTGAATTGATGCCAATTTGCTAAAACAAACGTGTATTAAAAGTTGGTCCTCAGCAAGTCAACTTGAAACTAACCAAACACGCAAATCTATAACATAAACATTCTTATAATAACAACCATGAATATACTAATCGCATGGCTACTCGTTGGTAACAGTCAGAGAACATGATAAAGTCTTTCATCAATGGAAGTCGATTTTCAAAATACTAGATTCAATATTTAAACATTAGTTCCAAAAAAAATATATTAACATGTTTATATCTGTCCAACCTAGTACTGCATTTTTCTTAAACAACATACCAAGTCAGCCTGCCGTGTAAACTTCCTTAATTACCCTGGAGTAGTTTAGGTCCCCAGGGAAGTGATGAAAGCTTCATATTAAGACCAATTGGCATCTGTCTTCTATTTTCACCACTTTTTCCAGTGTCTCAAACTTCGCCTTACCACTAATGGAGACATGTAGCATTTCAGAAAAGCTATTTGGCTCCTCATTAGAGGATGAACTGTGAAAGAACATTGTTAAGATATGTATCAGGTTCCCTGCTTTCCCAGTATTTGTGCATACTTCTGATGACTTGAACAATACTATTCTATCTCAGGGTATTCTCATCATAACCCATAACCATTGAAACAAATAAAAAAACCATAGACTTCCCAAGTGGGCTTCAAGAAAAACCTGAATCTATATGAATGAATGAATGAATTAGGAAGAAAGTGAGAAAGGAAGGTCATGCTCATTCATTAGCGCCCTAGGTCATATACACATGTACGAAATAATAATGTCATATCATGGAATTCGCCCAAATCTGTAATTTGAGAAATTTGGTTACAACAAGAATACTACAAAAAGAAACCAGTAGAACTGAATTTGATTTGCACTGATATAACACAATCACATGTGATCAACTGAAAATTACAGAACGAAAACTAACACTTATAAATCTCACCTCCTTGTTTTTGTGACTCGGCAATTACATGTAGAGCAAGAGTTGTCTTTCCTGATGCCTCGGGACCATATATCTCTACTACACGTCCCTGCACAGGTATTAGCAGATTAACAAACTATCGCTAAAAATAAGAATCCCTCTGCTAAAAGATACGGCAGAAATATCAAGAGAGGCAAAAAAGTGTGCAGCTCCAATCCACCCTGGCCACATACCTCAGCAGCATTTCATTCCAAAATTAATGTGTGTGACAAGAGGCGTCTTTCACCTTATTTGTGAAGTCAAAAGAAAAAAAAAGAGCATTCCTTCTGTTATATTGTAATAAATAAGAGTCGTTTGTTTACAAAGAGAAGGACAAAATCTCTACATGTCATTCAACTATAAGAAAATTAATTCATGAATCACCAGCCTTGTAAAGAGACTTTGATAGCATAGATATAAAAATGCTTATACACAATGCATGATTAAACAGCATCCCGCGCCTCAGAATCTCTTGGATAAAAGTCATCAAATAAGCCGTGACTCCATGAAGGTACATGAATTACAGCCACGTTGCACACAAGTAACTATAATAACTAGCAGAAACTGCACATGCTGATAATATTTTGTGTCAAACCACCAGAGGAAATAAAATACTCCTAATTATCAAAGATCTTGATAATAACCAATTATAACATCTCAAATTGATGAAATTCTTAAGTTCAGAACTTTTCCAAACATGGGACAGGAACTATCAAAAGCTACCAACAATATAACAAATTGTCAAGTTGTAAGAACATGGTAAAAAGAAAATCAAATAAATAAAGCGTAAGAGAAATAATTGATCCATGTAGCCCACCCCACATAGTGGGAAAAAGACTTTGAGTGTTATTGTTGTAAGAACATGCTCAACTGCCCAAGATAATCATGAGAACTACTGAAGAGAATTCTACAGAGAATTTAAAGTAATTGACAGAAATCATTGAACACATGAAACTTCAACGAATCGAGTTTTCCCCCCTTTTTTCTGTTCCAGTTATTCTTTCAACGGGTATTAATTTAATGACATTTGAAAATGGTGTTTGGAGTCTTTTCCGAGTCTCATTCACATTGGGGGGCATTGAAATTAGCCTGAAGTCGAATAGTACTGCGAAAGGGTCCCTTTTCATCCACAAGGATATTACATCTACATTGTTGCACCAGATTTAGAAGCTACACTGTACCAAAACTGTTTCACGAAACTGCAGCTCAACCACTCAGTAACCACTTAATTAAGAAGCACATTAGCTCAGAATTAGTCTACGAAAATATTCTCAGTTCAGAAGGCCAACAAACATAAAGAGCTTGAGATAGAGTAATTGATGTAATACAATGGAGAGACCAACCTAATCAGAAATTCGGATGGGCCACAGATACCTAAATTAGAGTAACAATATTCCATACTGTACCTAGTTACTGCAAAAGTCAAAATTTACTTACACTGGTATATTAATATAAGTACCAATTGAAAAAATAATCGGGGAGACTTTCCTGATTGCCCTCTTCTTAAGGGGGTTACTATGGAAGTAAAATAGACCGTAAATCAATAGAAATCTCCTCTAGTCCTTCGCAAAATACCAATTTATGTGCAGAACGAATTTTCTGACAATTCTAACAAGTTGAGTTGCCCAAAATCATCATATGGCACGTAAATATGAAACATTTCAGACACTGTAGAGATTCAAACCTTTGGAAGTCCACCAATTCCAAGTGCAATATCCAAAGCAAACGACCCCGTGGACACCACGGGGACTTGTTTTGCCTCAGCCGAGCGACCAAGCCACATGATTGACCCCTTACCAAATGAGGAAGTAATTTGGTCAAGTGCTTGCTTGAGAGCCAAATCTTTCTTAGACAAATTTTCCTCTCCCGAGTCAGTTGCCTCAAATTTTGATTTCCTCTTACCTACAAAAGTAGCAAAATGGGTGTAAGTGGACCAGCAATTGAAAAAAAAAAATTACATTTACAGTCTTGTATCCAATTTAAGAATTTATGAAGAACAACATAAATATAGTCAAAACAAAAAAAAACAAAAAAAAAAGTTTTATGGAATTTCAAGTGAGAATCTATATTCCGAATGCATCTTGTATCAATGGCCAAATATGTACAAGGAGCAGGAATTAGTAGTAAAGAGGAAAATGAATAAGTGCGTATGCCATCTTATATTAGTGGCCAAATATGTACAAGGAACAGGAATTAGTAGTGAAGAGGAAAAGGAATAAGTGTGTATGCGTCCTGTTGGCACAAAGGCTAGCAGGAGAGAGCTGAATAGGCAAGGTCGCTACAACTTTTTTGTCTTACCAAGTTGATCACTACACAGGAATCAACTTTACTAGCTTGTGAGGGCTTTGCAAATGCGTTAAAAGAATAGAACCATCATAATCATCTACCGATGAAGCATATGACAAAACAAAATAATATACCAAAAAAGGGCCAAACTGAAGGTCACAGATAATCAGAAAGTACAGCCAAAAAATCCAAATAATCCTGAAGAAACAGAGGACAAACTGTCAGCACCTTTGGAGGAAAAGCACATCATCTGAGTACTTGGACCCAACATGTCCTTTTTGAACCTCTGTAATAGAGAAATTAAGCTTAAGTTAGAGGTACTGAAAAACAGGGTTGCACTGTATGTTATTAATATTGATAATAATCACACCAAGCTGCATATATCAGATAAAGTAAGAAGATTGACTCCACATAGCATTAAAGCAAAAAACACTTCAATCTGTAGATAACATGGTGTGAGACAAGTAATCCACAAGTTTTCATTTTGAACAAGGTTAAAAAGGAAGCTATCAAAAGAATGCCGAAACGAGTAGAAAGTATAATCGTCGATTATAAAGATTCCAGCACCATTAATTCTATATGCACAGGTCCATAGACCACTGGCCTTCATTAAATAATCAAGAAAAAGGGCATGTAACACAACCATTTAGCTCAACGCTCGACAACCTACACCCTCAAGTACATAATAGCCGGCTAAAACATAACATGGGAAGCCCAACACACATGCGATTGCAATGGTATACTTAAGAGGTCTGCTTGAATATCAAAAGAACATTATTTATTGGTAGTTTCCCTGACTTTTTCTTTATAAACTTTGAAAAAAAAAATCCAACTTAACTCTGTGAAGAACCCTTACAAGTCACGTTGTTCATCAATAATTGCACTTTAATAGAAAGAAGAAAAAAGGAGACAAATGGAAAGGAAAGCAAAACCAAAACAAAACCATTAACTGCTACTGCTGTTTTGCTTCAGCTTTATATATGCTAACCTGTTGCGGGGACTGTGGAAACATTGCGCGTCTGAGATATGAGGAATTTCGGAGAAGCCGAGCCATGCTAATTCCTCCTTTAGAATACAGAAATCAAAAAGTCATACAAACCCCTTTTGAGCTTCCCACGCAGTTCACATACAACTTCAGCCTGTTGCTCAAAAAACTGAGAAATTCACAGCTGAGAGAAAATACTCAGCAAAAACCTTTCTTGTCCAGCGACGAAGAATGATTTCAGGTAAGAGTATAACATGCAAAGGTCAGAAAACAGAAGAAGGAAGTAAAAGGATTTTGGCTTAGGGTTTAAGAAAAAATTCCCTCCATTTCTTACTCTTGGTTCCAGGAGCACTGTCCTTGAGTCTCGATCGGAGGACATGGGAGGGACTTATGAGGGGGTGAATTAAACCCCTCAACTTTTGAAAATTGTATTTTCTCCACCAAAACAATTAACTTTTTTTTTTAAGAAAGACAATTAACTTTTAAAAATTGTATATACGGGCATCGTAGTTTCACGTCCTTTTCATCAAATACTTCTAAAAACGAACCGTAGATCCAACGTAGAATAATGGGTGGTTTGTGAAAAAACGTAATGGTAAAAGAGGAAAAATTACACTTACCCACTGTGGTTTGGTTTAATTCTAAAAACCTCCCATCTCGTTTGAAATTATACATTTACCTCCCCTATAGTTTGGGTTAAAAAGGCACCGACCAATTTCCGGCAAAACCACAGGGGGTAAACATGTCGGAAATTAGCCGTGCCTTTTTAACTCAAACCATATGGGAGGTAAATGTATAATTTCAAACGAGATGGGAGGATTTTGGAATTAATCCAAACCACAGGGGGTCTAAATGTATTTTTCATTTGCGCTTTCCTAATGAAAATTAGAGAAAATATCAATATTCAATGCATGAATGCTCTCTCTCTCTCACACACACACATATTATATATATATATGTATGTATGTATGTATGTATGTATGTATGTATATGCATATATGCATATATAACTGAATCTAAATGAATGAAACATAAATTTTGTCTTTTTTATATTAAAGACGCTATGTATGTGTTTTTATTAAGTGAATAAACTGAATGGAAAATAAATAGTACATATATGTGTGTGTACATATAAAATTGAATAGAATTTAATGAAACATAAAATTTGTCTTTTTGCTAGAAATTGGCCGGTGTTTTTTTAACACAAACTATAGGGGAGGTAAATGTATAATTCCAAACGAGAAGAGAGGTTTTTGGAATTAAGTCAAACAACAGAGTGTCTAAGTGTAATTTTCCCGAGAAAAAATAATCTCATAGGCCTTTCCTCCTAAATTCCACTTCTATATCAAAAATACTTGATAGAAAAAGAGCATATACTATGTGTATAGTATGTAAACGCCACGTATTACACATTCGAACGTGTGTTATTTATGAGGTATTTTAGTTTAGGAGATGAGTTTCGGAAGATATTCCTAGAAGGGGACATCCCCAGAATAATGGATTTGTTATTAGATCATTTTAAACGCTTATTAAATTATGACATAATAACTGCGTAATATATATATATATATATATATATATATATATATATGTATATATATATGTATGTATATATATATATGTATGTATGTATGTGTGTATGTATGTGTGTGTGTATGTATGTGTGTATGTATTGTTACAAAAGAAAAACATATATATATTTGTATATATATGTGTGTGTTTTGTATTTTCTTTTTTGAAGGAAACGTATTTATATGTTAGTTGACTTTTTAATATTGTATAAATTACGCTATACAAGATTAAAAAGACATCTAAGACAATAATTTTGAGAGGGCAAAACAATAGAGGATCAGTAAATCATTGACCTGACCGTTTCAGTAAGGGTATCTTTCAAAACATTACTTTACATTTCCATCCGCCCCACTGCCATTTGTGGAAGCAGGTCTTTTTGTTGAAAATCTGTGAACGAGCATTTTGATGAGCAAACTCAACAACAGAAGCGAAGAATATTTTAGACGTGAAAGCAACATTAATGTTGAAGGAAGCATGTGTTCGTCGATGTTTTATTACCGATTGTTTTAATATGAATTCAAATTTAAGAAGAGATATAAAGAATTAACCTTTAATTGAGTAACAAATTCTGATTCGCCTTAATTCGCGATGTAAAGTCCCGTATGAAGAGATACTGACTAATTGCCAATATTAACTACTGCAGTGCATAAGATGGAAATAAATACATGGTCTCCTCTGAAAAACAAATCCTAAGTTAGTTGTTACGGTACATGTTTACTTGCTATTGGTTTATTGATTGGACACTAGATCCAAAAAAACAATGTGTACTATAACACACAATGTGAATTTGCTGGTACGGAATCCAAACTCTTGTCTGCTCCGGTGAAAAGCTTCAAATCTTATAATAAAAGAGGTCAAAAATACTGTGCTAAAGAATATTTAACAAAAGCACCTCTTGGTATATGACAGCTACAAGCTCAATAGCTATACTCAGTTCCATCAGAATAGATTGCAAACGCAACAAAGAGAGGAAAATGACCAAATATATAAGGCAGTTTATATAACAAATGATATATGTAACATATCTAAACCAAACAGACGTACACACCACAAGCACCCTCGCCGAAATAATTGTGGCAGATCTCCATCTCTCAACAAATCCTGCACCAATGTTCAAAATGGCTACTGTTGTTTGCATTCAGGAGGTCTCTCACCCAGTTGACCATCAGCAGCTGCTGCTGCCCTGCCACTCTTCTACAATTTATTAACAGACCACATCAGGAACCAATACAAATTGATTTAATCATTGAGAAAAATAAAGGAACCTCGCCACGATGACCTATCATCACTATGAAAGTAATTCTCATTCTGTACCTTCTTCCTGGTCTTCGGATAATCCTCCTTCTCATCTTCTTCATCATCTTCGTCATCCTCATCCTCTTCATCATCTTCGTCGTCTTCATCAAGCTCGTCATCATCTTCCACATCAAACTCATCCTGGACAGCTTCCCCAGTAAACCATGAAACAGCATGGGGAATAATCTTATCCCGTATGGTAGACCTGCAAGACAAAAAAAAACCATATGCGATATTCATTTAAAGCATTTTCTGGCCTAATCACAAAAGGCGAATAACACAAAAAAAGTAGTTGAACATGCATTTCTTCATACTTCAACTGCTTTTCATGTTTATATAACAAGTTAAACATAACTCACCCAACATCATAGTCTTGTTCCATCAAATTCTGGAGTTCCTCTGCCTGTTTTCAGATTCAAAAAAGTTTAAAAACTTAGATATTAGAATGAGGGCAGAGAAGTGACTCCAAACCCGGGGGGGGGGGGGGGGGAGAGAAGGGAAGCTTACAGCATCTTCATCAATATCTTCATCATCCTCCGGAACCTCTGGTGGACTAAAGAAGTTGAAGAAACTCTCACATTTCTCAGTTTTTGTAATTGGCTTGGCATTCTTTGAGCCCTTCTTGGGCTTCTTTTTAAGAATTCTTTGAGTCAGGCATTTCCCAGGATGCCATTCAATCTCAGTCCTGCAACAAACAAAACCACCAGTGAGGAAGGAAACAACAGCTAAAGACCAAGAAAAAGCATGTGAGCGGAGAAAAATGGTGGTTTACCCAATAGCTTCCTCCAGAACAGGTTCATCTTCATCAATCATGTGGTATATTTTAGTCAGAACAGAATTCTTGAAATAAGGATTGCTGTCAAAGAAAAACTCGAGCTTGAAACCCTTTGGATCCTCAATCCTGGACCATTTTATATCTGTGAGGAATTTGAGAGCCCCTTCATCATGCTCAGAAAGCTGGTTTCATCCAAAGAGCGAGTCAAAAGGGATGTCCTATGACAAGACATCATATCAGTAAAGTAATAAGATAGTGCACTCGCATGACTAACCACTTCAGCTGTCACTTCATTGTTCTTCAATGCGGTTAGCCAGAAACTAGGAACGCCTTTTTCTGCAAGGGTTATTGATCAAAAGATACATACAGAACAGCAATTTAACTGATTGCTAAACCTAAATCAACAACTCACCATCAGCAGACTCTTCCTCCTGTTCGGTCTTAGTTGTTTCAGTTGCAGTCTCAACTTCCACAACTCCATTCACAATTTCATACCTCTGCATATTGAGAACGTCACATTTTTTAATAAGGCAGACTTAATCAAATAGAACTTTAAAAGTACATGTGTAAAGCATGTATTATTGTAAAAGAAAGTCCTGCAGTTTAGGTAATAATTGTATCAGAAACCCCATATCCTACCTTAGAATAAAGAGGTTCATACAGCTTCTGATACTTGGCTTCAAGAGCAGCTCTCTCTTCAAAGAATTTTGACTCAAACTCGTCATGTTGACTCTGAATTCAGACAATTATAAATGCCCTTAATAATCGAACTTGACATTTCAACCTAGCACAGAAAATCCTCACTGGATATTGCACAGAAAGTTTTAAAGTACAACAATGGTCATAGACATGGCTATAGTCATAAAGATACCAGCATGGCAATCGATGTCTGGAAATTTTTGTTCCAACAGTCCAAGAAGCAAGAGAATAACAAATCAAAGTTTCACTGGCGACCTTTATATCCTAGGAGACCGTATTTTTTGCCAGAAGGACTAAAACTCAACCAACAGCAAGTCAATTAAGATGATGGAATTTGAAAATAAGACCAATGAAAATGAGATAAATAAATATCTAGCAGAATATGGAAGAATTTTGATCCCCTGAAACAAAAAGCAAGAAAAATAACAGGCCATTTAGAACAATTTCCACATTATGCTTAGCAGGATACAAATGGCAGCCTCCCCGTACAAAACACAATTCAAAAGGCCTATTTATCATAAAAGGAACTGTTCTAGCAAGACTCGTAGATTACTGCGTATGAAATCATCATCATCATTCGTACCCAGTATATCCAACGACAGCAAAAGCTATCGCTAGGGTCTGGAGAGGGTAAGTGGCAGGCAAACAATAACTTAGTCCCAAGGGATAGAGAGTTTGCTTCCAGTGAGAACCCCTTGTACAGACTACTGCGTATGAAAGAAATCAGATAATCCTTCACGCCATGATCAGCAAAATAAAGCAACTAAAATTTCTTCCAGAAATTTGACAGCAAGAAACAAACTCTCGGACAGATACAGTAAAATAAATGGATGAATCATTAATAATACAAAATGAGACATACTTGAAGCTCCCTCAGAACTTCAACGCGTTTCTTGACAAGTGGGGGCAAGGTTTCAAGAACATCCGCATGCTTCACTGTAAGACTTTGAAGCTTATTCTGCGCGGCATTTACCATGAAAGAAAAAAACTCAAAAATCAAGACGTTTCCAAATCAACACAAAAAAGACGAATAATCAGTGAACTTACTTTGAGAGCGCTAACAAGGTCTGCTTTACCATCAGCATTCAGTGCTAAAATTGAATTTGAACAATCACAAAAAAATGAAACAATTAATCGAAGGCGGAAAACTAATTAACGCGGAAAGGAAAATTAATTACCGATTGTGAGATCGGTGATGTTGAAGTTGCCGTCGTTGGTGTTGCTCATTGTTGCTGAAGAAAAAGGAACGGGCAGTTGTGTTAAAATCAAATTCAAGCAATCAAAAGAAACATGAAACAATTAATCGACGGCGAAAAACTAGTTAATGCGGATAGGGTGAATAATTACCGGGTGTGTGATTTGTGATGTTGAAGCTGCCGTCGTTGTTGTTGTTCATTGTTGGTGAAGAAGAAGGAAAAGGCGGTTGAATGGAGGATACAGTGAAAGCCAGATGAGTAGATAGCAGTTGAAGAAACTGAAATGGCGCCTCTTTTCGCCCGAAATTTGATTTTCCTATCTATCCCGAAAACCTAGCGTTCGAAATCTATTTATAGTACCACACGCAGATTCGGTCGTGTTATGCATTTTTTTTTAATTATCTGTCCGTTTCTTTTTCTTTTCTTTTTTTCTCTTTTTTTCAGATATGTCATAGCGTTAATGCGCTGTTATTTTTACTTTGTATAGCAATTAGGTTTTGGAGCCTTATGCAGGCTTTTTTATGGGTTCAAATTCGCTCACCGTAACTGTCATTGTGTTTGTCACCGCGTGACACGTGGTAACAGAAAGGTGGTGAGGCTAGATGAGGCTAGATGAGGGTAACCTTCATCTAGCCTTACTACTCCACTCTGTCATTGTGTTGGGGGGAAAGTAATTGATCAAAAAGAAAATGTCAAATATCAATTGGGTTGGGGGTAATGACGGAAAAATGGGGAAAATATTAAATTAAAGTTTTTTTTAATCATGAAAATAGGAAGGTAAAAGGTATAATATTTATTGGTTTTTTATTTTTAAAAACCAGTTTGTTTTTTATACAATATATTTTTTAGTTAGTTAAAAAATACAAATGTGTATATCTAATATCTACTAATCAAAATTTCCCCCTAGTTCCTAATAACACAAATATATCACATATAATGAGATAGTTTTTGGACTAAAAAATAGATACCTTAAATTTAGATAATCAAAAATACAATTGCATCTACCTACTACCTAAATTTTTTCTCCGAGTTGGGGCAGACCCTTGTGAACGCCCCTGTCTGCCGGGGGAAAGAATATAGATTGTTACGGCCAATAATCCTTACAGTGCTATTCAAATTGGACACATATTGGAACAACATGGTGATGCCAAATTCACAAATAATTTCGCATCTGTCACAAAAGACTTCGCTCCACGTGGAATAATTATCTCAAAAAATCCAACAGAAGACGAAAATACTGTGACAGATGAAAAGGTACAGGCTGAATGATTTTTCAATTTATATTGTCTTGCATTTTCCTATAGAGTGTTGAGACAATAATATCTGCTTTTAGGTAGCTAAAATGAAACTGAATATGCTTTGTTGATTTTACACAATCCGGCTCCTCAGGTGTCGCGTTGTTTAGATACTGACTGTGTTAACATAAAAAGAGTGTTAAAAAAGACCATCTTAATTGCAAAATAAACTGAATATTATCTCATCTCTGTTCCCTTATGCTTTCTGCTCTTGGTTTCTGTCCTCTATTTGATGCAGGAGGTCTCTGTTGACAAGAAGGAAAAGAAAAAGAGGGGCCCCTTGACCAAAGAAAGAAAAGCAAAGAAAAAGTTGTTGGGAAAATCGGGTATTTTTCCCACTACGACAACACAACTAGTGAAATGAATCAGTTCAGAACTAATGAACTGGACAGAACACTAACAAAACTACCCGACAAATAATATTGAATACTATACTACAATAGGAAAGAAAGCAGTAAAACAAAAATAAAGAGAACAGAACAATAAAAGAGATAAAGAGAGAAACACACCCGAAAGCTTTGCCACTAGAGCTTCAGCCAAGATAGCTTGATCTCCGAACACTTGCTGAATTGCTTGCTTCTATTTATATGTAGAAGAAAATACAAGTTTTGGGATGATTTACATAAGAAGAGGAGGGATTTATTTATAGGTCTAAAATCTCCTATTCACTTCCTTACCACCGATGTGGTACAAAAATAAGCCAACAATTCAACAAATCTCCACCTTTGGCTTAATTTCAAATCCTACCATATACAAAGTTATCAACAAAAAAAAATATTCTTCGTGGAGCTTTCAAATGTTGCACTGTGAAGTACTAACTCAAACGTGCAAGATATTAACCAAGTCTAAACAATGTTCAAACTTGTTCCTTGTAACAATCTTGGTCAACATATCTGCAGGATTCTCCGTAGTATGAATCTTCTGGAGAAGTATCTCCTCTTCTTCGAGAATTTCCCGCACAAAATGATAGCGAACATCAATATGCTTCGTTCGTGCATGAAAGACTTGATTCTTTGCCAAATGAATAGCACTCTGACTGTCAGAATATACTTCAAGTTGTTTCTGACCAACTCCCAAGTCTTTAAGCAACCCATAAAGCCAAATTGCTTCCTTCACAGCCTCTGTAATCGCCATATACTCTGCCTCTGTTGTAGACAAAGCCACCGTTGACTGTAAGGTAGACTTCCAACTAACTGGCGCTTTTGCTAAAGTGAACAAATAGCCAGTTGTAGATCGTCACTTATCCAAATCTCCAGCATAATCAGAATCACAATATCCAATTACACCTTGACCAAGTGATTTGTCTCGCTCAAATACCAATCCAACATCTACGGTATTTTGGAGATACCGTAGAATCCATTTCACAGCTTGCCAATGACCCTTGCCTGGATCATGCATGTATCTACTAACAACACTAACAGACTGTGAAATATCATGTCTCGTACACACCATCGCATACATCAAACTTCCAACTGCATTCGCATATGGGACTTTTGCCATGTATTCTCGTTCTTCATCAGTAGTTGGAGACAAACGGCTACTCAGTTTCAAATGAGGAGCAAGTGGGGTACTTACAAGTTTTGTATCTTCGTGCATACCAAACCGTTGTAGTACCTTCTGCAAATACTGCTTCTGTGACAGCCAAAGTTTACCCCTCTCTCTGTCTCTGCTTATCTCCATGCCGAGAATCTTCTTTGCTTCCCCCAAATCCTTCATCTCAAACTCCTTACTCAACTGAGCCTTCAACTTGTCAATATCTGCTTGGCTCTTTGCTGCTATCAGCATGTCATCAACATATAAGAGTAAGTAGATGTAGGAACCATCTTGAAGTCTGCGCAAATACACACAATGGTCGTATTTGCTCCTCTTGTACGACTGACCCTTCATAAACTTATCAAATCGTTTGTACCACTGTCTTGGAGATTGTTTCAGTCCGTATAACGATTTGGTAAGTTTACAAACCCAATTTTCTTTACCAGCAACCTTGTATCCTTCTGGCTGAGTCATGTAGATTTCCTCCTCCAAATCACCGTGTAGGAACGCAGTTTTTATATCAAGTTGAGCTAGCTTCAAATTCAACTGTGCTACCAAGGCCAACAAAATCCTAATGGAGGAATGTTTAACAACTGGAGAAAACACTTCATTGTAATCAATTCCCTCCATCTGAGCAAAGCCTTTAGCCACCAACCTTGCCTTGTACCGAACATCTTCTTTATGAGGAAATCCTTCTTTCTTTGCAAATACCCATTTGCACCCAATTGCCTTCTTATCTTCTGGTAGTTGTGCCAGCTTCCACGTATTGTTCTTCTTTAGAGATTGCATCTCTTCTTCCATTGCACCTGCCCAACTTCCCCTTTCTGGACTTAGAATAGCTTCTGAGTAAGTGGATGGAATGTCATCAACAACTGGAAGTGCATAGGCTACCATGTCAGCAAAACGAGTAGGCTTTTGAATTTCTCGTCTTTGCCTTCGAACTTGTAGCGCCCCGACCCGGACAGCGGAATCCGAACCGGTTCACCCGTCGTAGCTTACTGAGAAGACTACAAGACGTCTCATCTCTCGATTACACATCATCGATGACGTAAG
Source organism: Eustoma russellianum (assembly GCA_036186865.1). NCBI lineage: Eukaryota > Viridiplantae > Streptophyta > Magnoliopsida > Gentianales > Gentianaceae > Eustoma > Eustoma russellianum. The sequence continues at coordinate 5,183,497 of AP025044.1, forward strand.
AGAAATAAGTGCGGAAACATATCTCCATAAATCTAAATCATCAAATCAATACGTCGAAGATAACGAGAATACTCAAATGTATATGGTCGCAACCATCTAAACCTCAAATGAAGAACAAAGCAAACTGAAACAAATGGAAGCAGTTTTAACTAGCTAATCAATCTCCTCAACAAGGTCTAGGTATCCCATTCAGCCCACTCGCCGTCGTCTTCAATGAAAATCATGTCATAGCTAGGCTCATCTGCAAGATCAAAGGCAGTACCCTTAGCGAAAAACGCTAGCAAGTAACCCACTTATAAGACATACGGGATCAACACATGGCAAGACATGAGTAATAGATAACTTGAGGGATATGAGGGCACATGTCTTGTAAACTTTCAAATATAGAATTTTGGATAACGCAGTAAAGCAAGTACGACAAATTGCTCACGTTTAACAATTAATAGGCAATCAAGTAACACACACGTTCGTAACACATTGACTCTCGTGATGCATGTCAAGATATGCACTACACTACTCATCCACTTATGCATGAACACTTTCTCTTTCAAAACAGTGCAATGCATGACATAATGCCCGGTCACTTCATATAACTTTATACCCTGTAACGCGCCCCGGCTTATATTTCCATCCCGGTTTACGTTACAGCCAACTTTATACCCTGTAATGCACCTCGGCTTATATTTCCATCCCGAGTAGCATTACAGACAACTTTATACCCTGTAACGCGCCCCGGCTTATATTTCCATCCCGGTTTACGTTACAGTCTTTTGTGCCCTGCAATGCGCCCCGGCTTAAATTTCCATCCCGGTTTACATTGCAGGTCACCTTCGCAAATCTGTGCCGAAGCACCTTTCTTTTCAAATCAATATGCAAATGCACGTGCCATGATGCAAGACTCCTCTTTCCAATCACACTTCTCGTTCACATATGTAATTCACGTTCACATGCGCAAGTACAAGTAACACACAAGAGTTCACTAGCTTATTCATCAACGCTTAGACTTCACTAGCTCGTCAACACTTAACCTTGATTCGAAGGTTCACAACCCAACGAGAGTATCCCTATCTTTCCTTCATTGAACTCTAAGACACCTCGTGCGTTCATTTCCTAACCCGTCTAAGTCATTCCCGTTGAAACTCGATTCGAGAATCCGTTGAAAACACCGAGATTGATTCACCATCCTAGGGCATGTTCCCAAGACTTAGACTAACTTTAATCAGGTCTTAAGAAGTCACTAAGGTCACCCAAAGGCTCCCCGAACATCCCCTTTTCTTCCTCTATTTTCCACAAAATTTCAGGACATCATCCCCTATACATCGATCGATCGATGTCCAACTGGGGACATCGATCTCTCACTTCGATCGATCGATGTCCTTCTGAGGACATCGATCTCTCAGGCTCAACCTACATCGATCGATCGATGTCCTTCTGAGGACATCGATCTCTCAGCTCCCTTTACATCGATCGATCGATGTCCTTCTGGGGACATCGATCTCTCAGCCATCAACACATCGATCGATCGATGTCCTTCTGAGGACATCGATCTCTGACATCGAACGATCGATGTCAGCGTTCCCTAAAACGTTCCTGCAGTTTTCTGCAGACTCTCAACCCATTCAATCCATTCAAGCCTAACCCTGTTATGATCTCATACTTGGGCTACAGATTTACCGCTACGCACCACACCAACTCACGATCCAAGCCTAAAACGCGATTATCCGACTCTCCCAATCCAAAAATCCAATCTTTCCTCTCAACCCATTGCCCACTATGGGATCACACCAAGAAAGAATTCAGGGTAGGGATTTGCATGTTTTCACATAAACGTCAACAACAACAAATGAATATTCATATATCTTGGCCAAATCTTGAAACGAAAACACATAGATCATAAACGAATAATCAAAGAACGAATCTACTGCATGGTGATCCGATTTGATAACAAAATAGGCCGTTTTCTTTCACAAATCGTAAGAACTTATAAACAGATTACTTGCCTTTGATTACTCGGAGGGGAAACGAAGAACGGATGAAGACTGGATTGATTCCTGGGGCTCTCTCCTTCTCTTGGGAAACGGCTAGGTTTAAGGAAAAAAGAGCGTCGTTGTTTTCTGTAGAAAACTGACGCTTGGTCAGTTTTTATATGGTCAGGGGAAAAGTTTGGTGTTTCTAAATTACATTTTATTTCTTATTTATCTTAAAGGATAAACTTAATTATTTAATTCTAAAATGAAATACAAATTAATTTCTAATATTAAATCCCTTCTTAATTTCTAATTAATCCTCACATTAATGCCTAACTTAATTCTCGTTGACCGCCATTAATTCTCGTAAAATTCTTCTTTGTCTGTTAATTACCCTACGGAGGGTGCGGGGCATAACATCCCTCCCCCCTTATAAGAAGTTTCGTCCTCGAAACTGGCGTACCTTATTGGAAGAGGTGTGGATATAACTCCTTCATTTGCTCTTCAAGCTCCCACGTGGCTTCGCGCTCCGTATGGTTACTCCATTGAACTTTGACATACGGAATGACGCGCCGGCGTAAGACTTGATCTTTCCTATCCACAATCTTTATTGGTTGTTCTTCGTAAGTGACATCTCCTTTCACGTCCAATGGTTGAGCTTCAAGGATATGGCTCGGATCCAATACGTATTTCCGTAGTTGCGACACGTGGAATACGTTATGGACTTGTGATAAACTGGGAGGTAAGGCTAGTCGGTATGCCCTTTCACCAATTTTACCAAGAACTTCGTAAGGGCCAATATATCTCGGGCTTAACTTGCCCTTCACTCCAAATCTAGCAACTCCCTTAGTTGGTGACACTCGTAGGTAAACCTTGTCGCCCTCCTCAAAGTCCAACGGTCGTCTCTTGGTGTCGGTCCAACTTTTACTGCGATCTTGGGCCACCTTGAGTTTTTCTCTTATCACCTTGACCTTTTCCACTGTTTGCTCAACCAACTCGGGTGCGGTGATTGTCCTTTCTCCGACTTCATCCCAACAAACCAGAGATCTGCATTTGCGTCCGTACAATGCTTCAAATGGAGCCATGCCAATTGCACTGTGATAGCTATTATTGTATGAAAACTCCATTAACTTCAACATGCTATCCCAGTTTCCTTTGAAATCCAAGGCGCATGCTCTCAACATGTCTTCCAATGTTTGGATGGTCCTCTCGGATTGTCCATCCGTTTGCGGGTGATATGATGTACTCATTCTCAACTCCGTACCCATAGCTTTCTGGAATGCTCTCCAGAACTTAGAGGTGAACTTGGGGTCACGGTCCGATACGATGCTGACCGGGACTCCATGTAGACTTACAATGTTATCCACATAGATATTGGATAACCTTTCATACGAAGTACCATGAGGCATGGCTATGAAGTGAGCCGTCTTCGTCAATCTGTCTACAATTACCCAAATCATCTCGTTTCCATTGCGAGTCTTGGGTAGTCCCATTACGAAATCCATCGTCACGTGCTCCCACTTCCATTCTGGAATCTCTAGTGGCTTCATCAAACCACCAGGTCGTTGATGTTCCGCTTTGACTTGTTGGCATATCAAACATCTCTCAACATATGCCGCTATTGACCTTTTCATCCCTATCCACCAATAGTTTCTTTTGAGGTCCTTATACATCTTAGTACTCCCCGGGTGGATAGACATTCTTGAATTATGCGCTTCTCGGAGCAATTCTGTCCGGAGTTCGTCTGTACTTGGCACGCATAATCGATTCCGGAACCATAGACTCCCATCTTCTAGCAATTGGAAATCCCTTACCGGTCCCGTGGATAACCTGTCACGGATCCCTTTCAGTGCTGGGTCCTCATACTGCGCTTCTTTGATTCTGTCTACCAAGTCTGGGCTGATAGGCAAAGCTGTGAGGACATTTGCCACTGAGTCTACCAATTCAAGACCAAATTCCTCTATCTCTCTTTCTAATGGAGATTGTCTCGCGTGGCTAGACTTTCTGCTCAATGCATCTGCCACTCTGTTGGCTTTGCCCGGATGGTAATTGATGGTCAAGTCGTAGTCCTTGAGTAACTCTAACCATCTTCTTTGTCTCATATTCAACTCCTTCTGCGAGAATAGATACTTTAAGCTCTTATGATCAGTGAACACAGCACATTTCTCTCCGTATAGATAGTGTCTCCAGATCTTAAGAGCAAATACCACAGCTGCGAGCTCCAAGTCATGCGTCGGATAGTTCTGCTCATACGGTTTCAGTTGTCTTGACGCGTACGATATGACTCGTTCGTTTTGCATCAAGACACAACCTATAAACAGAGGGTTAGTTTAGGACTTGCATAAGTATATACAATGCATTAATTGTAATGGTGTACATACCTAGTCCTTTCTTGGACGCGTCACTATAGATCACGAAACCGTCGGTGCCGGAAGGTTGTGCCAACACCGGGGCTGTGGTCAATCTCTTCTTGAGCTCAGTAAAGCTCTGCTCGCATTCAGCAGTCCATTCAAATTTAGTCTTCTTCTGAGTAAGTCGACTCAATGGTACTGCTATCGTTGAGAATCCCTCAACAAACTTCCTATAGTAGCCTGCCAAGCCTAGGAAGCTTCTGACTTCGGTCACATTTGTGGGTCTTGGCCATTCAGTGATGGCTTCTATCTTCTTAGGATCCACAGAGATCCCATCTTCAGAAATCACGTGACCAAGGAAGGCTACACTTCTCAGCCAAAATTCACACTTGCTGAGTTTGGCATAGAGCCTTTGTTGCCTCAGAATTTGCAACACCACTCTTAGATGTTCAGCATGAGCTTGTTCGTCGGGGGAATAGACCAAGATGTCATCGATGAACACTACTACAAATTGGTCTAACTGTTCTCGGAATACAGTGTTCATCAAATCCATGAAAGCTGCTGGGGCATTAGTTAGTCCAAAAGGCATCACTAAGAATTCATAATGCCCGTATCGAGTCCGGAAAGCCGTTTTAGGTACGTCTCCGGCTTTCACAAGCAACTGATGGTATCCTTGACGGAGGTCAATCTTGGAAAACCATCTTGCTCCCTTCAGCTGGTCAAATAGATCCTCAATCCTTGGTAGAGGATATTTATTCTTAATGGTGATCTTGTTCAACTCTCGATAGTCAATGCATAACCTCATGCTGCCATCTTTCTTCTTTACGAAAAGGACTGGAGCTCCCCAAGGTGATACAGTGGGGCGTATCAATTTCTTGTCCAACAACTCTTGCAGTTGCCCCTTTAACTCCTTAAGTTCAGCTGGAGCCATTCTGTAGGGTGCCTTTGATATAGGCTCGGCTCCGGGTATCAAATTAATTTCGAACTCCACTTCTCTCGATGGCGGAACTCCCGGTAAATCATCCGGAAATACGTCCTTAAATTCATTGATCACCGGTATTTGATCCATGGAGGGAACTTCCTGTTGAGCATCTATAGCATACACCATATATCCCTCTGCTCCTTTCTGTAAAGCCTTAAAGGCCTTAATCGCCGTCATGTATATTTTCTTAGGGGCTTTGGTTATCTTGGTATTTCCTTGCACCGTGACGTCATTCATCTCAGGGTCTTTGAGGGTCACTTTCTTGAGTTTACAGTCGATATTGGCATGATTCTTGGTCAACCAATCCATGCCCAATATTATGTCAAAGTCCTTCATCGGAATTGAGACTAAGGTCACTGAGAAGAGTTTCCCACCTACTTCCAAATCACAGTCTTTGTACTGATGGTGAGAAATCAGTACTTGTTCACCTGCTGCCTGTACCCTAAATGGGTTCTCAAGCCATTCGGGTAGACAGTCGAGTCCTTTGGCGAACCGCTTAGAAATGAAAGAGTGGCTAGCGCCACTATCAAATAACACGTTTGCAGGCACGTTGTTAACTAAGATCACACCTATCATGAAAGTGCAGCACATAAAGGTCTCATATAAGGCTTATTTAATCATCAACTTAAAAAGACTAAAATTCAACTTAGGCTGCTACAATTTAAACTTAAGTCGTATCTGTCACGACGTTTGCATCCTCCTGGACTTCAGCGTCCGTCATTGCATGGACTCTCGCATTAGGCCTGCCTCTCTGCTGCTGGGCCGGCCCTGCTGCTGCCTGAGGTTTAGTATTCCATTCAGGGCAATCTTTGATCCTATGACCTGGCTTCCCACATCTGAAGCACGCACCTGATATTTTCCAACATTCGCCCACGTGTCTTTTATGGCAATGTGGGCATTCTGCAGGTGCTTGTTGACCGGGTTGGTTTAGTTGTGGTGTCCTTTGCACTGGCCCCGTTTGCACCTTCCTAGGGATTTTGACCCAACGTCCGGGTCTACTTCCGCTTGATTCTACTCTCGGCCTCTTGCTCGATTCTTCGCGAGTCTCTCTGTTCTGTGATCGTCGCATGTCACTCTCCACTCGGTAACATGCGTCCAACATCTCCTCGAATGTTTTTAGACTTGACCCCGCGATTGCTGTCCGTATGCGGGGGTTCAGACCCTCTTCAAACTTCAACATTTTCATCCTATTGTTCTCCAATACCAGAGGTGTGAACTTGCCCAAGGCATGAAATCTGTCCGCATAGTCAGAAATAGTCATCCTCCCTTGTTCAAATCTGTCAAACTGCCTCATCTTCTCCAGAACGGCAGTCTCAGGCACGTAGTAATCTTTGTAGGCCTTCACAAACTGACTCCACTGGATGGGAGGAGTCATCTTGGGCAGAATGCCGTTCCACCATGCATTCGCTCTACCAGTCAGAAAAGGCGTGGCCACATCCACTTTGTGTTCTTCAGGCACTTGCACTAGCCTGAAGCATTTCTCTACTTCGTCCAGCCAAAACCCAGCCACCTCTGGGTCAGTTGTCCCTTCAAAGTTTGGGGCATGCATCTTTCGCATTTCCCCAATATAGTACCTTATGCTGTGTTGTGGCGGCGGGGGAGGAGGTTGCTGTGGTTGTTGCTGCTGCTGAGCAACCCCTTGCGCTATCACTGTGATAGCATCAATCAGCGCTTGTGGGACTAGAACTGGTGGTGGTGGAGGAGGGTCATTGCTCCCATTGCCACCGTTACCTTGGTTATCTCTGCGAGGAGGCATTTTCTGCAAGATCACGCTCATTAGTGTTGGGCAGTTCCAAAATACGTACTTGGGGTCCATAAGGTGTACAAGGCGAAATTCATAAACTAAATTAAATAACATATATGGATTGTACTTTATCGCGCTCGTACACACACCCATCCCCGATCAAGCTTAAATCTGAAGTTGTATACTTAAACTAATAGATCAACTTAAGGTAAAGATCATAACTTAAGACTCTACATGTCATAACCTAGGTCTCCGAGGTAGATCTGAAACCTAGGCTCTGATACCACCTGTAGCGCCCCGACCCGGACAGCGGAATCCGAACCGGTTCACCCGTCGTAGCTTACTGAGAAGACTACAAGACGTCTCATCTCTCGATTACACATCATCGATGACGTAAGAGAAATAAGTGCGGAAACATATCTCCATAAATCTAAATCATCAAATCAATACGTCGAAGATAACGAGAATACTCAAATGTATATGGTCGCAACCATCTAAACCTCAAATGAAGAACAAAGCAAACTGAAACAAATGGAAGCAGTTTTAACTAGCTAATCAATCTCCTCAACAAGGTCTAGGTATCCCATTCAGCCCACTCGCCGTCGTCTTCAATGAAAATCATGTCATAGCTAGGCTCATCTGCAAGATCAAAGGCAGTACCCTTAGCGAAAAACGCTAGCAAGTAACCCACTTATAAGACATACGGGATCAACACATGGCAAGACATGAGTAATAGATAACTTGAGGGATATGAGGGCACATGTCTTGTAAACTTTCAAATATAGAATTTTGGATAACGCAGTAAAGCAAGTACGACAAATTGCTCACGTTTAACAATTAATAGGCAATCAAGTAACACACACGTTCGTAACACATTGACTCTCGTGATGCATGTCAAGATATGCACTACACTACTCATCCACTTATGCATGAACACTTTCTCTTTCAAAACAGTGCAATGCATGACATAATGCCCGGTCACTTCATATAACTTTATACCCTGTAACGCGCCCCGGCTTATATTTCCATCCCGGTTTACGTTACAGCCAACTTTATACCCTGTAATGCACCTCGGCTTATATTTCCATCCCGAGTAGCATTACAGACAACTTTATACCCTGTAACGCGCCCCGGCTTATATTTCCATCCCGGTTTACGTTACAGTCTTTTGTGCCCTGCAATGCGCCCCGGCTTAAATTTCCATCCCGGTTTACATTGCAGGTCACCTTCGCAAATCTGTGCCGAAGCACCTTTCTTTTCAAATCAATATGCAAATGCACGTGCCATGATGCAAGACTCCTCTTTCCAATCACACTTCTCGTTCACATATGTAATTCACGTTCACATGCGCAAGTACAAGTAACACACAAGAGTTCACTAGCTTATTCATCAACGCTTAGACTTCACTAGCTCGTCAACACTTAACCTTGATTCGAAGGTTCACAACCCAACGAGAGTATCCCTATCTTTCCTTCATTGAACTCTAAGACACCTCGTGCGTTCATTTCCTAACCCGTCTAAGTCATTCCCGTTGAAACTCGATTCGAGAATCCGTTGAAAACACCGAGATTGATTCACCATCCTAGGGCATGTTCCCAAGACTTAGACTAACTTTAATCAGGTCTTAAGAAGTCACTAAGGTCACCCAAAGGCTCCCCGAACATCCCCTTTTCTTCCTCTATTTTCCACAAAATTTCAGGACATCATCCCCTATACATCGATCGATCGATGTCCAACTGGGGACATCGATCTCTCACTTCGATCGATCGATGTCCTTCTGAGGACATCGATCTCTCAGGCTCAACCTACATCGATCGATCGATGTCCTTCTGAGGACATCGATCTCTCAGCTCCCTTTACATCGATCGATCGATGTCCTTCTGGGGACATCGATCTCTCAGCCATCAACACATCGATCGATCGATGTCCTTCTGAGGACATCGATCTCTGACATCGAACGATCGATGTCAGCGTTCCCTAAAACGTTCCTGCAGTTTTCTGCAGACTCTCAACCCATTCAATCCATTCAAGCCTAACCCTGTTATGATCGCATACTTGGGCTACAGATTTACCGCTACGCACCACACCAACTCACGATCCAAGCCTAAAACGCGATTATCCGACTCTCCCAATCCAAAAATCCAATCTTTCCTCTCAACCCATTGCCCACTATGGGATCACACCAAGAAAGGATTCAGGGTAGGGATTTGCATGTTTTCACATAAACGTCAACAACAACAAATGAATATTCATATATCTTGGCCAAATCTTGAAACGAAAACACATAGATCATAAACGAATAATCAAAGAACGAATCTACTGCATGGTGATCCGATTTGATAACAAAATAGGCCGTTTTCTTTCACAAATCGTAAGAACTTATAAACAGATTACTTGCCTTTGATTACTCGGAGGGGAAACGAAGAACGGATGAAGACTGGATTGATTCCTGGGGCTCTCTCCTTCTCTTGGGAAACGGCTAGGGTTAAGGAAAAAAGAGCGTCGTTGTTTTCTGTAGAAAACTGACGCTTGGTCAGTTTTTATATGGTCAGGGGAAAAGTTTGGTGTTTCTAAATTACATTTTATTTCTTATTTATCTTAAAGGATAAACTTAATTATTTAATTCTAAAATGAAATACAAATTAATTTCTAATATTAAATCCCTTCTTAATTTCTAATTAATCCTCACATTAATGCCTAACTTAATTCTCGTTGACCGCCATTAATTCCCGTAAAATTCTTCTTTGTCTGTTAATTACCCTACGGAGGGTGCGGGGCATAACAGAACTGCAATTGGCGCCGATTGCTGTTGAGGTTCTTGGGTAGAAACCTCTTCTTCATCTGACTCTTCTTCTGCCATAGGAGAGTCACTGGTGGTGCTTCGTGCTGGGATCACCACTCTTTGCTGAAACTCCACCTGCTTCGGAGTACACTCCACCTGCTACAGAGTACTATCAGCTCCTTGATTTACCTTGTTCAACATGGCAGATTCATCAAATGTAACATCTCTGCTAATAATCGTCTTCTTTGCCTCCAGACACCATAAACGGTATCCCTTCACTCCAGGATTGAAGCCCATGAAAAGAGCCTTCTTTGCCCGTGGATCCAACTTTGATTCAATCACATGATAATATGCAATAGAACCAAAAACATGCAAAGAATCATAATCAGTTGCAGGTTTTCCAGACCATGCCTCCAACGGAGTTTTGCCATCTATAGCAGATGATGGCAACCGATTGACGATATGTTGAGCGTACGTCACAGCCTCAGCCCAAAATTTTCTGTCTAACCCAGCATTAGACAGCATACAACGAAATTTCTCCACAAGTGTCTTGTTCATACGCTCTGACACGCCATTCTGCTGTGGTGTCTTTCTAACAGTGAAGTGTCGAACTATGCCACAGTCTTGGCATACCTTCAGGAATGGATCATTCTTGTATTCTCCTCTATTGTCTGTTCGGAGAATCTTAATTTTCCTTCCTGTCTGGTTTTCAACTTGTGCTTTCCACTTAAGGAAAATGTCAAGCACACCATCTTTGTTCTTCATTGTATACACCCAAACTCTTCTTGAAAAATCATCAACAAAGGTGACAAAATAATGTCTACCTCCAATAGATGGAGTCTTGGCAGGTCCCCACATATCTGAATGCACATAATCCAGAATACCCTTGGTATTATGAATCGCAGTGCCAAATTTCACTCTTCGTTGTTTTCCAAGAACACAATGCTCAGAAAATTCAAGTTTGCAAGCCTTAGTACCTTTCAAGAGTCCTTGCAAATACCCATTTGCACCCAATTGCCTTCTTATCTTCTGGTAGTTGTGCCAGCTTCCATGTATTGTTCTTCTTTAGAGATTGCATCTCTTCTTTCATTGCATCTGCCCAGCTTCCCCTTTCTGGACTTAGAATAGCTTCTGAGTAAGTGGATGGAATGTCATCAACAACTGGAAGTGCATAGGCTACCATGTCAGCAAAACGAGTAGGCTTTTGAATTTCTCGTCTTTGCCTTCGAACTGCAATTGGTGCCGATTGCTGTTGAGGTTCTTGGGTAGAATCCTCTTCTTCATCTGACTCTTCTTCTGCCATAGGAGAGTCACTGGTGGTGCTTCGTGCTAGGATCACCACTCTTTGCTCAAACTCCACCTGCTTCGGAGTACACTCCACCTGCTGCAGAGTACTATCAGCTCCTTGATTTACCTTGTTCAACATGGCAGATTCATCAAATGTAACATCTCTGCTAATAATCGTCTTCTTTGCCTCCAGACACCATAAACGGTATCCCTTCACTCCAGGATTGAAGCCCATGAAAAGAGCCTTCTTTGCCCGTGGATCCAACTTTGATTCAATCACATGATAATATGCAATAGAACCAAAAACATGCAAAGAATCATAATCAGTTGCAGGTTTTCCAGACCATAGCTCTAACGGAGTTTTGCCATCTATAGGCATTGGAGGACAAGTTTCTGAAAAAGAGTGGTCAAAACAAGCTCCTCATGAAGAAAAGACTGTTCCGATTTGATTACCAACCAGGTACTACTATGAATGAACACATCACTATGTTTAATCAATTAGTAGCAGACCTGCTGAATTTAGATGTGAAATTTGAGGATGAAGATCTGGCTTTGATGTTGTTATCATCTCTTCCCGATGAATTTGAACATTTGGAAACTACATTACTTCATGGGAAAGAGAATGTGTCGTTAGATGCTGTTTGTTCTGCTTTGTATAGTCATGAATTGAGAAAGCAGGATAAGATAAAAAACAAATCAACGACATCAGAAGAAGCATTGGTGGCAAGAGGTCGTCAGCAAAGCCAGACAAAAGGAAGAAGAGAAAGGTCTAAGTCCAAAGGCCGAGCCGTTGCAAAAGACGAGTGTGCTTTCTGTCATGAGAAAGGGCACTGGAAGAAAGACTGTCCAAAGCTGAAAAAGAAAGGGAAGACTCCGCAAGATGCAAATGTCGCAGAATGCAAAAGTGATGCGGAATCAGATATCTCTTTGACTGTCTCGCCTTCAGCATCATTACATCCAGATGAGTGGATATTGGATTCATGTTGTACCTATCATATGTGTCCTATTCGGGAATTTTTCTTTGAATTCCAGAAACTTGTTGGTGGGGTTGTTTACATGGGTAATGATAATCCATGTAAAACAACTGGGATAGGATCAATCAAGCTGAGAAATCATGATGGATCCACCAGAATATTACGGGATGTGCGGTACGTGCCAAAGTTGAAGAAGAATCTCATCTCTTTGGGGGCCTTAGAATCTAAAGGCCTAGTTGTGACGATGCGAGATGGAGTTCTTAAAGCAACTTCAGGAGCACTGGTGATGTTGAAAGGTACGAGGAAAAACAATCTGTATTACTACCAAGGTAATACAGTGGTGGGGGCAGTAGCGGCAGCAACTTCTAGCACAAAGAAGGATGCTGAGGCAACGAAGCTGTGGCATATGAGGTTGGGACATGCTGGAGAAAAGTCCTTGCAAATTCTTGCCAAGCAAGGACTCTTGAAAGGTACTAAGGCTTGCAAACTTGAATTTTGTGAGCATTGTGTTCTTGGAAAACAACGAAGAGTGAAATTTGGCACTGCGATTCATAATACCAAGGGTATTCTGGATTATGTGCATTCAGATATGTGGGGACCTGCCAAGACTCCATCTATTGGAGGTAGACATTATTTTGTCACCTTTGTTGATGATTTTTCAAGAAGAGTTTGGGTGTATACAATGAAGAACAAAGATGATGTGTTTGACATTTTCCTTAAGTGGAAAGCACAAGTTGAAAACCAGACAGGAAGGAAGATTAAGGTTCTCCGAACAGACAATGGAGGAGAATACAAGAATGATCCATTCCTGAAGGTATGCCAAGACTGTGGCATAGTTCGACACTTCACTGTTAGAAAGACACCACAGCAGAATGGCATGTCAGAGCGTATGAACAAGACACTTGTGGAGAAAGTTCGTTGTATGCTGTCTAATGCTGGGTTAGACAGAAAATTTTGGGCTGAGGCTGTGACGTACGCTCAACATATCGTCAATCGGTTCACGCCAACCGATTAATGATACTCCACTCTTTATCTCCTATCTCTTCTGGTTTCTTTCCTTCAATATCAATATCAAGACCCTGTTGGAAAAGAGAGTCCAAAACCTCCCCTTGCCACATACCAAAATGGCCAGTACCATCAAATATTTCCCCGCCAATTTCAAACCGGACACCGGGAACCTCGACCATGATGACGAGGAGGTCGATACCCCCGATGGAATATTTGAGATAACCTCCTTTGCTTCTTGATCTTTTGTTGCCATTACAGACTCAATATATAGTATTCAATATTACAACAAATTTTAGACAGCCCAAGGGCGAACCTTCGGCTCTGATACCACTTGTTGGGAAAATCGGGTATTTTTCCCACTACGACAACACAACTAGTGAAATGAACCAGTTCAGAACTAATGAACTGGACAGAACACTAACAAAACTACCCGACAAATAATATTGAATACTATACTACAATAGGAAAGAAAGCAGTAAAACAACAATAAAGAGAACAGAACAATAAAAGAGATAAAGAGAGAAACACACCCGAAAGCTTTGCCACTAGAGCTTCAGCCAAGATAGCTTGATCTCCGAACACTTGCTGAATTGCTTGCTTCTATTTATATGTAAAAGAAGATACAAGTTTTAGGATGATTTACATAAGAAGAAGAGGGGTTTATTTATAGGTCTAAAATCTCCTATTCACTTCCTTACCACCGATGTGGTACAAAAATAAGCCAACAATTCAACAAAAGGTGTTGGAGAATTAAGGTTGGGCTTGGCCCATCGTTGGATGTTGAAGATTGGGCCTTGGCCCGTTATGAAGTTGCAAGACTTGTGCAACGTACTATGAGCTTAATGAATCCTTAACGTGTAGTTAATGTTAGGATGTGATCTCACTCAATTATGTGTTGTGTGAATGTGAAATTAATGCTCAAAGTAGATGGAAATGTTATGGATGGGTGACGTGTCACTCGTGTGGAGGAATGCCACGTTGGAAGTGTCCATGTGGCGTAAAAGGCATCTGAAGGACATCGATCGATGACATCGATCGATCGATGTCACTTCGATCGATCGATGTCATCGATCGAAGTGGATCAGGCAGCATAGATCGATGGATAGATCGATCAAAGACGATCAGAGGACATCGGTCGATCACATCGATCGATCGATGTCACTTAGATCGATCAAAGTGATCGATTGAAGTGCTCTGTCAGACATCGATCGATCACATCGATCGATCGATGTCACTTCGATCGATCGATGTGATCGATCGAAGTCTGACAGCGGGCAGAATCGATCTGTTTAAGCTGTTAAGTTTCAAACGTGAAACTAACACTATCCTCCGGTTTAAAATAAGATCAGTCTGTTATGATCTAATGGTGGCAGGGAAGATAGCTTTGATCTAACGGCCGAGATTTAAACTGTCTTAACCGCTTAACCGAATATGGTTTCCATCCAACGCTCCAGGTTTAAACCTGATAATCTATCTTCAATCTAATGGCTGAGATTAAACCATCCTAATCTGGATAGGAGGTTTTAATCCAACGGCGTAAATTAAACTTCGGTTTTGATCCAACGGTCACGGTACCTTGTCCTCCAACCGACTCCCCTATATAAAGAGTGCTAAGGGTGCAATCATTTACACACCTCAAGCTCTTAGCATTTCAACGCATTCTGCATTCATAGCACGTGAGTCTTGCATTTCGTCCGGGAGAAGTCAGGACATTCAAAGGTTCGAAGGAGTTCAAGTTCAGTAGTGCCGCTCAACTGAACAGGTACCCGTTGTATCCTGGGAGACGATTGCTCACACCGGTTGGGCACAGTATACCGGAGCAATACGTCTTAAGGACAGAGTCCTCGACTCGCCCCGGGTTTGATTTATTTTGTTGTTTCATATGCACACAGTGTACGACTGCGTCTTGGTACAGGATTGATTGTGCCAACAATCTTAAGACGTATTACGATTCAATTATATTCTGTACCTTTTATTAATTTACGCAAAGGCAGTTTCGTATTGTTTTGCAGTCTCTTTCTACTCATTCTTAAACCTGTGATAGTTCTGATCTCTACGTTTTGATCAAACTGAACAGGAATGGAACACGAGAGCTCAAACTCTGTTCAAGGCTTCAATGGTGCTCACTCTGTGTCTGCACCTGAAGGGGCTCACAATGTTGCTGCCAGGCCGCAGATCAATACGGTCCCGTTGGCACCAACTGGAGGGCCACAAATGAATCCGGCTGCCACTGCTGCTCAGGTGGAAAAGCCGGAGAAGTTTGCTGGAAGCTTTTTTAAGAGGTGGCAGCAGAAGATGCTGTTCTACCTCACGGCGTTGGGGTTGGCTAGAATGCTGTCCGAGGATCCACCCGTGGTTGAGCCTGTGGAGGATCAACAACAAAATATGCAGAACGCCTTGGGTGCTGAGGCCTGGGCGTATACAAATTTTTGTTGTTTGAATTTGATTCTGGGTTGCCTAGATAATTCTCTCTATGGCGTGTTTTGTACATTTAAAACTACAAAAGCTTTATGGTTGGCTTTAGATAAAAAGTATCGCACAGAAGATGCGGGTACTAAAAAGTTGATAGTTGGGAAATTTCTCGACTATAAAATGTTAGATTCCAAAACTGTAATTTCGCAGGTAGAAGAAATACAGATGTTGGTTTCTGAAATGGAAGAGGAGGGCATGACGCTCAGTGAATCTTTCCTAGTTGCGGCTGTGATTGAGAAGCTGCCTCCTTCGTGGAGGGAATTCAGGAGCTATCTCAAACACAAGCGAAAGGAGATGAAGATGGAGGATTTGATAGTCCGTCTTCGGATTGAGGAGGACAACCGTCGCTCCGAAAGAAAACCATCCATGTCTTCTGGTCAAGCCAAAGCCCATGTTGCTGAGGCAAAGAACAAGAAGAAGCATAACACTTTGAGTGTGAACTCCAAGGGCAAGGAAATTGCAAAGAAGTTCACGGGTAAGTGTTATAACTGTGGTAAACCAGGGCATCGAAGCAGTGAGTGCAGGAAGCCCAAAAAGAATCAAAATCAGAATAAAGCGAAAGCAAATCTGGTCGACGCAATAGATGACCTGAATATCTGTGCGGTGGTCTCAGAGTGTAATGCTGTGGGGAACGTACGCGAGTGGTGGCTTGATACTGGCGCCACTAGACATGTTTGCTCCAGCAGAGAGATGTTCACGGAGTATCAGCCCGAGAACAATGAACAACTTTTCATGGAAAACTCGGCCTCCTCGAAGATTGAAGGCGAGGGCAAAGTTGTTCTGAAGCTCACATCAGGGAAGCATCTGACTCTGCAGAATGTGCTACATGTCCCTGATATTCGGAAGAATTTAGTATCTGGATCTCTTCTAGTCATGCATGGTTTTAGACTAGTGTTAGAATCCAATAAAGTTATTCTTTCGAAAAATGGCATGTATTTGGGGAGGGGTACTTGTCTAATAGGATGTTTAAATTGAATGTCATCACTATTGTACCCAAAAGAGATTTGCCCACAGAGGCTAATAAAATTGCTTCCTCTTCTGCTTACATGCTTGAATCTTCTTGTTTATGGCATTTTCGTTTGGGACATGTTAATTACAAGTCGATACAACGTATGAGTAATCTTGACTTATTGCCCAAACTGGACTTTAATAACAAAGGAAAATGCCAAATATGTGTTGAAGCGAAATTAACAAAAGCGCCTTTTCCTTCAACGGAACGAAACACTGAATCGTTGGATTTAGTTCACACAGATTTGTGTGATTTAAAGTTTATGCAAACAAGAGGTGGTAAAAAGTATTTTGTAACTTTTATCGACGATTGCACACGATAATGTTATGTATATTTGCTAAGTAGCAAAGATGAGGCCCTTGATGCTTTCAAGGATTATAAAAATGAGGTTGAGAATCAACTTAGCAAACGAATTAAAGCAATTCGTAGTGATAGAGGTGGCGAATATGATACACCGTTTAATGAATTCTGCTCAGAACATGGCATTATTCATCAAACGACTGCGCCATATTCACCTCAATCAAATGGTATTGCTGAACGCAAAAACCGCACTCTAAAAAAGATGATGAATGCTATGTTGATAAGTTCGGGTTTACCTCAGAACTTGTGGGGGGAAGCAATTCTCTCAGCCAACGTCATTTTGAACAGGATTCTGTCCAAGAAGACGGATAAGACCCCATATGAATTATGGAAAGGCTATAAGCCTAGTTACAAATACTTGAAAGTGTGGGGGTGTCTGGCAAAGGTTGCTATACCTAAGCCAAGACAAGTTAAAATCGGGCCTAAAACGATTGATTGCATATTCATTGGTTATGCAACGAACAGTAGTGCATATCGTTTCTTAGTGCACAAATCAGACGTTCCTGAGATACATGAAAATGTTGTCATGGAATCAAGGAACGCAGTATTCTTTGAAAATATCTTTCCAAAGAAAGACAAAGAAAGTGAAGAAGCTAGCTCAAGTAAGCGAGTGCGTGAGACGACTCCTCAAGATACTGAGGAAATACGTCAAAGCAAACGAGCCAAAATACCGACGTCTTTTGGACCAGATTTTCTAACCTATATGGTAGAAAATGAGCCAAGGAATTTCTCCGAGGCTATGTCAACTCCAGAAGCTCCATTCTGGAAAGAGGCAATTAACAGTGAGATAGACTCAATTCTTCAAAATCACACTTGGGAGTTGGTTGACCTTCCACCTGGAAGTAAACCACTTGGTTGTAAGTGGGTTTTTAAGAAGAAACTTAAAGAGGATGGGTCTATTGGGAAGTATAAAGCCAGGTTAGTAGCCAAGGGCTATAGACAGAAATAAGGCTTTGACTTCTTTGACACCTACTCACCAGTGACTAGGATCACTTCAATAAGGATGCTAGTAGCCATTGCTGCAGTCTATGATCTGGAAATCCATCAAATGGATGTAAAGACTGCCTTTCTGAATGGTGAGTTAGAGGAAGAAATTTACATGGAACAGCCCGAGGGGTTTGTCGTTCCAGGACAAGAAAGGAAAGTATGTAGACTTGTTAAGTCTTTGTACGGACTTAAACAAGCACCCAAGCAATGGCATTTAAAATTTGATCAGGTAATGATGTCAAATGACTTCAAGATCAATGAATGTGACAAGTGTGTGTACATTAAGAGCACACAGAACGCATTTGTGATAGTGTGTCTCTATGTAGATGACATGCTTATCATGGGCAATACTCGTGATATCGTCTTGAATACAAAGAAGATGTTAACACGAAACTTTGATATGAAGGACATGGGAGTTGCCAATGTCATTCTAGGAATTAAGATTTCTAGGGTGACTGAGGGACTCATACTGTCACAAACTCACTATATTGAATCTGTTCTGAGACGGTTCAATATGGATGATGTGAAACCGGTAAAGACCCCGCTCGACTTAAGTATGCACTTAAGGAAGAATCGAGGCGAACCTGTGGCTCAATTGAAATACTCTCAGGTGATCGGGAGTCTGATGTACATAACGAATTGTACAAGACCAGACTTAGCTTGTTCAGTAAACAAGTTGAGCAGATTTACGAGTAATCCAAGTGATGATCATTGGAAAGCTCTTAACAGAGTAATGAGGTATTTGAAATACACAATGAATCTTGGATTACATTACACGAGATATCCAGCAGTATTAGAAGGATACTGTGATGCAAATTGGATATCAGATAGTAAGGACTCGAAGTCCACCAGTGGGTACGTGTTCACTATTGGTGGTGCTGCTGTGTCGTGGAAATCCACGAAACAAACATGCATAGCTAGGTCCACTATGGAAGCTGAGTTCATAGCGTTGGACAAAGCTGGGGAAGAGGCTGAATGGCTTCGGAATTTTCTAGAAGATATTCCGTGTTGGCCTAAGCCGATAGCTCCTATTAGCATACACTGTGATAGTCAGTCAGCTATAGGACGTGCGCAAAGCAGCATTTACAATGGTAAGTCACGACACATACGTCGAAGACATAATACCATTAAACAGTTGATCTCTAATGGCGTGATTTCCATAGATTATATAAAATCAATGGAGAATCTTGCGGATCCGCTTACAAAAGGCTTGCCTAGAGATCAGATGTCAAGATTGACAAACGGAATGGGACTGAAGCCCATAATGCATGAGTCTTTGTAATGGCAACCCAACCTTGTTGACTGGAGATCCCAGAATCTTGGTTCAATGGGACAACTAAGTTATGAAGGTTCAGTTAGCACTTACTCATTCCGTCTGACAAAAGTGCTGTCTGCAGAAAATGTAGGGTAAGCTAAGGCTTTTAATGATGTCCTATATCTTGATGCGTCAAGTGGAGTATGGCAGAATACTCTTGATAGGAATCACCTATGTAAGTGTGAAGTGAGGCCGCTTCTATGAGAAAGTCTAGGTGGCAAGATTTCTCTAAAACACTTTCTGAAACCAGGTTGTTCATGGCCAAAACGAACACAACCATGAGAACCAAAAGGGTGTTAAAGAAAATATTGTGTGAGTATCATTGTCTTGGTTCACAACAAAGGCTGACTAGTTCAAGACATCAAGTCACTACTTAGCCGAGTGGATCCGATGATACATCACTATGAAAGGTTCAAAGCCAGAAGCTACCTCTTCTGATGCAATATTTTCTTGTCTGACTTCTCCTCAGAGTTTGCATAAGTGTCTGCATTAATTTACATTCATGTGGGGGATTGTTGGAGAATTAAGGTTGGGCTTGGCCCATCGTTGGATGTTGAAGATTGGGCCTTGGCCCGTTATGAAGTTGCAAGACTTGTGCAACGTACTATGAGCTTAATGAATCCTTAACGTGTAGTTAATGTTAGGATGTGATCTCACTCAATTATGTGTTGTGTGAATGTGAAATTAATGCTCAAAGTAGATGGAAATGTTATGGATGGGTGACGTGTCACTCGTGTGGAGGAATGCCACGTTGGAAGTGTCCATGTGGCGTAAAAGGCATCTGAAGGACATCGATCGATGACATCGATCGATCGATGTCACTTCGATCGATCGATGTCATCGATCGAAGTGGATCAGGCAGCATAGATCGATGGATAGATCGATCAAAGACGATCAGAGGACATCGGTCGATCACATCGATCGATCGATGTCACTTAGATCGATCAAAGTGATCGATTGAAGTGCTCTGTCAGACATCGATCGATCACATCGATCGATCGATGTCACTTCGATCGATCGATGTGATCGATCGAAGTCTGACAGCGGGCAGAATCGATCTGTTTAAGCTGTTAAGTTTCAAACGTGAAACTAACACTATCCTCCGGTTTAAAATAAGATCAGTCTGTTATGATCTAATGGTGGCAGGGAAGATAGCTTTGATCTAACGGCCGAGATTTAAACTGTCTTAACCGCTTAACCGAATATGGTTTCCATCCAACGCTCCAGGTTTAAACCTGATAATCTATCTTCAATCTAATGGCTGAGATTAAACCATCCTAATCTGGATAGGAGGTTTTAATCCAACGGCGTAAATTAAACTTCGGTTTTGATCCAACGGTCACGGTACCTTGTCCTCCAACCGACTCCCCTATATAAAGAGTGCTAAGGGTGCAATCATTTACACACCTCAAGCTCTTAGCATTTCAACGCATTCTGCATTCATAGCACGTGAGTCTTGCATTTCGTCCGGAAGAAGTCAGGACATTCAAAGGTTCGAAGGAGTTCAAGTTCAGCAGTGCCGCTCAACTGAACAGGTACCCGTTGTATCCTGGGAGACGATTGCTCACACCGGTTGGGCACAGTATACCGGAGCAATACGTCTTAAGGACAGAGTCCTCGACTCGCCCCGGGTTTGATTTATTTTGTTGTTTCATATGCACACAGTGTACGACTGCGTCTTGGTACAGGATTGATTGTGCCAACAAAAGGTATATATTTTCTCTCCTTTGAATCCCCCCTTTTATGCCTGTCGTTTCTTTCCCAGTTTCAGGGAGAAGCAGGAGGATGCACATAGGAAGTGGATGTTTGAAAAAAGTTTTGTGCGGCTGACTTCGTAACTGTTCCCTATGCAGCAAAAAGAAAGAATCAAACGTGCAGAGAAGAACTGCAGTCTTGGCGTTAAAAGATTGAAGTTGCAGCCAGTGTTAAAACCAAAAAAAGTGACATTTTGCCGGCACTATCTGAAGGGGAGATGCCAGGAGATATTTCAAATTGGACAGAAGATATTTATTTCTTCTTCTTTTTCTTTTTTGTTCTTTTCACATTTTTCTTGGATGGATATTCACACCCTCTTTTTCCCCCTTGCAGGGTGAGAAGTGCAAGTTTTCACATGATACGACACCCTTGACAAAATCAATGGTTTGCTCATTCTACTTGTACACTATTTAATTCTATTTTACAAGTGAAAGTATTGGTGTTAGGATGTGCCTTCTATGTTTATTTCTCATTTGTTTTTTCAGTATTAACGTATGCTTTTCTATGGTTTATTACTGTTTTGATTTATTGATATGCTTGTTTTCTTGGCCATCTTCATTTGGCAAGTTCTGATTTGATACGAGTTGATAATTTGGCCATAGAGAACCCTTTGATCCAAGCATTAAGAATTTGTCTAGTTTCTTATTTTTAAGTGCTTTAAAGTTTTCATGACTTGTTATGTTTTATGTTTCTATCCAGTTACCACGTGATGCAACCGTCACAGTTTGTCAATAAAGGAATCACAGACATACTCAATATGTTAAGACTAGGGGCTGAGAACTTCCAATATGCCTTGTTGGCATATATTCACTTACATATCCAACTTGGAGAATTTGCCCAGTATCTTATGTTGACGTGCGTGAAACATTTAATCAGTAAGTTCCCTGTATTAATTATATCATATTTGATCATTCAGAGAGTCACATTTTGATGATGTAAAATCTACGCATTACTTCAAAACTAGGACTGGAAGTTTTCCGTACTTCAATTGGAATATTATTTTAACTATGTTTGAAATGTTAAGAGAGATGAATTCTCTTATTCGAGTTTAGATCTCCTCACCGCATTCCCCTCACCGCGTGTGTCACCGCGCGACACGTGGCAGCAGGAGGGGGTGGTGAGGCTGGATGAAGGTTACCCTCATCCAGTTTCACCACCCCTCCCTGCTGCCACGTGTCACGTGGTGGAAAGTGTGGTAACTCACCGCGCGGTGAGAAGATCCCATCCGCTCTTATTCTTGCTAGTTGCCAAATCATGTGTTCCTTTTGATTTCATTTGACAATTGCATTTTCTTTAATTCCCCCCCCCCCCCCCAAGAAGAATTCTTTTTTTTTGCCTCCTGATATTTCTTATTTTGATTATTTGTTATTATTTTATATTTTGCATGGTTTTTGCTGCACTATTTTCTTAATTTGTACTGCAAAATCTACTTGATTTTCATGTGGATTTTGCTGCAGCCATGTTGTCACTTTGCACGTCGCTCTTGCATGAAAGGAGATAATTGTCCGTATGACCATCAGCTTTCCAAGTATCCCTGCAACAATTATGTAGCAAATGGGTTTTGCAGTAGGGGTGCTGATTGTTTGTTCTCACATGAGGTAAGATATCCATGTTTTGTTCTTGATTTTTGTAGAAAACTAGAACAAATTGGAGGCTGAATGTTAGTTTATTCAGACTTAATCTTAAAATGTACAAGTGATGCCATATATATAGGCTTGGTTGAGGTAACGGCTATATTGCCAATTCAACGGCTAGTTTTTCCTAATATGATAGGTCACATATATGTGGACCTTCACTAGTGTGTGTGTTAATTACATGAGTGATATCTATCTACTGTATGAATGTACGTATATACAGTGTATGTTTTTATACTCCCCCTCAAGCTGGTTGTAGGTATTTATACAACCAAGCTTGAAAAACTTTAAAAGATACTAATTTAATTAGGAATTAACCACTTTAGGCGTACGCTCTAAACTTGATGTTTTCTCTTCAAGTTCTGATGAATTGTCGTGGACGTTCACATGCATGCTTCGAGTAGAAGATTATCACAGAATATTTGGATAGCTTAAAACTGACTGTTCTTGATCTTCCATCAGTGGTATGTGTTTCCAAGTTCCTCCCCATGCAGCATCTGTGAAACCTTGATGCTTATGCTGTATTCAAGAAGCAATTCTTTGACCTGCTGCATTCTTCAAGCACCTAAAACACTTAAAGCAATCTTGAAGGTTCCATTAGAAAGATGAAATAATACATAAAGATGTAAGATAGTAATTTAATTTTTTAGTTGGTTGTGTGACTTAATCTTGCAGTAGACAATAAAATTACCAACGAACTACAACGTCTAACAGAAGACAAGAAACCCACGTTCAGCGTATTGTAAAAGTTCTGAGAGAAACAGAAAAAGAAGCTGCAGGTGCAAATTTAGAAATACAGGCGCTGCCGAGCATTTACTGAAGAAATGGGAATAATATTTTTCCGCCTTCAGCCATGGGGGAATCATTAAGAAGGGTATAGACTTTTAGAGTATTAACACCGACATTCAAGCGATGAGGATGTCACCTGTGTTTTTGGAGCAGCGGCTGCAGATTGATCAAGTAAAAAGATAGAAAACGCTCCAGAATATCCGAGGTTTAATCATTAAGAAGATAGACCAAATACATAATATGCTATAGTCTGTCAGTGAGACATTAATGAGAAAGAAACATAAATAATTTAAATATCTTCAACGAAAGAATGTAGTGAGAAACAACATAACATAAAAATTAGTCAAATAGGAACATGATGCTTGACACAAACACGTTGTTGCAGCAATTCGTCAGATTTTCAATTAGGATCTTCAATCCTTTAAAAAACCATAAACGGAATCCAAAAAAATATCTCTCTGCCATATAAGCAAGATAGCAGGGAAATGAAGAACTTAGGGTCATAATCAAGACTATTGTAAGCCATGTGATGAGTATTATGATTCCAATTTTCATGGTAAAGGATTACTGAGAAATTAAAGCATCTCTACTGGCTATGAGGTCTCAGACTAATCATTAAGTTAGAATTTGGAACAATATGTACTCAGTTCTGTAACAAAGCATGCACAATTTTTATGAAAAATATGAGACAAGAATGCAAAACCTTTATGTAAAGGTAGTTCAAGAAATCATTTTACATCTTTGCTAAAATTGTGAGGGATCGGTGTATCGTGTCCTATATCTTATCAAGAAGTATGCACTACTCAACAACAACAACAACAATAATAATAATAATAATAATAATAATAATAATAATAATAATAATAATCCAGAAAATGCAATAAAAGTGGAAGGATGATTCTGTAAACACAAAGTGGTGTCACACAAATCAAAAAGGTACAGCAACCACTAGTTCTTAAGACCAGATAAGGAGACATAAAATTACTTGTAAATAATTTTCAATAAGAACGACAAATACTATTCCACCACGAAGTAGAACAATCAAACCTGGGTTGAGCACTTTGCTTCCAGCATTTACATCCAAAATTTTCTTTTGTGTACCACAACGGCAGGAATGGTGGTGAGTGCCAAGGTCTTTAGAAATGAATCTGTTTTCCTCAGATATTGTTTCTGCTTATTATCACCTTGTTCTATTTCTTGACATCTACCTTGGAAGCAGCAGCTTATCAGCGGCACCCATGAGGCCACGGATTCAGACCTGGTTTTGGTTTTCACTAGAAACAGGAAAAAATGCACTTTCCAATACTGGAGCAGTATATCAGAATCATGGCCGAAGATGGTTCCACAGATTAAGGTAATACAGGGAATGGTCTCAAACCTGTACTTCTGTTCAAGCCCAACGTTTTTGTCAGGCTAGTGAGGCTTGTAATCAGTATCATTTGTAATCTTCTGCTGCTCTTTAGGTCTTGGGTAAAGTGAATGGAACACCTATAGGAAACTTCACTGCTCTGATCACATTGGAGCAGTATAATATTGAGAGAAGAGGTTGATGAGAGAGTAACAAGGAGTAGATTTGCATATTGTTGACGAACTTTTGAAAGGAAGATGATGAAAATATGTTGAAAAGAGATGAAGAGGAGAAAATGACGGATGAAGGAGAAAAAAAAACAGATGGAAAAATGGGTAGACAAATGAGTAGAAAAAATGGTAATTGCTCAGCCATACGATGATTTTAAGAAAAACACTACGAAGGAAGTTTTAAAACAAATTTTGATTTTGAATGTGAGAGTCTCTGGCTTGCGTGGTAAAGAAAATAAACTGCAGTGATGTTGAAAGAACTTGACGTAAGGAGGGAGGAGTACGAAATTACATGTGGGGAGCAAAGAACTTTTTTCCTAGGGAACAGACGTTTTGAACAGTATCCCACTATCTCAAGTTTTTGTTTTTCACGCAATTCAAAAATAAAAAATTTTGTTTGTCTCTTTTGCTTTGTCCAAGTGGAATACAGATGGCATGCACAATGACACCTGTATCCAGATTTCTCCCGAGAATATAATACCTTTCGTGTTGGAGTTTCCTGAATACTGTAGACTATAGATAAAAATTATTTATTGGATATGATGGGAAAAAAACTGGAAAAAAATCCAAGATATTTCTTCTTTCACTCTGTTGTCTCCGTCAAAATACTGAAATGCTTCAGAGATGAGAAAAATCCAAGGAGAAATACAAAGGTGTTCCAAGAATTTCCAAGAATAAATAGTAATAAATAGTTGAACATAGACTTGCTTCTTCTTCTCCTTGTGTTTGAACGGTTGCAGAAGTAATCTCAAAGAATTTCCATCTTCCGTTTCATATAAAAAAGGAAGAGACAGCTGGTTTTTTTTTTTTTGGTTTTGTTTTTGTTTATTAATATGTATTTCATGTAAATTCATGATTCTACAAACCAAAGGGGCGGTGGAGAAGTGACAATTCAGTGTTCTGACAACACTTTATCTCTTTACATCAATTCACCACAACCAAACCTGTCTTGGTGCTGCTAAGACAATCCACCGCAAGTAATATTCTTACAACTCTTATTAACCAATTTATTTATTTATTTATTTATTTTTTAGAAATTCTGTTTGAAGTTGGAAAAATACAGATTTTTTTCATGC
>AP025044.1:5209576-5245910 GCA_036186865.1 Eustoma russellianum
TTTTTTCACTTGTTAAGAAAAATAATATCGTTTTCCCAGACACCTATTTCTATGTTCTTTTACAAACTTGTCTTGTTATCTCAAAGCTGCTAAATTTTTCCTTCTTTATACGCTAGCCTCTCTCCACTTGCTCTACTTTACACGTTAGTGTCTCTCCACTTGTTCTACTTTATTTCACATTTCTGCATAAAGTCTCCTCCTCACTTCCATCAATGATGTCTTCACGTTTCACCCCCATACTTCTTTTTCTTTCAACCGTCCAGTTACTGGCATGAAAATCCAAGGGATTCCGCATGTATAAAAGTTCTAAGCAGTCGAGAAACAGGAGGACAGTGAATCGTGCTTATAATGGAAAAGTGCAGAGAGAGAGGAATTGAAGCTTTCCTAGTTGAAGAACAAAAGATCGTGAAGAAGGTGTTGAAGCTACAGAAGGCAAAGTAGAAGCTTGCTGCTAAGAGCTAAATGATTTATATATTAATTTTGACTACCATAGTGGTAACCTGTGATACGAAATGCAGGATTACTGGGATATGTTTGTTGAGGATTTGAGTTTATTGGTTGTATTTGTCCCACGTCCCTTTACAGTCAATTTTTTTTTTTAGCTTTTCTCAAAAAAACTTCCGAGATGAAATTCTTTCCCTGAACTCATACTCATTTTGACAACCAATTTTTTCAATTTACATCTTTCTTTAGATGTCTTCTGGGGTAGATTTTGGCTTTATTAGCCATTATCTCATGGCCTATCAAAGATTATCAATAATTTCGCTTCATAGACGAGAGTATTATTGCCTATTCAAGAAAAGATTTCGGCCTTAAACTCAGGCTCTTCATAGCCTCTTTGAAAAAGATTTCGGCACTAAGCCAAGGCTCTTCATAGCCTCTTGGAAGTTTATAGACATAATGGTCTTTGGAAAAATAGTGAATGGTCTGGAAGCTGTTTGGCTTCATGGACTGATAGAAGATGTTTGTTTTCTTTTTCCCGGCTCTTGACAGCCAAGGCTCTATGGCCTCTTAAAAGAAGAATAGGCTCTATGGTCTTGAAGAGTTTATGACTCTATGCCTTTTGAAGCATTTGAGGCTCTATGGCCTTGAAGAATTTATGGCTCTATGGCCTTTGAAACATTTGAGGCTCTATGGCCTTGAAGAATTTATGGCTCTATGGCCTTTGAAGACTCTGTGGTCTTAAAAATTGTGGTTCTATGACCTGAATTTTTTTCCCCGGCTTTATGGCCTGTTAAAAGATTTTAGCTCAAAGGAGTCCATGTCTATGACTCAGCGGGATACTTGTCCACACAGTGGCTCAGAGGAATCCATGTTCATAGCTCAGAGGGATCTTATCCTTGGCCATGAAATGACTCAGTGGTCTTGAAATTTATGGCTTTGTGGCCTTATGGAAGAAATTTGTGGCTCTATGGCCTTAATAGGTTTTCTGCCATTTTCCTGAGAAGAAGAATTTACGGGAGTTTTTGAAGATATCAATAAAAACATCACAGAAGATACCTGTGGGTTCAAACTGGCCATTGAAGAGTTGTATGGAAGAAGTAATTGAGGTAGAGACATTGTTGCCTTGAAAAGTGAAAGCCATCAACAACCTGGTATGTTTTCTTCATCGTAGCTTCTTCTTCTAGGATGTTCATGGCTCTGATACCATGTAGAAAACTAGAACAAATTGGAGGCTGAATGTTAGTTTATTCAGACTTAATCTTAAAATGTACAAGTGATGCCATATATATAGGCTTGGTTGAGGTAACGGCTATATTGCCAATTCAACGGCTAGTTTTTCCTAATATGATAGGTCACATATATGTGGACCTTCACTAGTGTGTGTGTTAATTACATGAGTGATATCTATCTACTGTATGAATGTACGTATATACAGTGTATGTTTCTATAATTTTGGTCCAAATGGGTCCCCATTTCCTTCAACCGTGTACTTAACTTCATCAAATCCAAACCATAACTTTTTTATTTTTACTTCGTTAATTGCATCAGATATCGGCTAATGGATGCTCTTTAACGACTCCAAATAATTGCAAGGCTGAGAAGAATTCTTTGCTGCAAAATAGCAATTTGAATTCTGAGAAAGAAACAAATGCACGTGGTATACCTCAACAGCGGTTTGAGGCCGATTCCAACAGTGTGGGAAACACTACTGGTCGGAATTCAGAAAAGATGTCACAAAAACCAACTGCAGTAACGAAAGGGATAAGCATGATTTGTCTAGTCGGATCTCCATCAGGTAGTAAGCTTGATAGAAGTCCAATGCCTGTCAAGGGTGATATTGTCAATCTTGACCAAGAACAACATACTAATCCTCAAAACAGATTTCAGAAGTCAGATGAGGTAGTCAACAGAATGCCTCCGAAACCAAAGGGTATTAATTTTTTGTCATTTGGCAGAGCCCCTTTGAATGCTTCTCAAATCAATGATGATCATGAAGTTGGTGAATCATGGTTAGGTGAGTTAAATAGAAGTAATACAGTCGGTGTGCCTTCAAGTAGTAACAAGGTTTTTGGAAATGAGAGCAGCCAAAATGCATTAGCCACTGAGCTAAGCAAGAACGAAACAACAAACATTACTTCAACAGAATGTACACCACAGGGTGTAAAGTTTCTCTCCGGTGGCAATGTTTCAGAGAGTAACTACAGAATTTATGGAGTTGGGCAATCTGGTTTGCCTTCTAACAACGTTAACATAGCTTTGCCATGTAGCCACAGGAAAGAGGAGACTCTTGGAGGACCTAAATTTTCCAGTGACAAGCCACTTGAATTACCTTGTTCTTCTAATCCATTCTCTCTGTCTAATAAGTCTCGTAATGAGAATTTGGCTGGTGTATCAAATTCTTTGAAGGAATCCTTACCGATGAACACACCCAAGTCTGCGTTGAAAGCCCTTAACTCAACCTTAGCTTTTGCGGCTAAGTTTGATTCACAAATTACGTTGGACCCTTCCAGTTCTGCTGTC
This sequence comes from Eustoma russellianum, assembly GCA_036186865.1. NCBI lineage: Eukaryota > Viridiplantae > Streptophyta > Magnoliopsida > Gentianales > Gentianaceae > Eustoma > Eustoma russellianum. The sequence goes on from AP025044.1 coordinate 5,212,541, forward strand.
AGCTCTTTGGTTACCACACAAAATGGGTCCAATTTCGGCAAGTAAAGAAGGGGCAGCTTGTAAACTCTATGCTGCTTGTACGAAAATCAGACAGATAATGGACGAGAAACTGATGGTCCTTTTTCATGGAAACAAGCCAGTCGCGGCGTAGTTGTGTTGCATTTAAAACGGCTTGATGTCAACCTCAGCTTCTTTATCCATTGAGTTTTTGACTTTCAGCTTTTGCTGCTCAAGGTACATTGTTGGTGGTTACGTCCATAGCTAAACTTTGTATAACCTCCTCTTCTTTATGCATCATCTTCTGCAGTAGATGTTGCCTGATTCTGTTATAATCTGTTACAACAGGCATAGCCTGCAAAAGTTTAACCAGACTCAAAATGACTTGTATATTATGGGTACAGGCCAAATTGTTGAATGGCTATGCATTTAGATAATTCACTCTCTCTGGGCACCTGAAACATGCCTTATCAGGTATAAAAACACCGACATTCTGAGCTCATAAGGCCAAAAATTAGTGAACTTCCTAATAATTTCAATTGCAGGGGCAACTGCAATTATATGGAGATGTACAACGAGATTCAGACTCATGAAGATATGAGCTGATTTAGTGAGGTGTATACTTGGTTTGTGCTGGATTGGTCAGTGAACTCGACTTTTCTGGGTATGTAAAAACTTGATTGTACCAGAAAAGGTCAGCTTCAGGCACTATCGGTTTTGTAAAGTTGTTGAGTAATCCAGGTATCTTATTTTGGAAGATTGAAGACCTTCTGCCTCCTAACACAGAGGAATTTTTGTTGGCTCCTTGAGACTTTTGACCTGACAGGGAGTCCTGGTGAGAGTGATTCTTGTTGGCTTCTTGAGACTTTGAAGATATCTTCTAAAATGTAAAAAATGATGATATTTTGACACGCTTTAGGAAAATTAAACTCAGAGATATCATTTGTAATATGACTTGTATTTATAACAATTTGGGTCTGTTTTGGATTATATATACAATTTAAAATATCAATATATTTTTGAATGTTATCAATTTAAAATTATAATGGATAGCTGTGTATATTCTACCTCAAATCCTGGTTCAGCTAGTGATATGATTAAAACGTGGACACAAATTAAAGGGACATGCTCACGTTCAGTTGGTATTCGGGTTGAGGATTCTTAGAAAGAGGTCATGAGTTCGAATCTAGGGAAGCGTTGTTACTCTGCTGCTAGATCAAAGGCCTGGTTTGTGGTGGGACACTTTGTGTGAGTAACTGCGTAAAATCTAACCCAATTTAGGAGTTCGCTGAACTCCTGATTTATATCTTTCACGTAGCTTTTTAGGACTGGGGCAGTGAGGGTCTTTTGAGTTGGGGTTCAACCTTTTGCGAGGAAGAAAAAATTAAAGGGACATACTTTGTGTTCTTTGTGAGAACATATAATGCAGTATATTTGTGATGAAAGAAAGAAAACGGAAATCGAAAAAAAAAAAAAAAAAAAGAAGTTTTAAGATGTGATTACCGTTTCATGCACGTGCATGCTTTTACGTATATGTCATGTTTTGAGAAGGGAAAAATAATGACGACCATGCACGTTCATGAAATATAGAATACCTATCATCGGGATTAAATCTTCTTCACACATTCTCTCTTATATGTAAACTATGTAGATTATTAAAAAATAAACAAAGACACTGAAATGTGACCTACACACAATATTACTCTGCCCATTTCAAAATATAACTGCATATCGACTTTTTAATATGTTATAGATTAAATTATGTTGGTTAGTCTATATGAATTTATTTTTAAGTTAAACTAATTATATTTTTATGCATGTATTTCAATAAAACTACACGCTTTTATTGAAATATGTCTATACTAATTTCAACATGCAACGAGTCAACTTGAAGACTACGTTAGTTACAGGGGTGGGGCCCTTGCCGCATGGAATAATATGTGGAGAAATAATTCTCTCCTCACCTATTATCTCCACTGTTTGTTGTGTGTATATTTATTTATTTTTAATAAGACTATGCAGTTTTATCTATTATCTCTACTGTTACGTTTGTTGTGTATATTTACTTATACTTAATAAGACTATGCAGTTTTATATTTGTGAAGAAGAAAAAATGACAGATAAAGGAGGAAAAAGACCTTGGACATGGATTTTCTTTTTCTTTTTTTGGTAGTTCTTGAATGGAATATGTGCATGTGTGATGTATTGAGTTAGACCAACGCAAATATGAAGTTGGGTGGTACAACATAACCTTATCTTTTGCCCCTCATCAATACATGTCACAATAATTTAGATCACATCATCCCTATGTAACGAAGTAAATGTTTGACTTCTAACACGGGTGTCATAAATAATTGAAATCCCAAAGTGACACGTATCTTTTCCCAATAAATGACTTCATTTCTTTGTTCTAAAAATTCTTTATTTATTTCAAGACTATTTTCACCGTACGGACGGTCGGTTTTGGAAAACCACATGCCGGTCTCCACGAACGGCCTCAGTCACGGTCGCTCATCGTATTAAACTCTAAACCCGACGTTGAAAAGCGAAAAAAAATACTAGTACTTTATCGAATATTTCGAAACAAAAAGCATTTGCAGGAAACTGAAGAAGGATTGGCCAGACCCTTCTAAGGCATAGTCCAGTTGATAATTGGGTTGTGATTTGTTTTAAGATGTCAATAGTTCGATTCTAGGGACGCACACAGATGAGTGTTTCTATTCTACTAGGCCGAAGGCCTGATTTATGAGAGGACACATTGTGTGGGTAAATGCGTAAGATCTCATCCAACCTAGGTGGCTGCTGAGCTCCTGATTTACATACTCCACACATGCTCCTTGGGACTGGGCCGATGGGGACTCCCGTGTATATTTCACCTTTTGCTCCAAGGATTGGACAGACCCAGTCTCGCTAAAAAGATGAACACGACTATTTCCCGGCCGTTCAGTAAAATTAATACGAGGGAATCTCACTTGTTAGCCTAACGTTTGGCGCATTACTCAGTTAACAGCCTAACGTTGACGAAACTCACTTAACACCCAGTCTTTGTCGATGATGGCTCAGTTAGTAGCCTGATGACACGTGGCAAACGGTGGACTAACCGTTGACTTTTTCAGACCAATCAGTAGTCGCTACGTGCCGACCTCTTTTAATTATTAAAAATAAAATTCTATTATTTGAATAAATTGATTAAAAAGAATTTAAAAATTCTAAAAAGTGTAAAAATTAATTAAAAATATTTTAAAATTCGAAAAATTAGGAAAAAAAGATGAAAAAAAATTTACCCCATTGCTCCAGCCTTCGCTCGACCCCCTACCCCCCAGCCCCCACGTCCCCTCCCCCACGCACACCTCCACGCCTACCCCCACCCCAACCCTGCGCCCCCAGGCCAAGAAAAATTTTAAAAATTTTTTTAACTGACCCATAACGCCCCGACCACCCCCGCGTCCCCTCCTCCACCCCCGCGCCCACCCCAAAAAAATTTAAATTTTTTTCAACTCACCCACAATGCTCCGACCACCCCCCGCACCCCAAACAACCCAAGCCCCCGGCCCAAAAAGAAAATGACAATGTTTTTTGTCAGGTTATCATGGGGTTAAATTTTATAAGAGAATTTCTTCTGTGCGTTATGTTGGAGGAGCGCAAATGACGATGTGCATGGACATCTATAATATCTCATGCATGATATTGGAGATGCTTTTGAAATAATGTCTGTGGGTAGGGGTGGGGGTTGCACGAGGTGTGGAGAGAGAAAAAAATTTCCTGACTTTTTTTAGACCGGGTGTTGGGGTGCGATGGAGGGGGCGTTGTGCGGGGTTGGTCGGGTGTTATGAGTGAGTTCAAAAAATTTTAGAAAAAAATTTTTTCACAGGAGGAGGGGGTGGGGTGGGGTGGGGGTGAGGGGGTTAGGGGGTTTGGGACAGGGCTGGGGCGTTGAGGGTGATTTTTTTTATTATTTTTATTTTTTTCCTAATTTTTTGATTTTTAAAATATTTTTAATTAATTTTTACATTTTTTATAATTTTTAAATTCTTTTTAATCGATTTATTCAAATAACACAATTTTATTATTTTAATTAAAAGGGATCACCACGTGGCGACTACTGATTGGTCTGAGAAAGTTAACGGTTAGTCAACCGTCACCAGGCTACTAACTGAGACATTATCGACAAAGACTGGGTGTTAAGTGAGTTTATCAACGTTTGGCTGTTAACTGAGTAATGCGCCAAACGTTAAGCTAATAAGTGAGATTTCCTCAAATTAATACAATAATATGCGCAAGAAAGCATGCTACGCATTCAATAAAAGGTCGTTCCCGGTACACTAGGTTCCTGAGTTTGCATAGGGTTTGGAGAGGAGCCGCATCGCTTTGCGTCGAACCTGAGGCCTCAAAATCACAAAGCAACAACCTTATCTATTGTTCCAAAGCCCGCCCTCATACTACGGCTGCAGTGGCTTATCAAATGTGGGGCATTTTTTTTCTCTTCTCAATCTCGTTAAGAAGAGCTAAGGCAGTTGGCTTGGATAACATACCCATTGAGGCTTGAAAGTGTTTGGGAGAGGAAGGGGTATTATGGCTAACTACTCTGTTTAGTCTTATTTTCAAAACAAAAAAATGGCAGATGAGTGTAGAATGAGCGTAATTGTCCCTCTATATAAGAGAAAAGGAGACGCACAGTATTGTGGGAATTATAGGGGGATTAAATTGCTAAGTCATACTATGAAGTTATGGGAGAGAGTAATCGACACTAGAATTAGGGGAGAAACTCAAGTTACAGTAAACCAGTTTGGTTTTATGCTAGGACGGCCAACTACGGAAGCAATACACATTTTAAGGAGATTGATGAAGAAGTGTAGAAAGAAGAAGCGCGACTTACATATGGTTTTCATCGATCTTGAAAAAGCGTATGACAGTATGCCACGCAAACTGCTACGTAATAGTCTGGATGCAAGAGGGTTCCTATGAAGTATATAGATATAATTAGGGATATGTATGCGAAAACAATCGTTCATGCGATTGTAGGGAATTCAGACTTCTTTCTAGTGGAAGTAGGCCTCCATCAAGGGTCCGCTTTGAGCCCATTCTTTTTTGTAGTTGTCCTAGATAAGTTGTCAAAGTCGATCCAAGAGACAGTTCCATGGTGTATGCTTTTTGCTGACGATATTGTATTAGTCGCAGAAAGTAGACATAACATGAGTATGAGGCTGTAGGAGTGGCGTGGTGCTTTAGAGAGAAAAGGCCTAAGGATTAGTCGTTCCAAGACTGATTATCTGCACTGCGACTTCAGCGGCACAGCCGACGTTGAGAATAGCCAACTCACCATCGAGGGTCAAGTGGTCCCAAAGGTAAGTAAGTTTAAGTACCTAGGATCATTTGTACAGAAAGATGGGGACATAGAGAGTGATGTAGCACACCGAATTCAGACAGGTTGGTGCAGGTTGAGGGCGGCCTTAAGGGTGCTGTGTGACAAGAATTTTCCAATTAAATTAAAGAAAAAATTTATAGGGTGGCAGTGCGGCTGGCAATATTATATGGAACAGACTACTGGCATCAAGAGGACACAGTCACGTAAGATGAAAGTGGCAGAGATGAAGATGCTAAAGTGGATGTGTGGGCATACAAGGCTAGACAAGATAAGAAATATGGTATACAGAGAAAGGTTAGGGGATAGTGTAACAGATACGATAAGAGAGGAAAGACTGAGATGGCTTGGGCATGTCAAGAGGAGACAGACAACGGCGTCTGTCAGAGCAATTGAAAGCCTCACTGTAGAATGAAAGAGGAGTAAAGGTAGGCCCAAACTGACGTGGGATGAGCATATTAGACATGACTTACTAGAGTTGCACCTCTCTGAGGACATGGTACAGGATAAGAGTTCATGGAGACAGAGGATTAAGGTTAGAGAGGGGTAGATAGGATATAGGGCACCTTAGAGCATACTTAGAGGAGTAGATAGTATTTGCACTTTAGTTTGACTTTGCATATTTTGTTTTGGTCTTTTTTTTCAATTATTTGTGCATGTTCACTATTATGACTATTTTAATATCGGAAGATTTTTGTATATGTTTAAGTCGACTTTGCACTTGTTTGTTTATGTTCTGCCGTTGTTTTATATTATATGTACATATACACGTTATGAGTATTTTAATATCGACAGCCTTCTCTTTGTATTTCCTGAATTACCTCACTAACACACTAGCACATCATATCCTGATTATTGTGTCGTTTAGGCAGATACATAGCCGGGGGTCTCACTGGAAGCAAACTCTCTATCCCTTGGGATAGATGTATTGTTTACCTGCCACATATCCTCCCCATACCCTAGCTATAACTTTTGCTGTTGTTGGAAAATACTGACTACAATCGATTGATTGATTGATCTCATTATGAAAACTAAATTCCAATGAACTTTTTATAACTTGTTCATGATCAAATTGAAAGTTATTCAAATATATAAATAAATAGCATCTCATCAAGAATCGAACAGTTGACCTTTAAATTAAACAATAAGGTCGGATTATGACTTTAACCATTGAAACTTAGAAAGTCAAAGATATGACCTGTTGACCTTGATTGTGTAATCGAGCATCTGACCACCATGACTTTAGTCAACTCGTGGACTACTCGTCATAGCTATAGTCCTTGATGTCGGTTCTCTCATCCCTTTGTGACCGCCCGTCACGTGACAGCAGAGGGTGGTTAGACTTGGTGAGAATGACTTCATCCAGCCTCACCATCTCCGGGACTACCACGTGGCGGGCGGTTCTTTGTGACCGTCTCACATATGGGTCAGAAGATCCCGTTCGTCTTAAGAATATGCCATCGGACATGCGAAAACTATACTTTTGTATTAATGAAGTTTCAATTTACCAAGAAAAGACGAGAAAATAACATTTTTTAAACAACTCCTGATTTTTTTTTAGCAAAAGAGGTTGTTTCCTCAACTCCAAGTCCCCCTCTACAACCCGGTCCGACGAAGCAATTGAAAAGATGTAAATCAGGTACTCAGCGGCTTGCTAAGAAGGAGTCACACTGTTCACAGGCCTACAAGGAGCCCACCCTCAAGGCCCTTATTGGAAACTGAACATGAAGACCCCACATTGCAGATTACGGTACTCGAACCTTGCACCTTGTAGCAAATTTGATCCTCCAGGACCAACTGAGCTACGCCCCGCGGGCAACTCATGATTTTTTATGCATTTAATTACATTATATGTAAATACCATATATAGACATTATTTATACATGCATATATACACACACACACGTGTTTACATATACATATATACACACATATATACATACTTGTATACATAAATATAACTCAGTCAATATATAATACTTAGCTCTAGCAAATCAAACTTGCCCTGATTTTAAAAAAAATAAAAAAAAAGGAAAAAGAAAGGATATTCGATCATAGGCCCGGTTTGAGTGTAAAAACACATATCTTATTATTTGAACTGTAGATCGGTTTTTTATGCATTTAATTACATTATATATCTGTAATATAATGTCAAAATCACTAATCAAAATTGGTCATGATTAGTCTTTTAGTTGGACTTTTTATCCTTATATTAGAGTTGTAATTCTAAACTTAACAGAAAAGTCTGCGTGAAATCTTCTGAAAGACTAGAAAATTGTTCGTTGTTTGTTGTGTAAATACTATACATACTAAAAATAATAGTCGAGAGTAGCACAACAGACAGATTTGCATCTCTTTGAGGACATGGTCCAGGATAGGAGCTCATGGAGACGGAGGATTAATGTTAGCGAGGTTTAGACAAGATATAGGGACAACTTAGAATATATAAATGAGCATAGATACTCGCTCAACGTTAGGTTGACTTTGCATTTGTTTTTATTTTTTATTATTATTTTTTTGGTTTTGGTTTTGTTTTTTTTCTTGTTTTTTGTGTCTTGCATTATGTGGGTAGACAAGTACATATAGAGTCGGGGGTCTCGCTGGAAGCAAACTCTCTATCCTTTGGAATGAAGGTATTGTTTGTCTGCCTCTCACCCTCCCCGGACCCTAGCGATAGCTTTTGCTATTGTTAAAATATACTGAGTATATGTTGTTGTTGTTAATTAGCACAACAGACGTTATAATGTACTCTTGATATTGTTTCCTAAGAAATGGATCAATTTTATTTCACAAAAGCGAATATGCGATTACATCATTGTTTGTGTTCACAAATACTATCTATAATACATGTATATTTACACCATCAACTAACTCTATTTGTCGAATCCCAAGTTAGGCGGATATTACGTGTTCTCTCAAAAATATCATACATTACGTTATGAACATCCGACCATAGAATATCTTTGTCATTTAGCATCCTCTTCTGCCATAACCATACTGCATATAGTCCTTCCCGGAAGGAGTATGCCCATTTTGTGTCATAATGCTCTCCAGCAATGTCCTCCTCAAGATTTCGGTCAATCCATGTACGCAAATCTGTTGTGCTATGGAAGAATCGGTCCCAGCTTGTCAATGGAAGCAATTTCTTCCAGACGCTCCACATTATGATCACAAATGTCACATCGTTGAGTATCTCGTAGACTCCTTCACAAACCACTTATTATCTCTCATCTTTACTCTTTTTCCCCACGTATATATTTTGTTTTCCGTTGTACAAGTACGGAAGTACGTCTAATTGAATGGGGGTGTGATTTGTTGACGGCATAGTCGAAGTAGTAACCATCTTCCCGCGTTTTCGTGTAAGATAGAGGGAGTGGTTGAATCTTGATTTGATCTTAACAAATCCAAAATTATTTCGTCCTTTTTTTCTCTGACAACATTATAACAAGAAATTATATTTAAAATTTAATATAGTTGATCTATTAAATTATCATTCTAAATAGTATGAAATATTTAATAGATACTCGTTTTAATCATTTCTATGTTCTCTTTGATATAGGCTAATCCATTTTTACAAAAAGTGTTACTAATTTTATTTTTTCTATAATGTAAAACGTATGAAAGAGAAAACTGAATTAAAACTTTATTGGGATATGTATTTGAAGTGTAATTTGACGTTATAACGAAAGGTGACTTTGTTGTGCAAAAATCAAAGAAATGTGTATGTCACATTAGCCGAACAAGGATAAATCTTTTATGTTTTTGTCTTCTTTAATCTCAGCTTTGACAATTTCTGCAATTCACTTTCCACTCACGTATAGCATAGCAAACTGTCTTAAAATTTTTTCATTTTTTTTTTGTAAAATTAAACTTCAGCTTATTTACTTTGTAATCATGGCCGCATTTAATAAACATAAATAGAATATTAGGTTACACTTGAATCATGAAATTAATATGATCTTACATGTAGATGATAGTGACATTGATTCCTAAAATTAATATGATCTAATCATTTGCTACACGAATTAGAAAATTTATGAGAAGACATTCTAAAAACAAATTCAAATCTACTTCATCTAAAAATTCAAAAAATAATAACAATGATAAAAAAGATATGGACATATTTTCTATTCGTGTCCGAACAAAGACTTAGACAAGAATATAAACAAAAACCGTGACAACGATGAGACTCTAGGCCACCCACCTTTTCCTCTTCATATTTGTGCTTCTTAGACTTCAAAAATATTAACATATTGTGGTCTTCATCAAAAAATTTTAGAATGACCTAATTGAACTATGTATTAACAAATACAATTTCTATTGCGTCTAATACTTTCAAACCTTAATCAACAAATCCTAAACTATATCCTATACTTTTCAACTTTCTAATAGTACCTTAACCAATCACTTTTTCTTAATTGCTGTCGCCGATTGTGTCGTTTCCTCTTTTATTTTTTTTCTTCTATTTCTTTGAACTTTTTGAACAAAGTTAAACAGTACTTAGAAATTTAGCTAGACGTACCCAGAAAATGGTCAACGGTTCCGGGGACGGAAGTTCGAAAGAGTGATGGGAGTTCGATTCTTATTCAAAACAAGATGGAAGTTCGAAAGAGTGATGAGAGTTCGATTCTTATTCAAAGCAGGATTTTTGACTTTCTTTCCAGGTAAACGCATGGTATTGAAGCTCCCCTACTTACGTCAAAACTCCGCCATTCTAAATCTTGGACACCTAACTTTCATCTCTATCGCGTTGTAGGACATGCTGATAGAATCCGATCGGAATCTCCGGTCATAAACTTATAAATTTAGCCAGACAACAATGTTTCCAAATCCAATTTCCTCCCCCTTGTCTTCACGTCTGTTTTAAGTAAAACTTGGAATTTCTCTCTCATAGACGAAGAGACGCTTATGTTGACCGTCATTTCTCCTCTTTTATAGTTTGCTTCCCTTCATTTTCCTCTTTGCTCAAGGGGGACAAAAAGGTTAAATATTCTTGAGTTTTCAAGTTTTCCATGCTTGAATTCTTCAAATTCTCGTGCCCTTTTCTCTTTGAATATCTTGAAAGATTTCAAACATTGTTTTAACTTCCATTCACACCATTAGAACAGAAAGAACCTTCTGAGTTTACTTACTATTTGTATGAGAATTCAAAGATTTTCTAGTCCACGTTGCTTACCGTAGTTTGAGGGTTTTTTTTATATTATTTTTCCAATTCCAATTTCTTTAATCACTTTTCAGTTTTCACATCATCTATATATAGGTAGGGGCAAGTGTTCTTAGTCAGTAAAAACTGAAAACTAGAGGTACTTCTTTCCAATAATCAGAACCCTTCGGAGGAGACAGCTAAAGATTCCTAGAATCCTTTGGTCTTTTCCCAATTTCAGGTCTGTGGTTGCTTTTTTTGAACTTTATTGTTAAAGATCGTTTCTTTTTTACATTATTTTTAATTTTGTGTTCTCCTGGCCTCAATTCTACATGGGTTTTTTCTGTTAATGACAAAGAAGCCATCTTTTTTATTTTATTTTATTTGTGGGGTGCAAATGGTTTTGCTCAAATATTTAATATTCTGGTTTTGATGGGCTCTAATTTCCTCCCGTTATTGTTCTTGTATGGATCATGTCTCTAACATTGTGCATGAGGCACAACTTATATTTACACATTTATTAAAATTTCTTTTATGAAAAATGCAGGTGTGGGACTTAGTAAATTGAGTGGGCATATCAGAGTTCTACTCAGCTTGGGAGGACGTCTCTTTTTTGCTTAGGAGATGACATTAGTAAGAAGGAATAGCTTTGAGGAAACTGATTTAGATATTTACCTTAGGTCAAAGCCTTCAAGCAAGCTTTTCAGGAAGAATTCAATTAAATTGAACAAGTCTGAGCCTCTTAGATTGATACTTGAAAGGTCACCTTCATTCAGAACTCTGGTTCAGGACTTCACAAAACTAGACTCAAATCGAACAGCTGCAAGAATAGATGATACCGCCAAAAGATCAAGTCCTTTGGCTACCCTTGGTGATAATTCCTTTGTATTTAGTTCTCCAAAGCCTGTTACTGGGCTTGATGCTGCTGCAGTTAAGGTTCAGAAAGTGTATAAGAGCTATAGGACCAGGAGAAACCTTGCAGATTGTGCAGTTGTTGTTGAGGAGCTATGGTTAGTAATGCATTATGCCTTTTGGCTATTACATTTCTGTACGATCATGTGTGTTTTTAACTATTATGATCGTCTCACTGACGTGCATTGCCTGATTTGTGTAGGTGGAAAGCATTGGATTTTGCAGCTCTTAAGAGGAACTCTGTTTCATTTTTCAATGTAGAGAAACCTGAGACTGCTGTATCTCGATGGGCGAGAGCAGGAACAAGAGCAGCTAAGGTTGGAAAGGGACTGTCCAAAGATGAAAAAGCTCAAAAATTGGCCCTCCAGCATTGGCTTGAAGCTGTAAGCCTTATATCCTGTGCCTATATGTACATTGTAGTATATATAGTTGTGTATGATATTAGATGAGTATAAGGATAGGGAGGTGATTTGGATATCTGTGTGAACTGAGTAGAAACCTTGTTGATTATTTTCTTTTGAAGCTGAAATTGTTTTGAGCTAATGAGTCATTGTTGTGCGACAGATTGATCCACGACATCGGTATGGACACAATTTACACATCTACTATGATGTCTGGTTTAAGAGTGAAAGTTCTCAACCTTTTTTCTACTGGTGAGTAATTTGCTTTGTGAATTATATATCATGACAATAAGTGTAATTGATTGATAATGTGCTTGTGTCTGAAGGTTGGATATTGGAGATGGAAAAGAAATCAACCTTGAGAAGTGTCAAAGAACTAATCTGCAACGTCAATGCATCAAATATCTTGGACCTGTAAGTTGAAATATATTCAAAAAATTTGATCTAGGATAATTGGTCTAGACATTCATTTGGCATTTCTTTTTTTACCTGTCTTCTTACATATTCCATTCCTTTATCAGAAGGAGAGGGAATCATATGAAGTGATCATCGAAAACGGGAAGCTATTATACAAACAAAGTGGAGTTTTTGTTGAAAGTACTGAGAATTCCAAATGGATATTTGTTCTAAGCACATCAAGGGCTCTATATGTAGGACAGAAAAAGAAAGGCACCTTTCAACACTCAAGTTTTCTAGCTGGTGGAGCTATCACAGCAGCTGGAAGACTCGTAGCCCACGGCGGTGTACTTGAGGTAATAATTGCAAGGATTTGATCATATATGATACAATATGTTAACTGGCAATCAACATTTGTTTTACCAAGTATGCAATAAACTTATGTTTTTACTTTTTCAGGCTATTTGGCCATATAGTGGTCATTATCACCCAACTGAGGAGAACTTCAGGGAATTCATCAGCTTTCTTGAGGAGAATTTAGTTGATCTTTCAAACGTTAAGGTCAGTTTGTCACACTTATTACAATCTCTTCTTAAAAGATCTTGCTTGCTCATGAATGCCATGCATGTGTTGCATGCATGCACCTATTTAACATACCTGAACTAGTAAGATTACTAATAATATATATTAAGAAAATGCTGATGGTTGATATCTTTTGTTTTTCTATTTATGATTCCAGAAATGTGCAATTGATGATGATCTTCCATCATTCAAGAGTGATGAACAAGAGTCAACAATGGCATCAAGCTCTTCTTTTGTTGAGAACTCAGAAGATAGAAACAGTTCTGATACAGATAGAATAACCGCGGAGGAAACAGCAGTGACAAGCATGCATCAAGACAATAGCAATGCTACAAATGCTAGCCAGGAGGAGCCAATGTTCAACATGGCTAAACACTTGACGCGCACATGGACTACAGGAGCCGGACCGCGCATTAGTTGTGTCCTGGACTATCCTGCTGAGTTGCAAACGCGAGCTCTTGAACAAGTTAATCTGTCACCTAGATTGATGGCTGCATCCAACACTATCTATGGTCCAATCCCATCACCACGACCTAGTCCGAAGATTCGGCTTTCGCCTAGGCTTTCTTACATGGGATTGCCAAGTCCTAGGACCCCAGTTGCAGTGTCCAACTGATTCTACTACAGAGTAACATAATTGTTACTTGAAGTGTGATGCTCCTGAGATGATTTTTGACTAGGTTAGGACAGAGTACTGAGGAACTAATTAACATGTTCTTTTATTTATTATGTCCATTGGCAAAAAAGGGTTCTGCAAAATCCATCTTGTAACCTACTGTTTTCCTTTTTGTAGAAATTTAGGTATTGATTTATTCTTTAAATCTTTTGTACAAGGAAAGGTATATTCTTGAATAAAATCCAAGGTTGCTACTTGGGCAACATGAGTCAATTAAATGCTGGTGGATCTTAGAAAGTCAATTTCTGACTCGGAATTGTAAACGTAGGCTACGCGGAAAACCGGTCAAAGTGTGGATCTTGATGCTACAGCCTACAAAAGACCAATCGGTCAAAGAGTGCGCGTGTACATGTGTGCGTATATACATAAAATACACACATATCATATATATATATATATATATATATATATATATATATATATATATATATATATATATCTGTGTGTGTGTGTCTATGTATATATATATATACGTATGTATGTATGTATGTATAACTTAGCAGCTCAACGTTAAACATACAACAACAACATTATCTCATTAACATAAAGGCTTCCCGTCTATGATGAGATATGGGAAGGTCGGATATACGTAACCATATCAATGTGTTAGAAACACAGAGGTTGTTTCCCGATGACCTATAATAAAAATTGCGTCAAGCTGTGTCAATCAACTGTTACTTCACAATATAAGAAGCGCAACAAATGTAGTAAGTAATTTTACTTTATGCTATCATATTCCAAATTCAATCAAGAGTGTGTCCTTGACTCCATTGGAAATAGAAACCAGCTCAACGTTAAACATAATTTCATTAATTTATAAATATGATACACGAAGCAGAGACGAAGAGTGGGAATGATGAATAATTCTAGATGCATAGCAATATTTTAGTATGTAGTGCCAGCTATATTCTTCTTTAGTGGGCATAGTATTATATTATTATTAGTTGTCTTGATACCAATATTTAATTTCTAATACCCAACTAGTATTACTTGATCACAACTTGTCTTGCCGACCGTATCTTGTGTGTACATATATTCTTGATATTCGTTAAGAGGCTGTCACATCTTCAATTTAATATTAGAGATATGATCGACAATGTCATAGTGGTTCAATTGTCAAAGAGCATTCAGTCTCATATGACGTATAAACTATCTGCATAAGACGTATAAATTTAAAACTTATATAACATAATTCCAAACTCTCAAATTCCATCACAAAAGTACATAACCTCTTTAAAACGTAAATAACATCTCAATACATTATATAAAAATATAAATTTAAACATCCAAAACATCCCAATCCTGAGTAGCTCGTCTAAATCATCATATAAAAATAGAGAGAATCTCACTCAATAGTCAAACGTTTGACACATTACTCAGTTAACAGTTAAACGTTGATGAAACTCATTTAACAGCCAGTTTTTTAGATAATGGCTCACTTACAGCTCTCTTTTTAGTCTTTATTTTTTGGATATTACAGAAACCCTCTTGCTTTTAGTAAGAAAACAATACAGCGGAATTATTTTTGATATTATGCTGTTAAGTCTTGGTCGCTTGTGGACTATTCATCACTCCACAAATTGGGTTTTAACGTGGGGGAATCTTACTTATTAGCCTAATGTTTGGTGCATTATTGAGTTAGCAGCCTAACGTTGATGAAACTCACTTAGCACCCAGTCTTTGTCGATAATGGCTCACTTATAGCCGGTCACCGAAAGATGACTTACTACAGCAGGTAATTGCTGATGTGGCACTGACGTGAACATTTATTGATTTTTTAAAAAGAAAATTAATTTTCTTTTTTTTTAAATTTCAGTTCTTGAAAAAAAAATTATTATTATTTTAAATTGGTAAAAAGTCAATAATACCCTCCACTTCATTTTCTTCATCCTCACTCCCCTCCTCCTCTCATGTCTCCCTCATCCGCCATTCGCAGACCAGAGAACAAAAGGGGCTCAAATAACCTACGCGTTCACGCGCCACCACACCATCTCTTCTTTCACCGCTACCTTGTTAGGTCAGATTTTTCGAAGCCTTAGCTTCAATGGAGTCTGCTATTGAAGAAGTCCAGGTTCGTACGGAATATTGATTTCTATTTTGATTTGGGATTGAAGATTGTGGAATAGAAACCGATTGCACGGAACTTCCATCTGACCATAACTCTCCATCCTACACCAACAACTCTCATCCACCGCCTTCTTCCTTCACCCTCCAACAATAACTATCGCCGCCTTCCTGCAGTGCCACCTCTTTCTTCCACCCCTATTCCTCCATTGCCACTACTCTTATTCAAACAATGCCTCCAAGCATAGATCCCCCACTGCTAGCTAGTACAGAAGCATATGGAGGAGCATGATTAACAGTCTGAGGGGGGTTGCAGGCAGGCGCAGGACGAGGGCAGGACGGGGCGCAGCACGTGGGGCAGATCTTCCACCAGAATGACGAGCCATCTTTGCTTCTGCTATTGGAGGATTGACAATGGCGGCAGCAAAAATAGAAGTTACAACTAACAATAAATCAGAAAAGGGATATAGTGTAGCGTCCCGCTCCCGAACCCTAGCATCGGGAACAGTGTACCAACCGTATCTCACTAAGGAGAATACAAAGCGTCGAATCAATTTCCAACATGTCCGAAAGGACGTTTAAATTTTTCGCGGAAACGAATTACCATAACATCAAATTACATGGACCAAGAAATCCTCAATAAAATACTACATTAGTGATGGTAATAAAGTCATTGTACCAACCTCTAAATGCTATCAGTCTAAACAGGGTAGTGTCTGATGAAACCCCAATAAAATAATGACAGACAGCCGCAAGGTCTCTTCGTATCCTAGGTGCGACCATCAGCCTGTCCATACTACTGTGTTAGCCCCGTCCTCAGCAAAGACATGACCGCATGCTTCTTCGTATTCACCTGGTGGGGGGGAGTAGGGGTGAGTGACGGGAAATCACCCAGTAGGCACCTGCCTCCAACTCGTACAAGACTAGCATACTAAAATGATATAACACATAACACATAAAACATGATATCACATAAGCATATGAAAAACTGCGAAAGTAATTCACTCCAGATAAAGAATGCAACATCGTGATGCATGTCCTACTATGCATGTCACACGCAACAAAGTCATGTCACACAGAATGCTGATATCTCCACCGTGCAATGCATGAACCCGGGTCCTACTGAGTGGCTGCAGGTCGTACACCCCACAGTCACCATACTGAGTGTGCGTGGCCACGCAACCGCACACCATCCTGAGTGTCGTGGCCTTGCCACCGTACACCATCCTGAGCGCCCGTGACCCGTACGTCATGACCTGCCATCAATGCAATGCACGTGCCATGAATGCAAAAATACAATCGCCTGAGGCCCCTGGCCCATCCTCACCATCCTCCGGCACTCAATCTAGGTTCCTTTATTATCTGAGTAATGATTTAATGTGGTTTGACGTTAAACCTATTTTTTTCATGGCTTGTATATATTTATTGTGCATTTTCTATATTTTTTCTCATTTTTTCTAATTTATTTCTATTTATTACCCAATTATCCAATTTAAATGAATTATAGCAATTAATGAACTTTAGTAAAAATAATTTAATCTCAGCATTTTATAATTTCTGGAATTTATATATAATTTTCTGATTTTATTTATATTTTCTCTGTAATTATTACTATTTAAAATTAATTAGATAACATTTATAGAATTTCCATAAATTCAGAATTATATAATTTTTATTATTTTTTTCGTTTAATTGGGCCAGCCAACTGGAGCCCGGTCCGTTGGCCATTCGGCCCGGCCCGCGGTCGGCTCAGTAGATTATTTTATTTTATTTTATTTTATATATATTAAGTAAATGAGTCAGACCTGCGCACAATCGGCCTGCTACACAGAAATTTGATGAAAATCATTTAATTTCAGTATTTTATAATTTCTGGAATTTATTTATGATTTTCTGATATTTACTTATGTTTTTCCTATATTTAATACTATTTTTAATCAATTAAATAATATTAATAAAATAAATCCTAGAAATTCTTTTGATATCAAATTCATCCCTAACATCAAATCACATAGACGCAGAGCACGCATCGCCTCAAAACGCATGCGCTAAGATACTAGTTTGATTATCAAATTTTTCCCTAAAATCAAAACCAAAGCAGTTTTACTATTTTGATTATCAAATTTTTCCCTAAAATCAAATACAGTCCACGCGAAACAGTATACGCATTCCACAGTCATCAAACGCAGTAATCAAACACAATCCACAGTAATCAAAACTCATGTTTTTCACAGATCAAGCAACATAGTATAGATTTCAACAATTAAAAACAATAAACACATAATATATCACCAAAGCATGCTAGAATTTGTACCGATTGGAGGTGGAAAAGGAAACCTACCTGGTTGCAGAGTACTTCTCAATTATGCGATTACCAAATGGGTTTGAGTACAGTGACACCTCTTCCTCCTTCCCTTCTCTTATCTCCCTCTCTTTCTCTCTTCTTCCTTCCCTCTTCGCTGCCTCTATCCTCCCTGCGCTCTCTTTTTTCCTTTTCCCTTTTTAGATTTTTTTTTTCTCTTTTTGCCTTCTCATCTGACGCCCCCTGCCCCCTTTTTATCTTTTGAAATTTAGCTGACATTTGGGGGGGACGTTATTCCCCCCCAACGCACGCTCTTAGCATCTTTTTTTATTTATTATTATTATTATTATTATTATTATTATTATTATTATTTTCCATCCTTATCCTTCCTTTTTACTTTATTATTATTATTTATATTTTATTATTATTTTTTATTCTATTATTATTTTTTTACTTCCTACTCTACCGAACCTTCTTTTTTTTTCTTATATTATTTGTTTTCTTTTTTTTTATATACATTTTTCTTTTATCCTATGAATATATAACAACTTCATATAATTAAACCACTACTTGCATGATCGACACGCTACTATTAATTTAATTTCAAAATGCCGTTACACCCTATGACTACCTAATTTTTAAATTAATGCATGACAATTAGTTCGAAAATTCCGGGTTATAACATATAGCTAGGAGACAATAATGACCCATGGAGGAGGAAGTGGTGATATACAGGATGTGGGAAGGAGAAGAAATACCATGAATTGGTAGCGGAAAATCAACCAAAAAGGGGTGGTTGTTCAAAAGTAAAGGAAGAAGGTGAACAGTATGGTGGTGGGTGCGGAGGATGGCAGTTGTTGGAGGTGGATGTCTAATGGTCTCATGGAGAAGAAGATAATTCTTTTTCAAAAACCTTTTTATTTATTTTTTATATAGAGGAGGTTGCCACGTGACGACCCTTGATTGATCAGCGCAGTCAACAGCCGTTTTGACCAAGTCAACGGTAATCTTAATGGGTCAACAGGTCATCTTCTGGTTGCACGGCTATAACTGAGCCATTATCGACAAAGATTGGGTGTTAAGTGAGTTTCATCAACGTTAGGCTGCTAATTGAGTAATGCGCCAAACGTTAGGCTAATAAGTGAGATCTTAACGATTATCTTATTTTCAAAACATTTAAAAAAATCTAACTAAATTGATGCAACAGTACGCTACTCCACCACTAGAGTACAAGTCATTAAACAGTAATTAAACTAGTAACTTTAAACTATTCGATATAAGATCATGTCAAAATAACATACATTTAAACTTTTTTATATATACGTTACGGTTAGTTAAAAAATACATTTAAACTTGACAAATTAATAAGAACCCACTTTCTTTTATTAATCCTAGCATGTGACATATACTTAAGACATCTCAAAATAATAGTGTGAACTTATAATATTAGACCATTGGAATATTGGACTTTTCAAAGATAAAATCTTCATACTCGATGTTCAAATCGGAAATTCTAACATGACTTCATATATCAATTTGTCACATATTCAAGCAAAGTGGAAATTTGTGTGAAATTTCATCAATTATATTATAAACTTTGTTTCATCCAAACATTACCGACGATAATTTAAATAATTGAGTGGACAGACTACCACGACTATTGGCCAATTGTTCAATGATTAATTAAAATGGAAAATCTGTATTTACCATTGATAATTTATTAATTATCAAATTAGTCAACCAAAACATGTACGTGGTAGCTGATACAGAGAAGAAAAGAGAGAGGAGAGAAGAAAGTTCAAAGTCAAATAGATGAAATAACGTAGTTTCGAGGATAATCCCAAACATAGAAACTATTTAAAGTATAATTTTCTTGACGTTTAGTCCTTTTCCTCCATGGATAAAAATGTGAGCTAGGGTTTACAATACAATATTTGATATTCGACCGACACAGATATAAGAAATGTTGTTGAATCTTTATTATGGTTTTGCATATAAGTAGAATTAGAGGAATCTTACTAAATGTTTGGTCCATTACTCAATTAACAGCTCAACGTTGATGAAACTCAATTAACAGCTATTTTTTTAGCTAATGGCTCATTTACAACCGTTCAACCGGTTGATGACCGGTTCGTACTTGTTTCTTTGCAAAAAAATTTTAAAATATGTTTTGATGACCGGTAGGTGCCGGTTGAATGGCTGTAAATGAGCCATTATCTAAAACGAATGGTTGTTGAGTGAATTTCATCAATGTCTGGCTGTTAATTGAGTGATGAGCCAAACATTTGGGTACTAAGTGAGATTCCCTTAGTAGGATTATGACATAGTCTATATTGAGGACGATTTTGAGGCATTTGGGTACTAAGTGAGATTCCCTTAGTAGGATTATGACATAGTCTATATTGAGGACGATTTTGAGGGGGGTACTGATGACTCGAGAGATTGCTGAAGAGATTACCTATGTATTTATTTTGAGACATTTGTTTTACTAGAATTAGATCGGAGTTACAATTTTGTGTTGGATTGGATTTGCATAGTTTATTTATTAATAATTATTGAGGATTTTTATTTTATGACTTCTGCTGACATCATTTTACGTCACACTGATAACATGTTTTTGATTGGCATCGACGGCTTGTATTTCTCTTAACAGAATATGGCGGATGAACCGTTATGAATACTAAGGCCCGGGACGGTTCGCTAGGGTTTTACTATGATAATTTACTAAGATATACTGCTAGATTTCAAGCAAACTACTAGAAACATTTACTGGTGTGAAAATTTAACTCAGGAAAACTATAGAAGAATAGGATGGCATAAAGTGGGCTTGAGAATTGAACACTTGAGTTCTAAATGCATATAACTTTCTTATTCACAAGAAACAACCTCTGTCTGTTTTTAATACATGGGTATGATTGCGTACATCTGGCCTTCTATACACCCCTATAGGCGGGAGCCTCTAAATCAACAGGGTAATGTTGTTGTTGTTCTAAGGTATATCAGGTGACATAAGAATCAATATTCAAGGAAGGTAATGCCTTCTGTTGACTGCCCATATTCCTAAAATCTCTTTCCATTTCCATCCTCTGATCCGACCATTGTCTCCGCAGCTACACAAATCATTCAGTCAGCATAATTATCACATGCACAAGACTATACGAAAACTTCGGAAGATGCTACCAATGGATTGTTGATGTTTTGGCAGTGTCCAATTTATTAAATTTAAACATCTTTCTTTCAATGTTTCATGGGCTTCTCCACCCAAAAATAGGACCTCTTCTTGTGGTTTTGCATGCTATGCCCAAGTGCTTGCCAGCATGCCACTGTATATGATCATGGTGGAGTTTCCATATGTTAATACGCTTCCTTAAGGCTGTCCTCTT
Organism: Eustoma russellianum; assembly: GCA_036186865.1. Lineage (NCBI taxonomy): Eukaryota > Viridiplantae > Streptophyta > Magnoliopsida > Gentianales > Gentianaceae > Eustoma > Eustoma russellianum. The sequence goes on from AP025044.1 coordinate 5,233,759, forward strand.
GACAGGTGTGTCTCTCATATGGCATGTCGTTTAGGGGCGTATTATTTCGTAATCCATGTGCTTATTTTTTTTCTAACGAATTACTTGTACATCTGGTTTATCTTTTTCTGCATGGCTGCTGGCAGTATTCAGGAAAAATGCTTGGACACCAATGTTTGCTTTGAAATCGCAACTTCGATCTGTGTTGCCGCATTATGCATCTCAAGCTTTGTGTGAGTATATTTCAGAGAAAGCAGTATCTGAATCTTGGAGCAAAAGGCTACCCTGGTCCTGAGGGCCGTCCACTGTCCCAGCCCCAAAAAGCATTGTAGAGGATCCAAATCAAGAGCTTATTGGTCTCTTAGCGTGGGTGAAAACTTACGCTCTTAGGCCTTGGGTGAGGACTTATGCTCTTAGGCTAGGTGAAGACTTACGTAGTGACCCACACAAGGTGTTCTCCCACAAACTAGGCCTAAGAACACAAACTAGGCCTTCGGCCTGGCAGCAGTGAAACACCTACACTGGATGTGTACCTAGAATTGAACTCTTGAGCTCTTGAAGCAAATTCCAATACGAATAGCAACTAGACTATGCCTGGAGGCAGCAGTGTCTGAATTTTGATTCTATTGTCTGTGGTTAATTAGAGAAGCGCATTCCTTGCTTCCTATTTGTATTTATTGAGTTCCTTCACTAACACACTAGCACATTTATACAGATATATATAGAGCTGGGGGTATTGTTTGCCTACCGCTTAACCTTCCTCAGACCCTAGCGATAGTTTTTATTTACGTTAGGATATACTGAGTATGATTGATTGATCAGGTAGACGAGCTTAACAAATACTTGTCTGTCATGGACCTTTTTCTTTTAAGTCATGTGAGGCATAAAAAATTCTGGTCTAGCCATAAAATATTTGATGCTTTAACAGAGCAGTTTCATCCATCTTTTTAGCAGCAATATCTTCATTTTTCGTCCCAAAAGATCAGAAGGGACTATACAGTAAGACCAAGCAAAGAAGCTAGGAATATCAGGTACACTGATCAAAATAGTAATGTGGAAAAGGGGTCTAATTGGAAGTAAAGTAAGAAGGGAGCAAGCTATTCCTAAAAATAAAAAGTCTGTTAGAGAAGTTGGGTTCAGGGCGGTTCTGAAAGAACATAAATGTGTCCATGATGAAGAAAGAAAAAACTCCCAAAGTGAATCATCATCTGAAGAAGAAGGGAGTTTTCATATTCAAAAAGGCCCTTTTTTGCCTTGACAACCGAGCTTGCCTAAGACGGTGCAGTAGAAAACGCATGAGGAAATTTTCCCAGGTGACAGTCAGATCAACATTTGGTTTTATCAAATGTAACCACCAAGGCCATTTAGAAGAACCGACAAAAACTGCAAATGGTCGAGCAGAAGGTTTGGTTTCCTAGTCAGTTTCAGAGATTTGAAAAATTGCAGTTGCTTCCTGGGAAGGAAGCAATCTAACAAGCCCCTGAGAGATAAACTGCCTAAAGGTCATAATTTCCGTTTACTTAATTCTAGGAATCAGCAGCATTCTAAACCCTAATCTCCCCTTGATCCAAAAGCATGAGAAAGACTGGTATTGAAGTCTCATACGTGCTTTACAGCAAAACCTTACACCCATGCATACACACACAAACGTATGTGTGTATGCATTTACCTACAGAAAAGAAGGTCTTTTTGTGAAAGACGGACTTCTCGATGGACAGAGGAATAGCTTGCTATGAGGAAAATAAATGTCTTTCTTGATCTTATAATGTGTAAACCTAGTTCTAGACCAAGAACAATTTGCAGTCGGTTGACACCAAATAAAAAAAGGCTTATAACATATAGACAATGCACGCTCAAAAGTCTTTAACTTCAATAACTAAGAACAGATCAACTGATCAACTTGGCAGTTGCAGTCAGACATGAAATCGAATGTATGATCAGAATCATTCCCAAAGATAAGTATTCCAAAAACCATGATTCCAAAATTCCAAGACGGTATAGGGAATACAAGCTAGACGTCGTCTGACAATACAACTTCATTCTATAACCAACAACAATAACTAATTTTCAAGACCACAACACTTAACCACCTCACTTCACAAATTTACAGGTTTCTGAGATGAGAACTTGCACGCCAATAACTTTCTATGCCATTAGAACAATTCCGCCAAGCGAACCTGAAAGTGTAGGGTAAATTTAATCAGAAAGCACAAATTTGGAATTATTTTTTTTAAAGAACAGGGTGCCAATTAAAATCTGGTTACTACTTTCAAGAATCTCATTTGCCAAGTCAAGGAAGGCATCTGCATCTTCAGACATCCTTGCCACTCTCTCAGCCTCTTTTACTGCTTCTGCTGCAACAAATGACTTGTTCTCTATGTCAGCGATCCAGGTTGCAGCATTACAAGATGCTTCTTCAATAGTATCACCATAGCCAGGGCTCTGAACCTGCCGAGGATGCGGTTCTTTAGGTTTTGCAAGAGGGATTCTCAGCCCCTTCATTCTGTAGGAGTTTTCAACCTGTGCCAGGTCCCCCAATTAGCGAAAACAATAATTATCCAGCAGTATTAATCTTTTTTATTTTATTGGTTACAGAAAGTTAAGGTTGAGGGTGAGACTTCCCCAGGCCAAGGCCAGGGCATACCATCAGGCTTATAGTGGAATTTACATATTGCCCACCAAGAGAGATTGCTGACAGCAGAATTCAAATCTAAGACCTTACAACTCAAAGTTGACGAACCTTACCAGTTTAACCAACCCTCATTGGCAGCAGTAATAATCTTTAGGATGATTAAATTCCAATTTTTCTATTGATTAGCTCAAGCATGCATATACTTGAAAATCATGTGATGTCTTATGATAATCAATCAAGCCGAGTATGAGAATGACTACCTTTTCAAGTTTCCCTTGAGCGACCAGTCTTCTCAACCGAGATCCCACTAGTCTTCTGAAATTTGGGGCCACCTCATGCTTTTGCTGCATATCCGATCACAGTTGGGGATAAACCCCCATTGTGTCATTCTTTTGACGCATAAATAATGTCAAACTGAGAGACTATATAACCAAACTAATTTCTCCTGTCCCTAGATGCTGACAAGTACAATAGTATTAGACTAGTTTTTTTGTAATCTAAAAACAAGGATACACGAATCCAGCTTTTTGATTAACATATTATCAACCATGAGCCTAGAAGAATTGGATGGAAACAAACATGTAGAAGAATGTAGAAGACTATGCTATAATCAAAAAACAAAACAGCTCTATTCAGGCATCCTTTACAAGTACAAAAACTAAGACGACCTAAAAATTAACGTCCATTCTTCCTTAGAACATGACATCATGCATGATATGTGGGTAAACATTCAAGCTGTCAAACATAGCTTACGGTGCCCATCAATCTAGTAAGCACCAAGGACATGAAAATTCAGCAATTTCAAACTAAGATTCAGTACATGGTATTGGCATGACAGAAAGCATGCAAATTCTCTGCCAAATACATAAGAATATGCAACTCAAAACAAGGGTATCCATTATATATGGAAGAGCATAAATTGATACATGCAAGCAACGTACAATCCAACTGAAAACCAAAGACGGCCAAACTCAGAGATTTTCTACTTACCTCTATAAAACCAACAATCGTGCTAGTGTCTGATCCATTGGGATCTCTTATTCTTGAGAGCGCTTCATATATCATTGAATCATATCTGAATAAATGAAACATAAAACAAAGAAAACGATTGGAATTTAACTCTACCCATTAGAAAAACAAAAGACCAAACACAGTAAAAAGAAGACACAGAATCAGGTGACTTCTGTCTTCTTTTTCAAGAATCAAGATAATCCCAAATCACTGACTAGTTCAACCCTGCAGTCCAATTGATTAAATCCATTCCTTAACTCTGATGATACATATTTCAGAAACTCACTTTGATGCTGTTTTTACATCAATCTTGCAGCTAGAAGGATCGTCGACCACAACATCCGGTGATGCATCCTGCAAAGGTGTAGCAGATGATGGGGTGGCCTGTGTGCTAGGCAAGGCCAACGGTGTAGCAGAAACATCAGAATTCAATTTCACTTTTTGAGCCTTGGACTTGTCCCTTGGTATGGAGCCATTACTAGCGCTCACAGTCAAATTCCTCCATTTATCCTAAAAAAAAAAAAAAAGAGATCCACATCCAGAACTGAACCCACTATTAGTCATCAATTCACCAAAACCAAACTAAAATAGACTCTTTCATGGGGTTTCCTTCCCTTCAGTGCACCTCGGAGCTCCCATTAGAGGGGGGAAAACCCAACTCTTTCACCCTTACACAGAAATTAAAACTAGTCCAAAAAGCAACAAACGGAATGAAAAATGCAGGGATCTTTCAGACAATCTTCACTAGCAGCAAAACTAAAAGTAAAAAAACAGAGGTACAAATACAGTGAATCCGGAAAAAAGGAGTCAAATTGAGATAGAGATATAATTAAGAGGGAAATGGAGGTTAACTAGAAAAATAGACCTTGAGATCAATGTTGGAGCGAGAGGAAAGAAGGTGAATGAATTCAGGGTCTCTTTGAATATTCTTCCACTTCCCGGTACCGTGCTTCTTCACCCCCGCTCTTAGGGCTTCTTCTTCTTCAGACGTCCACTTTTGCTTCGGATTTCCCATCCGTCCCTTCCTTCTCTGTTCTTCTTCTCCTTAAACCCTGACGGTGAATTATACTTTGCCTGGATGGATTTCTCTTTTCTTGGCGCCGGCTTGGTTTTGTTTCTGTAAAAACGCAGAGACGATGTCGTTTAGTTAGAGTGCCACGTTATACTTGTTAATATATTTTGGTAAAAAGATAAACGTAACGTACAATTGACGTGTCATTGTTGTCCATATTTTTTTGGTAAAGATAAATTACGAGTGGAGCGTCATAGTTGTCAATATCTTTTCGGTAAAGAAAATGTATCATGCTTACCAATATTTTTTTAAATAATCATAAGATACAAATGTCGTATCATAGTTATCAATATCTTTTCAGTAAGGATAATCATAGCCACCACCCTAAGCCCCCACCTCCCTCATCCCTGACATCCTAATCCCCACCTCCCTCATCTCCGCCATCCTAAGTCTCAACTCCTACAGTCTTGTCACTCTCAACCTTACTCTCACAGCGTTCTTGCCACCCTAAGCCCCACCTCCCTCATCTCTGCCATCTTAAGTCTCCACTCCTACAACCTTGCCACTCTCAACTTTACTCTCACAACGCTGCCGTCCTCTGCCAACACCTTCTGCCTCTGTTAGCCCGCCACCTTCGCTCCCTTATCCTCTATTTGACCTCTCTAATGCAGAATTCAATTTTGTCTTTTAAGAAATAAAATCAAATAACTTTTATTGTTGTCATTCAATTAAAGGATGGTTGGCTGAGGACTTAGGAGAGGAAAGTTGATGGTGGTTATAGGTTTCCTGCAATATTGGTGACTATTTTGGTAGAAATGAGTATCGCTTGGAGGTTGCAAGTGGTTAAAGGAAGAAGGCATATGACTATTTGGTGGTGGTGTGTGACAATAAGAATATTGGTGTGGCTTGGGGTGGCAGGGTAGAAGAAGGGGGCCGGATGTAGGGGCGGATAGGAGGGAGAGGGGAGAAAGAAAAAAAAAAGAAATGTGGGGCTAATGACGCGGGGAAAGAGGAGGAGGTGTGGCACTACACGGATAGAGAGAAGGAATAGGTAGATGGACAAGCTTCAACAGATAAATTGGTTCTTCATGGATACTTCGTTGATGTTTTAGATAAAACTTATAATAAAAATAAATTGAATATTTTGTAAGAAAAACTAATGACCTTGTGGAGAATGTAATTATCTTGTATGCTTTTAGAAGGAAAAAAAAGGGAATGAAAGAACAAAGTGGTGAATTTGAATATATCTCACTTACCAAACTACCATAACAAATCGACCTGCTTGGTTGGTCGGTGTAGGATGAATTTGCTGGGAGTAGAATTTGTAGGTTAGGTGACAATTGGGATTAACCGTCAATAAGCTTGTACACTCGCACCTCAACACTCGGTTAGCGAAAAGAGCTTCCACATTTAACACCCCTTCCCCCCCCCCACCCCAAACTCGTACCTGCCCCCACTGAACTCCATTTACACGATCTGAAACCCACTCCTCCCTCCATCTCACACGGGTAAGTTGGTTAGGGAAAAAATCGCAAAGTAAGACTTTAGCACAACTAATAAGTTTTTTATTTTGCATTAAGATTACGGTTCAAACCACAAAAACAAACTCTTACATAAAGTGTAGGATAAGACTATATACATCACATTGCGAAACGATCCAACCTCTCATTAAACCTTGTGCAAACACGAGAATCTAATACAACAAAAACACTATTTTATATATGTGTGTGCCATCTTCTCTGAATGTCTCCGTGAGAGGATCCGCGGGATATAAGTGGAGATGTGTTGTGAGGGATTAAAGTTGTTATGCCCCGCACCCTCCGTAGGATAATTAAAAGACAAAGAGGGAATTAAAGGAGATTAATGACGGTCAATGGTAATGAATTAGGAATTAAGTATGAGGATTAATTAGAAATTAATGAGAGGATTAAATATTAGAATCAATTTGTATTTAATTTAAAATTAAATAATAAAGGTTTATCCTTTAAGATAAATAAGATAATAGATATAATTTAGAAACTCCAAATCTTACTCTTTTCCCTATTAAACTAACAACGTCAGTTCTCCCCCCCCCCCCACTCACAAGACGACGCAACTCTTTCCCCTCCCCATAGGCGCTCCTGAGACTCCATGCAACCCTAAGGAAGAATCTCTCCAGGAATCAATCCAATCCTCATTCGTTCTTCGTTTCTTCATCGAGTAATCAAAGGCAAGTAATCATCTTATAAGGTCCTACGTTTTGTGAAAAAAATGGCCTATTTTGTTATCAAATTGGATCACCATGCAGTAGTTTCGTTTTGTGATTACTTGTATATGATTTATGTGGTTTGTGCCGATGATTTGGCCGTTATATGATGAAAACCGTTTTGGTTGTTGTTGATTACTTGAGACCCTGCAAATCCATACCCCGTAAACCCTTTTGATGTGCCTTCATTGTTAGATAGGGTTGGGAATGGGAAAAGGAAGGATCTTTCGGGTTCGTTGTGAGGAACAATATGCGTTTAGGCTTGAACGTGTGATGGGTTCCGAGAAGGTTTTGCGTTGATGAATTATACTTGGATTGCTAGTGCAGTTAGGCTTGGAATGATGGGATGGAAATTGGGGAAACGTTGGTTGAAGGTTGCATCTTCTGCAGAAATTCGCAGAACAAAGTTCCCAGGAAACGCTGACATCGATCGATCGATGTCAGAGATCGATGTCCTCTGATGGACATCGATCGATCGATGTAGGTGAAGGCTGAGAGATCGATGTCCTCTGTTGGACATCGATCGATCGAAGTAGATGAGGGTTGAGAGATCGATGTCCACTGACGGACATCGATCGATCGATGTATAAGAGACTGATAGTTCGATGTTCTCTGATGGACTTCGATCGATCGATGTGAGGGTATGATGTCACATCCATCGATCGATGTGAGGGGATGATGTCCTTCAGTTTTGTGGGAAAATAGAGGAAGAAGTTTTGTGGGAAAATAGAGGAAGAAAGAGGGAAGCTCGGGGAATCTTTGGGTGACCTTATAGACTTCTTAGGACCTGATTAAAGGTAGTCTAAGTCTTGGGAACATGACTTAAGATGGTGAATCAACTTGGTGACTTCAAAGGGTTTTCGAATCGGATTCCAATGAGGATGACCTGGGAGGGTTAGGAAATGAACGTTCGAGGTGTTATAGAGTTCCATGAAGGAAAGATAGGGGTACTCGCATTGGTTTGTGACTTTTGGAATCAAGATTAAGTGTTGACGATCTAGTTGAAGCCTAAGCTTTGATGTGTAAGTTAGGGAAATCTTGTGTGTTGCTTGTACTTGCGCATGTGAACATGAACTGCATATGTGAACGAGAAATGTGATTGTAAAGAGGAGTCTTGCATCATGGCACTTGCATTGCATATTGTTTTGAAAAAGAGATGTGCTTCGGTACATATTTGCGAAGGTGGCCTGTAATGTTAATCGGGATGGAAATTTAAGCCGAGGTGCATTACAGGGCACAAAAGGCTGTAACGTAAACCGGGATGGAAATATAAGCCGGGGCGTGTTACAGGGTATAAAGTCCTCTGCAATGTTAATCGGGATGTAAATATAAGCCGAGGTGCATTGCAGAGTTTTACGAGATCTGTGATGTTAATCGGGATGGAAATATAAGCCGAGGTGCATCACAGAGCATAACGAGGCCTGTAACGTTAACCGGGATGGAAATATAAGCCGGGGTGCGTTACAGGATAACGAGTTACGAGACCGGACATTGTGACATGCATTGCACTGTTTTGAAAAGAAATGGCTCATGCATTTGTGATTGTGTAGTATAGTGCATATTTTGGCATGCATCACGAGAGTCGTTGTGGTATAGATGTGCGAGGTATTTGATAGCCAATGAATTGTTATTTGCGTTCGAATTGCTGTACTTGCTACATTCGTGATTCGCTTATATATTTGGAAGTTTTACAAGACATGTGCCCCACAATTCCCTTGAATGATATATTACTCATGTCTTGCCATGTGTTGATCCCGTATGTCTTATAAGCGGGTTACTTGCTAGCGTTTTTCGCTAAGGGTACTGCCTTTGTCATTGCAGATGAGCCTAGCTACGATATGATTTTCATAGAGGACGACGGCGAGTGGGCTGAATGGGATGCGTAGACCCTGTTGAGGGGATTGACTAGATGGATTCTGTTATTTCTGTTTCTTAATTCATTTGAGTATTTAGATGGCTGCGACCATATACAGTTTTTGGTATTCACGTTGTCTTTGATGTACTGCATTGATGGTTTAGATTCACGAGATATATGTTTCCGCACTTATTTCTCTTACGTCATTGATGATGTGTGTTCGAGAGATGAGACGTCTTGTAGTCTTCTCAGTAAGCTACGACGGGTGTACCGGTTTGGATTCCGCTGTCCGGGTCGGGGCGCTACAGGTGGTATCAGAGCCTAGGCTTCAGATCTACCTCGGAGACCTAGGTTATGACATGTAGAGTCTTAAGCTATGATTTTGACCATAAGTTGATCTTTAAGTCTAAGTATGTAATCTTAGATTTAAGTTTGATTGGGATGGGTATGTGTACGAGCGCGATAAAGGGTAATCAATAAATGTTATTTATTATAGCTTATGAATTCCGCTTGTACAACATTATGGACCCCAAGTACTTATTTTTGGAACTGCTAGATACTAATAAGCGTGATCTTGCAGAAAATGCCTCCTAGACGTGACAATCAAGGAAACGGTGGCAATGGGAACAATAACCCTCCACCACCACCACCACCAGTCCTAGTCCCACAAGCGCTGATAGACGCTATCACAGTGATAGCGCAAGGGGTTGCTCAGCAGCAGCAACAACCACAGCAACCACCTCCACCACCTCCCCAGCAAGGCATCAGATATTATATTGGAGAGATGCGGAGATGCATGCCCCCAATTTCGAAGGGACCACTGACCCAGAGGTGGCCGGGTTCTGGCTGGACGAAGTGGAGAAATGCTTCCGGCTTGTGCAAGTGCCTGAAGAACTCAAGGTGGATGTAGCTACACCATTTCTGATTGGCAGAGCTAATGCTTGGTGGAACGGTATTCTGCCAAAGATGACTTCCCCTATTCTATGGAGACAATTTGTACAGGCCTATAAGGATTACTATGTGCCTGAGACTGCCATTTTGGAAAAGATGAGGCAGTTTGACAAGTTTGAGCAAGGGAGGATGTCGGTTTCCGATTACGCTGACAGGCTCCATGCCTTGGGCAAATTCACACCCTTGGTATTGGAAAATAATCGGATGAAAATGCTGAAATTTGAAGAGGGTCTGAACCCCCGCATACGGACAGCTATAGCGGGGTCAAGTTTGAAAACATTTGAGGAAATGCTGGACGCATGTTACCGAGTGGAGAGTGACATGCGTAGGTCACAACCAAGAGAGGCTCGTGAAGAATCGAGCAAGAGGCCGAGGGTAGAGCAAAGTGGAGGTAGACCCGGACGTTGGGTCAAGATCCCTAGGAAAGGACAAGCGGGGCCAGCTCAAAGGGCACCGCAGCAAAATCAACCCAATCGCCAGGCACCCGCAGAATGTCCACACTGCCGGAGGAGACACGCAGGTGAATGTTGGAAAATAACTGGTGCGTGCTTCAAGTGTGGAAAGGCGGGCCATAGGATCAAGGACTGCCCTAAATGGAACCCTAAGCCTCAGGCAGCAGCAGGGCCGGCCCAGCAGCAGAAAGGCAGGCCCAATGCGAGAGTCCACGCCATGACGGACGCTGAAGTCTAGGAGGACGCTAACGTTGTGACAGGTACGACTAAGGTTAAATAATAGATGCTTAAGTTGAATTTTAGTCTTTTAAGTTATTGACTAAATGTGCCTTATGTGAAAACCTCTATGTGCTACACTTTTGTGTTTAGGTGTGATCCTAGTTAATAAAGTACCTGCAAACGTATTGTTTGATAGTGGAGTTAGTCACTCCTTCATCTTTAAGCGATTCGTCAAAGGACTCGACTGCTTACCCGAATGGATTGAGAACCCCTTTAGAGTGCAAGCAGCCGGCGAACAAGTGCTGGTATCCCACCACCAGTACAAAGGTTGTGAGTTGGAGTTGGATGGAAAATTGTTTTCAGTGACACTAGTCCCAATTCCGATGAAGGATTTTGATGTAATATTGGGCATGGATTGGCTGACCAAGAATCATGCCAATATTGATTGTAAACTTAAGCAAGTGACCCTCAAGGACCCTGAGATGAATGACATCACGGTACAAGGAAATGTCAAGTTAACAAAATCCCCCAAGAAGATATACTTGATGGCGATTAAGGCCTATAAGGCTTTGCAAAAAGGAGCCGAGGGATATATGGTGTATGCTGTAGATGCTCAGCAAGAAGTTCCCTCCATGGATCAAATACCGGTGATCAATGAATTTAAGGACGTATTTCCGGATGATTTAACGGGAGTTCCGCCATCGAGAGAAGTGGAGTTCGAGATTAACTTGATACCCGGAGCCGAGCCTATATCTAAGGCACCCTACAGAATGACTCCAGCTGAACTTAAGGAGCTAAAGGGGCAACTTCAGGAATTGCTAGACAAAAAGTTAATTCGCCCCAGCGTATCACCGTGGGGAGCTCCAGTTCTATTTGTAAAGAAGAAGGATGGCAGCATGAGATTGTGTATTGACTACCGAGAACTGAATAAGATTACCATTAAGAACAAATATCCCTTGCCAAGGATTGAGGATTTATTTGATCAGCTAAAGGGAGCTCGCTGGTTTTCAAAGATCGACCTTCGTCATGGGTATCATCAACTACTTGTGAAAGCCGGAGACGTACCTAAAACGGCTTTTCGGACTCGATACGGGCATTACGAGTTCTTGGTGATGCCTTTTGGATTAACTAATGCCCCAGCAGCTTTCATGGACTTGATGAACATCGTATTTCGAGAACAGTTGGACCAATCCGTGGTGGTGTTCATCGATGACATCCTAGTCTACTCTCCCGACGAGCAAGCACACGCTGAACATCTAAGAGTGGTGTTGAAAATTCTGAGGCAACAAAAGCTTTATGCCAAATTCAGCAAGTGTGAATTTTGGCTAAGAAGTGTAGCCTTTCTCGGTCACGTGATTTCGGAAGATGGGATTTCTGTGGATCCTAAAAAGATAGAAGCCATCACGGAATGGCCAAGACCTACCAAAGTGACTGAAGTGAGAAGCTTTCTAGGCTTAGCAGGCTACTACAGGAAGTTCATTGAGGGATTCTCAACCATAGCAGTTCCATTGAGTCGACTTACGCAGAAGAAGACTAAGTTCGAATGGACTGCTGAATGCGAACAGAGCTTTACTGAGCTCAAGAAGAGATTGACCACAGCCCCGGTGTTGGCACAACCCTCCGGCACCGACGGTTTTGTGATCTATAGTGACGCGTCCAAGAAAGGACTAGGTATGAACATCATTATAATTAATGCATTGTGTATACTTATGCTAGTCCTGAATTAACTTTCTGTTTATAGGTTGTGTCTTGATGCAAAATGAGCGAGTTATTTCGTACGCGTCAAGACAATTGAA
>AP025044.1:5258033-5296132 GCA_036186865.1 Eustoma russellianum
AACGATCCAAATAAAATCGAGACGAGTTTCAAGATAACTATGTCCTTAAAGCAATTTAGCCTCTGCCAATGAGCAAGGTAGACAACAAGACTAATGCTTCCCAAGATATAACGACTTACTCTCTTTAGTTTGCTCTACTAGAGAGAGCTTGAACTTGGTGTAGAAGAGATTGATAATGGAGGAAAAGAGATGGAGAAGACAAAATTGATGAAATTCTCAAAGTTTAGCAAAACTTGTTGTGTATATTGTAAAATACCAAGGCCTACTATATATAGGCCTTGGGTTGTGTTAAAGATCCCTTTAAAAACTCATTTCAGCAGTTTTTAATCCCTCCATGTCAATTTTACCCGTTCATAGGTGAACGAAGATGAACCTTGAACCAAAAAATGCAATTCAAAGTGAAAAGTTATGTCTGTTGGCACATCGATCGATCGATGTTATCGATCGATGTCAGACAGAAACTTTCAGCTTTGCGTTCTGCCAACATAGATCGATCAATGTACCGATCGATGTCACATCGATCGATCAATGTGATCGATCTATGTCGGAAAGAAACTTTCAGCATTGTATCCACACCACATCGATCGATCAATATATACATCGATCGATCGATGTGATCGATCTATGTCCAATAGAACACCAACTTTATTCCAGTTTTCACTTGGTTCGATTCAGCATACACATGGATCGATCCAAGTGACCTTTTTTAAGTTCAATGTGTTCAAATCATCTTTCTAACTCCCAAACAACATCAAACAAGTTCTTATATAAGTTTGGAGCTCATTTTTAAAGTACTTTAACGTACTTTTCCAACAATCCCCTACATGATCCAAACTTATATAGAAACATTTCCGAACGGTAATAAACTAACCTCTCCACTATCAACCGAAGATAATGACACATAACGGATACGATGAATTGTGATCTTGATTCGCCGGTAGTACAACTTGAGTTATACAAACGGAAGTAAGATGAACTTCGTCTTGAATCTTACTCCACTATTGTTTATATGCACAACAAGAAGACATATCATTATCTACTTCTTCAAGTTCGCGGTTTAGTGCGATATCGGCCACGCACCTATGTCGGGATTTATAAGCTCTCTAAAGAGTTTTCCAGGCTCTCACAGGAAGCGACACCACTTCCAAGCTTATATAGGTGAAATTCATCAAGTGTGCACTGCTCACACCACCATACCACATGGCTATGAATTTTCATTAAGAGATTCTCAAAATATCACCCTCAATTCTTTACAGCGAGCACCATCAACAACACCTTAGGGAGGAACACTTGATAGTGCAATATTGAACTCTTTCATGACTTGTTTTTACCACATTAAACCACGTTTGTAAGATCTCTACGAATAGTGGGTTGGGTTCCCGTCATGAAGATTTCTCTACAGATAGAACAAGTCTCATCCCCCTCGATGTTTCATAGACTAATTTCTTATTTAGTCCTTTATTTAAGGGATCAGCAAGGTTAAACTTCGTTCTTACAAATTCCAAGTTTATCACCCCTGAACTTATCAACTCACGCACGATATTGTGTCTTAAATGGATGTGCCGGCTCTTCGCATTATAAATCTTGTTCTTTGCACGTGCGATCGCAGCCTGAGAATCACAATGAATAGAAACAGAAGGCATAAGATTAGACCACAAATGAATATCAACAAGTAAATTCCTTAACCATTCAGCTTCTGTACTCGTCAATTCTAATGCAATGAATTCAGACTCCATTGTAGATTTTGCACAACAAGTTTGTTTACATGATTTCCAAGAGATAGCTCCACCATCCAATGTAAACACATATCCACTAGTGGAGTTTATCTCGTCATTATCAGTCACCCAACTAGCATCACAATAGCCTTCTAAAACAGCGGGTGAACCACTAAACATGAGTCCTAAATTCATTGTTCCTTTAAGATATCTTAATAACCGTCTTAATGCACACCAATGTTTCTCATCAGGATTATGAGTATATCTTGCAAATCTATTTACGACATATGCAATTTCGGGTCTAGTGCAATTCATCAAGTACATTACACTACCAATTATCCTAGCATATTCACATTGAGACACACTTGCAAATTTATTCTTTGTCAAAGTCACATGTGAATCATAAGGAGAACTAACCGATTTCACATCAAAATGAATAAACTTTTTCAAAATTTTCTCAACATAATGTTCTTGAGAAAGTACGTAACCCCCGCATTTCTCCACTAACTTAAGTCCAAGAATCAAATCTGCCTTCCCTATATCTTTCATGTCCAAAACAGAAGACAAAAATAATTTTGTATCATTTACAACATCTATGTTGGTTCCAAATATTAACATATCATCAACATAAAGGCAAACAATAACACCATCACAGTCAACAAATTTGCTATACACACAATGGTCATTTTCATTTACTATATAACCATTTCAGACTATTGCGTTCTCAAATTTTTCGTGCCATTGTTTAGGTGCTTGCTTAAGACCATACAAAGATTTCTTAAGTCTACACACTTTATGTTATTGGCTTTTAACTACCATGCCCTCCGGTTGTTTCATATATATCTCTTCTTTTGAATCTCTATTTAAAAACGCTGTTTTTACATCCATTTGATGGATAACAAGTTTGTAAATGGAGGCAAGTGCTACTAACACTCTAATAGTAGTGATATAACAACCGGAGAATATGTATCAAAGAAATCGATGCCTTCTTGTTGCGTGAACCCCTTAGCAACAAGCCTAGTCTTAAATTTATCAATTGTTCCATCCGCCTTTAGCTTCTTTCTAAAGACCCACTTACAACTGATAGGTTTACAACCTCTAGGCAAATCTACCAATTCCCAAGTGTTATTACTTAGAATCGACTCAAGCTCGCTATTAATGGCTTCTCTCCAAAATTTAGAATCTATTGACTTAAAAGCATCTCCATAAGTTTTAGGATCATCTTTTAAAATGAACGCCGTTGTAAAATCATTCCCAAATGATTTCTCAACTCTTTGTCTCTAACTTCCAAGGTAAATCAACTTCTTTATTAACTACGGATTTACTTGATTCACCTATCCCAAATTTAAAGACAACTTCGGATTGTCTTTTCATAGGAAAGATATGCTCAAAGAATTCATCATCCTTAGATTCCAATATAGAACTATTATCTATAGCCATGAATCTATATGCTGCACTATTTTGAGCATATCAATGAACACACAATCCCTAGTCTTAGATCCGATTTTACTCCTTTTAAAATCAGGAATAACAAATTTAGCTAAACACCCCCACACTTTCAAATAACTTAAGTTGGGTGCGTAGCCTTTCCACAACTCATAAGGTGTTTTATCTAACTTCTTATGAGATATTCTATTCAAAATATGACATGCAGTCAAGATTGCCTCACCCCACATATTATCTGGCAATCCCAAACTAACCAACATTGCATTCATCATATTTTTGAGCGTCCTATTCTTTCTTTCGGCTACTCCATTAGATTGAGGTGTATAAGGGGGTGACACTTCATGAACAATTCCATTTTCTTCACAAAACCTTTGTAAAGAATCTGTACTATATTCACCACCTCTATCAGTCCTACGCCTTTTGATCTTTAAATCTAACTGATTTTCAACTTCATTCTTGTAGTTAACAAACATAGACTCGGTCTCATCCTTATGACTTAACAGATATACCTTCGCATATCTAGAGTAATCGTCAATAAAAGTGACATAATATCTTTTACCACCTTTACTCATATGACTCTTAAAATCACCTAAGTCACTGTGAATCAAACCAAGTTTTTGAGAAACTCTATCAACTTTCTTAAATGACTTCTTATGATGTTTAGCCTCAACACAATGTTCACACTTGTCAAAATTTTCACATCATATGAAATCATATTCATGTTTTTGAGTTTCTTTATGATTCCTACGTTTGCATGTCCTAGTCTAGCATGCCATAGATCAAGCAACTTAACAAAGTAAATAGAACTAGATGCATCTTTATTATTGGAAATACATGTAGCATCAAGTCTAAGTAACCCCCATTACAGAATCCTTTACCAATAAACTCTCCATTTTTAGACAAAACAAGTTTATCAGATTCGAGAACAAGTTTGATATTAACCTTGTTCAGTAGCACTCCGGAGATCAAATTCCTATGCATGGCAGGTACATGCAACACATTACTCAACTATAGTTTCTTTCCAGAGGTCAACTTGAGAAGCACCTTACTCTTTCCAAGAACTTGGGTACCATGTGCATCTCCCATTAAGACTTGTTTACCACTGCATATTTTTTGATAATCAAAAAATAGGTCCTTACTGGTAGCAATATACCTGGTAGCACCTGTGTCTACCACTCATTCCGTCATGCCACTGACAAGGTTTACCTCTGTTAGGACGACCGCTGCAATGACGTTGTCTGCTACTCCTTTATCCTCCACAAGGTTTGCTTGGTTGCTGGTTTGGCCCTTCCTTTTCCTGCAGTTTACTGCTCGTGTCCTGGCTTCCCACACACACAGCATACTCATATGATCTTCTTTTGGACTTGCACATCAATTTTCTTACCTTTTTTCCACCATTGTAGTTGCGTTTGATTGAAACTTCTGTTTCTTAGCAGCATGTTCAACAACATTGGCTTTGACTCTCTTCAGTATGAGACTCATCCTCTATTCTGTTGTTCTCTTAGATGCATATGTGCTTGATCACCGCATCTAGAGACAACTTGGCATCGTCGTGTTTTCTCTCTTCTTGTACTTGCTCCAAGAAGGAGGAAGTTTCTCCAGTATGTTGTTGTCTGGAATGTCTCATCGATCTTAATTCCTTCTTGTTCTAGATTATCCACCAGTTGATGAAATTGATGGATCTCATCATTGATTGGAGCATGATTAACCATCTTGAACTTCAAAAACTCACTCACCATGTACATACGTCTGCCAACATCCTCGGCACCGTATTTACTTTCCAGTGCTGACCAAATCTCCTTTCCTGAAGTGAACTTGACATAGATGTCAAACAAGGAGTTGGCCATAGAGTGCAGGATATGGCCTCTGCAAATAGTATTGTCAGACTCATACTTGCATGCCTCTGTTTCGTTGATTGGTTTGTCCACCGTGAGCACGTATGAAACAGAGAGCATTTCCAAGAAGAATATCACTTTTGCTGCCCATCTTTTGTAGAACTTGCCATCAAATGGCTCCAACTTTGACATATCAGGAAGAGCTTGTTTGGTTGCCATGATAAATTGCTTTAAGATTGTTAGAAAAATGGTAATACCAAACAAGAAAACGATCCAAATAAAGTCAAGACGAGTTTCAAGATAACTCTGTCCTTAAAGCAATTTAATCTCTACCAATGAGCAAGGCAAAACAACAAGACTAATGCTTTCCAAGATATAACAGCTTACTCTCTTTAGTTTGCTCTACTAGAGAGAGTTTGAACTTGGTGTAGAAGAGATTGATAATGGAGGAGAAGAGATGGAGAAGACAAAATTGCTGAAATTCTCAAAGTTTAGCAAAACTTGTTGTGTATATTGTAAAATACCAAGGCCTACTATATATAGACCTTGGGTTGTGTTAAAGACTCCTTTAGAAACTCTTTTCAGTAGTTTTTAATCGCTTCATGTCAGTTGTTTACCGTTCATAGGTGAAGGGAGATGAACCTTGGACCAAAAGATGCAACTCAAAGTGAAAAGTTCTATCTGTTGGCACATCGATCGGTCGATGTCACTTCGATCAATCGATGTTATACAGAAACTTTCGGCTTTGCATTCTGCCAATATCGATCGATGTCACGTCGATCGATCAATATGATCTATCTATGTCGGACAGAAACTTTCAGCATTGTATCCACACCACATCGATCGATGCGATCAATCTATGTCCAACAGAACACTAACTTTATTCCAGCTTTCACTTGGTTCGATCCAGCCTACACATGGATCGATCCAAGTGACCTTTTTAAGTTCAAGATGTTCAAATCATCTTTCAAACTCGCAAACAACATCAAACAAATTCTTATATCAGTTTGGAGCACATTTTTAAAGTACTTCAACATACTTTTCCAACAATAATCAACCATTAGAATTTGGGCAGAACTTTTTGGTCATCCATCAAGATAAGTTAAACTGGTTATACTGATTTATCCATCAAGATATTTGAATTTCCCAATCATGTGAGATCAAGAACTCCACGACTAATCCATATACCACTACCCAACTTTGGTAATACCTTTTCCATTCTTGAGATGGGAGGATTGAACTGTAGATTTTTGGAATACCATATCTGTATCGACGTGTATATTATATATACAACTCAATATTAAGAACAATAATCATATTTCTGAAAGTACAGCAAATAAAAGAGATATACCATTCTCGTCATGAATTTCTTCAAAGTTGACAGAATCTTTAGCAAGTAGATCTGCTTCTAAAGATGCTTTAGATCCCATTCTCAAACATAACCCTTTTCTTCCCCCATTTCTGAGAAATCTTCCATTTGAAGAAGTAATAGCTGGAGGAGCTCCACTGATTCCACAACTCACCTGACAAAGTAAATAACATATAACACACGACCCATACTAGAACAAATAAACAAAGTCCTGTTGAATGGAAACAATCAATTATTGTTTATCTCTCAATAGTTCGTCTTTGATTATAAAATTTCTCAGGATCCCACTTGAAACTGAAGCTGATAAGGAATTAAAATTACCTGGTTGTGAGGCAAAGTTAGAGGTGGGTTCAGTAGAGAAGCCATGAAAAAGTAATTCAAATCTTTGTCTTGTGCCTTTTGAGTTTTAATTTCCGATTTTTAAATCTTGACAAAAGGTATTTCGTCCACGGCTTCTGAATCGCGGTTCAAGATTTCCAGACGGGGAGAGCCACTGATTTTCATATTTTTTTTTTTTGTTTTCCATTTATGAAAGACAATTTTATGATTGAAAAAAGAAGTAAACAAAACGTTCAAATTGTTGTGGAAATAAAGAATGTATTCCATTTCTAATGTAGTTAAGGACTCACCCCTCTTTGATTTTGGAATATGATTGAATAAACTAAAATGACTCACTAAATTGGCTGCGCTTCTTATATTATGAAGTATCAGTTGATCGACACAACTTGATGCAATTTTATTATGAGTCATGCGGAAACAACCTCTATTTTTTCTAACAAATGAGTATGGTCACGTACAATCGACCTCCTCATACTCTGTCATAGACGTAAGCTTCTAAGGCAATAGAGCAATGTTGTTGTTGTGTTCTAAACCATAACCTGGTCGGGCGCAGATAAAGTAAGGCAATAGAGCAATGTTGTTGTTGTGTTCTAAACCACAACCTTATCGGACACAGATAAAGTAAGGTTAATTCACCATTTATAACTATATATTTTTAATGTCTCTTATATTGGATAACAGTATTTTTTGATTTAGTAAAAAAAGAAAATAACAATTTGTATTTATAAATATGCTCACAGTGTCTATATTAGGTCAATTATTTCTTTTATTAACATGCATATATAATTTTTGTGTTTTTGTTTCATTTTTGACAAAACCGTTATATTGACCGATAAGCTTTCATCTTTTATCTTTTTTTTAAAAAACATGCGCCCACGACTTGTATGTTTTTGTCCATCTTGCACCAGAAAAAATATTAAATTAAATCGATAATGTTAAATATTTCAAACTAAATAAATGGCGTTAAAAAAGCGTTATTATAAACAGTCCGTCTTGTTTTTGTTTATTTATATTATCTTTGAATATAATTTAAAATAATAATAATATTTAGTATAAACAGGCTGTCTTGTTTTCTGTATTAGTAAAAATAGTTTTATAAGATAATATAGATGTACAAATACTAATACAACAAAACATACACAATCTATCTCAACGACATCAAAAGTTATGATGTATAAATACTAATAAAAACATATAAAAAATCCTAGGCCTATTCTATTACATGTCGTTTTCTGATATTGGTGTTGGTAGTTTCCTAATAATTACGGAGTATTTAGTTGTTTTGACGCATTAGTTAGTTTTCATGTTCATACACTTGATATTTGAAACAAATTGACAAAGTTACCAATTTTAGTACGTCACTGAATATTTGGCTTTCCCAATATTAAAATAGATAATTCCTATATTTGGAATTGTGGTTGTAAGGCCAAAAATAAAATAATGGAAGTATGAAAATTACATCCGGTCATGATCGCTTAGTCGACGCGGCTGGATCGCTTAGTCGACTCCTTACAACCGGAAGTTCACTGGAGATGAACTTTTAGAAATAGAGCCTTCTAGCATATGTCTATTTGAATGATTGATTGTTTGGATTGATGAAACACGGGCTCTGTATTTATAGACTAGGCTATGTGCCCATTTTCATATTTAACTGATAATTAATTCCTTTCATCAATGAATTATACTGATTGTCAATCGATCAGAATCTAATATTATCATTAATATAGTTAATAATTACAATGTATCTAGTTAATAAAATATATAGATATGTTTACCTATATGATACACATTACTAATTTAGAAATAAAAAGATTATAGATGCTCATTAAGCGGAGTGATCCACTTCTACTTATATTCCATATCCGTAATTCCGTATTTCTATATTTACATTTATCTTATTTGAGAAGTAAAAGATCGTACAAGGGAAGGAATCCGAATATCTGTATTTATATTTATCGAACAAAATGATATTGTATCTTATATCTCTTATATTGGTGAGACCAAAGTTCACCTGCTCAAATAAGACAAAACTTTCCAGTTAGTCAATAATGGTCAACGTGACTCTGGCTCAGCTATTTGACTAGTCAACCTCGGCCAGAATACATTAGCCTCGGTCTCCATCATCAACAGTCGAGGCATGTCAACTAAGGCAGGCCCAAGTATAACTCTTGGTCAGCTCGGCCACACACTTAAGTCAGGTCGGCAAGTACTCGACCCGATCAGAATATGATCAGACCTACCGTATGCTTGCTCGGCTCGACTCAGCAATGTACTGGTTAACCAAGACAACCGCTGGTCAGCCTCAGCAAGTAAATATTCAAATATCAGATCAGCAGTGTATAACTTCACAAGAAATCAGGTTCTGCTTGGCCTCAGAACATCCTCGTTCTCGGCTTCCTGACTGCCCCGAGCCCTAGCCTCAGCCTCAGTCTCATAAGGGTTTTTGCCCCTAAATAACTCGGCTAGTTCAGACAAGATATTTATCAACTGCCGCCTGGGACCTACCAAGACAATTCTTCAAACTCTTTCCAAGTGTCGAGCATCGCTTGGCTGAATGAAGAGTCATTATTCCTGGCCGCCTACGTGTCATAGACTCAGCTACTTGTGCAGCTACTTGCGCATGCATTTGTCCAATCATACTGCACACCTACGACAGAGTAGCATTACTGCAACATGCATTGGTCTAATCAGCTTTATACATAAAAGGCTCTCAAGACAGACGAGAAAGGGGGAGCAAACACAACTTTCGGAGTCTTCTCTCTAAGGAAAGAACTCCATATTCTCCAACTATCTAAACACTCAGTGAGAAAGCTCTTAAACGGCGCCTCAGCCAACATTTAAATAGCCGCACTCTCAGTGAGAGTTTCTTACAGGTTATTTCTTAACCTCTATTCCAGCATAAATTGCATACAAAAATACTCATAACTGACTTGAACGTCGGAGGATTTTTCCAGGGAAGTGCCCCTGGGCCTCTAACGTCTCCTTTCCTTCTCAAGCTCCATTGACGGACCCAAACGAGGAGTTAACGGCATACTACAAGGATCGTCTCCGATCCACTTGGTAAAGATCCGTCTTTATCATATATCTTACATCTAAAATCTCTTTTCGAACAAAATGATTTTATTTCTATTTTCTATCATATTTTTCTAACTTATTAAATAAAGTCATACCATATAGATTATAAAAGTTTAGCAAGGCTAATACATGAATAAGATGACGTGAGCTTGTTATAACAATTAGAACGTGGAATAGGAATCAGATCTCCTAATCCCCTTTAAGGGATATTAAATGACCACTTATCACGTAGCACACAGAGAGAGTGGTGAGGATGGATGCGGGTGACCCCCATCCAGCCTCATCCCTCCTGTGTGCCACGTGGCAGGCGGTCTCAAGGAGGATGAGGGATCAAGGGGTCAGAGGATCCCGTCCGCATGGAATATAGCATGAGGTAGAAAGCCTCCTTTTTTTCTTTTTTCTTTTTTGATCTTCTAGGCGGCCGGTTCATCATTCTCCTCTTTTCCATGATTTCAAATTTCTATGTAATTTAACCATCTGATTTCACAGTTTAATTCAAAACTATCCCCACGATTCAAATTTTCTAAGTAATTCAACCATCTAATTTTACTGTTTAATTCAATATGGCATTGTTTTATAGTTATATGAGAAGAAAAATTAAACATCACCAGAGTTGTAAAGTTTAAAGCAAAAGATACATCGCCTACTCTACATATCTATCTTTTTCAAAAGGGCATATACCCGATACATTAGACTTCTGTGTTTACGCAAACAATTTCACGATCTGAATGTATGCATAATTATTTTGCTCAAACAGTTTGCTCTTTGCTTTTCTTTTTTTACTGTACACATGCAATTTGAGTGTGTGTGTATATGCATGTGTGTGTCTTTCTGTGTGCATAACTTCTTTTATTTATTGGTAGAAAGGGATATGTATATCTTTCTTGAGGTGTTACTAGTTTGGTCAAATCAATAATTAAAATATAGCAATAAATTCAAATTAGAAAACAAAATTGCACGCAATATAGGCTGGCTTGCATTAAATTGAGTCGAATTCCGTTGTAGACTTTTTATTTTTGGATCTAAGTTCAACCATATCAACTAGAATGATTTTTCTTAAGGTCGATTATAACGACTTTAAATTTGAAAGAATGACTAAAACAACAACATTACTCCATTACTTTAGAGGCTTTCGCCTATAGCAGGGTATGAGAGAATTGATGTACGCAACTATATCTATGTGTTAGAAACACACAGAGGTTATTTTCCGATGATCTATAATGAAAATTGCGCGAAGCTATGTTGGTCAATTACTAATTCACAGTACCATTTTGTGAAATATATAATTAGATGTCTCCTTTCCAAGACATTTTTCATTAAGAAATATACAAAGGAGTAGTTACTAGGCCTATTATCAGTGCAAGGATTTACTCGTTAAACAAAAATGGCCAAATCTACTACAGAAAAATAAAATATTGGAGCCAAATTAATAAGAGCGTTTCCAGCGTATTAGGTTTCTATCTTTGTGTATGGTTCGGGAAGAGGACGGATTGTTTTGCGATCTGATGTATACAATCTTACTCTACACTTTGTGCAAGAGGTTGTTTTTCCAGCTCGAAACCGTGACCTTAATGTCATAAAGCAACAACCTTACCAGTTGCTCCAAGACCCGCCCTCCTTAAAGGAGGCGTTTCCGGTGCATTAGGCTCATGCGTTTGCGCATGACCCGGAGAGAGACCGGATCGCATCGCGATCTGATGTACGCAGCCTTACCTTACACTTTTTTTGTACAAGAGGCTATTTCTGCGGCTCGAACCCATGATCTCAAGCTCACAAAGTATCAATTTTACGAGTTGTTCCAAGTACCATCAAGCCAAATTAATGGTGACGGCAAATAAAACGTATTGCAAGGAAATAAGTAATTCCTTATTGGTTTTTCTGTATGTCTAACCCGATCTTAATGATCGCCTTAATTTAACAACCTTTTTATAATTAACTGAAACGAATGTTCTTTTCCCTGTCTCTTTATGACAGGAGAAACAGATTCCCTTTTCTTTTTCTTTTGCTTTTGTTTTTTGTGGTTCAGTGGAACTGTGAAAGATATTAAACTTATTAAGTATAGTCGTTATCAAGAGAATATTATAGCTTATCACATTTCCAAGATGGGTCGTTTTTTTCTAAATTTTTTGTGTACATAAGTACATTTTCTTTATTATTTAACAATGCAAATTCCCGTTTCAATTTACATGGGAACATATATAAGGTATTGCAGAAGTAGAAACCTAAATTTGTCATATGCTTTGTCGTTTACATTCAACAAACAAAATTACTTTTAAAAACAACAACAACCATACTCAGTATATTCCAACGACATCAAAAGCTATCGATAGGGTCTGGGACCTCCATCTCAAGGGATAGCGAGTTTGCTTCCAGTGAGACCTTTGGCTCTATATGTATCTATATAGATAGCACAATAATAAGAATATATACTAGTAAAGTTATTTTATTAAACACATATTACCTTTAAAAAGAAAAGGAAAAAAAAATCAGTAGGGACTTTCCGCTAAAGGATGAACCAATAAAAAAGGATATTTAAATTGTCTAAGTGAGACTTCTCATAAACTTATGTTCGTCTTGAGTATATTTTTTAATTTATCTTGTGGCTATAACAAAGAGTAGTTATGTAACTTAATAGATTTTTCGCCTTATAAAAATAAGAAGCCGAGACTTTTTCCTTCTCAAAGTTCAAACGGTTGGATTTAATTTAATAAATCCATGAATAAGACCGTTTAATCGAATCAATGGACAAAGTAACAAAATGCGGAAAATATACCTTGCTCCATTGCTGTTGTTAATCTGGATACGTACGCTGCAAATGTTCCGGCTGATGATGAATCTGGCGTGATCCAAGGATTCACGACCTCCCACCAATTGCTGATGCACCCCTTGAACGAAATCAACAATTCACTACTTTACCCGATGGAGAGGCTAGGCAGGGTGTGCTTTATAGAACAAGGTTGGCACACCCTCCCCTTTATCTCTCTCTATGGCCTAATCTTGATAATGTTTGATGATCTGAGGAGGTGAAGACCTCCTCCTTTATATAGAGGGAGAATAGAAGAATCCTGATGGGGCATATTTCTTAATGGACAAAGATTCTTTTATTCCAGATGTGTGGAATATACTTGATGCTATATTCAAGTTATCTCTATCCATTATCAAATATTATTTAATATTTAATAATAAATATTATTAAATATTATTTAATATTTAATTATTGTACCAACAATTATCTACTAGCCACACGTGGATTGTCGTCCGTCGGGGACCAGATGTCGTAACTTTATGGTCGTTGTGCTTTGAGCCCATCCATCGCGGCCTCTGACCATATGACTGTCTACATATTCGGGGTTTCCATTTAGACCACACTATACATCCACGAGTATACCCGATGATCACTTAACGTGTGGATGTTTTACGTAACAATTAATATTATTACGTGACATATGTGACATATAATATTACCATACATAACGTCCACCTTATGATTAATTCGTATAAACTTTATCAACGTGCTACGTATCACACGTATCTCGAATTAATCCCAACACAAACAAAATAACTAGAGATAGATGGTAAATTATTGCATCTTCTGCGATTATCCTATCTTTTTCCTAATGAAAAATTATTAAAACTTTTTCTCCGTGCTAAGCTCCGGCGTTTACGTAGAATCTGAAGAACGCTTATTTTATTTCAATATCTGATATACAAAATATTACCCCACATGAAAATGAAAATGGTTTAAAAAAGCTTACTTGAGCATTTGATGGATTCTCTCTGACTTCAGCAGTTTCCATCACGTTCACTTGTGCTACACACGTCACTCATATTCTGATCTTATGCTCTCCAATTTCCCCAATTAAAAAAACGTGCTTCTTGTTTCTTAATTCGGCCCCAGATTACGACAATTTACCACCCATTGAATTCCATGCAAGAATTATGTAAGATCTTCCGTCCTTTGCCATTTTATAATATATGTATTTGGAGGGGTGATGTCATAAGTTTATATCCTTCTAGTTTAGTATAGTGGTTTATTTTTATGATTTATTGCCATAGTGATATAATTGGTTTATTCCATGTATAACGGTGATTTATTTGGTTTATTCTATGTATAATAGTAATTTCGTGTGGTTTATTTCCCACTACATGGTGGCATATATTATAGTGTATTACATACTAAGTGTGTTTTAACATCGACAGACTACTCTTTGTATTTCCTGAATTCCTTTACTAACACACTAACACATCATATCTCTATTATTGTGCCAATTATGTAGGTACATATGGAATCGGGGGTCTCACTGGAAGCAAACTCTCTATCCCCTGGGACAGAGGTATTGTTTGTCTTCCACTTACACTCCCCAGACCCTATCAATAGCTTTTGTTGTAGTTGAGATATACTGGATACGGACGATGATGATGAGTGGGGGTATAATTTACTAACTCAGGTATAGAACATACGCCAAGAATATATATTATAAAAGAAAGTAGTGGCATATGCTCTACCTTTCTAGTTATTATGTTGTCGATCAATAATCATTTAGTACCCTATTAGTGAATTATCAGTTACTCATATGTAAGAAGTGTAGAATATATATGGATAATGTAATAACTTGATAGGCCAAAGTATACTAGTTTTTGTACTTTTCTTCGTCTTGTAAAATTAATGGCAACTTAAGGGTATAAATTTTTCATGTGTTTCTTATCTTGTGAAATAATGCACTAAAGTAAACTAATTTATCACTTGTCCTAATCTCATGAATAATTATTCGATTAGAAAGATGTAAAAATACTTAGGTATGCCAATATTAAACTTGGAAAATTTCTTCAACTAAAAAATTATATATTGGAAAATTCGTATATGGAGAGCTGTCATTCTCCTGGCATAAAGAGGATAACATATGTAAAACTATAAAGAAGAAAAATAAGACGAGAATGTATTTTATATATATATATATATATATATATATATATATATATATATATATATATATATATAACTCGAGGCGAACTTTATGTGCTGTAGAAGTAATTCCTAGACATTTTAATATTTACCTTTCAACTAGAGATTTTCAGATAGGAGCTGAACCTTCTGCATTAGAAAATTATGAATACAATATGACAATCTCCCCTAGTATATGTGTATATATGTATATATCTTATTAGTTAAAAGGAATAACTAAAAAATGCTTAATAATTACTTCAAAATATATACAATAACAACATAACTCTATTGTCTTAGAGCCTTCCGCCTATATTGGAGTATAGGGGTCGGATGTAAACAATCATACTCATGTGTTAGAAACATACAGAGGTTGTTTCCTTATTATCAATAATGAAAATTACGTCAACCTGTCGATCAACTGCTACTTCATAATATAAAAATCGTTTCTAATTTAACGAGTCATTTTGCTCAGAGGATCCTCTTTTCTTTTCTATGAGAGTTACCCCTCCTTTTTCTTCTCTATTGAGCATGACGAGTTTCTTTCTCTTTTGCAGCGCATGGATATTCGTTCGGAGGAGTTTACTCGTCCCACTGTTTGTCAAAAGTTCAGGTTCATACTGAGAAAGATGGTAGCGTTATGAGATGCAACAGACATCACAAATTAATCTAGCAACATCACCAATCCTAGTCAGTTTAAAGAAGCTGTAACCACATGATTAATAAAGAAAAGAAATCAAGAGAGTGCAGCAGGAGAAAAGATTTAGACATAAATGTTTGTTAAGAGACGGTTAAAGGTTTTTTAGTCTTTGTACAGTCGGTTATGGTTGCGTAGCCTACCATACCCGCCATAGGCGGAAAACTATAAGGCAATGAGGTGGTGTTGTGGTACAGTCGGTTATTTTTCTTTCTTGTAGTTAGTTAGCATCTCTTGTAGTTAGTTAGGAGCTAGTAACTCAAGTTATATATATATATATATGCACCGTACAACAATGAAGCAACTTGAATGAAAATCTGCATCACTTTGCTTCACATTTCGAGTTTCTTCTCTGCTATCTACACTCTTTGCTTCTGCTGTTCCTGATCTTTGTCTCATTGCGTACTGTTTGCTTTCATTTTTTGCATTACGCTTACAAATTTAACATATTATCAGGACAATTCTACTTCCATTCGTATCTACTTTTTGTAAGTTAACTGAAATTCTCAAAGTTTATACCTTAAAAAGTTCACCAATAACTTTTACTTAGTTGGCGACTGTGATTGGTTCATCTGATTGTTTAGTTAATGTGGCACTATAACTCCAAAGGACAGAACAAGTTAAAGATGGGTACCGTGTGGGTTGAGATCAGGAGAATCAGAAAGTGAGGCAAAATATGAGGTCTCCAATCACGCGCTGTCACGTGTACAATCAACTCTTTTTTAAAAACAAAAAATTTTTAAACGCCTTCCTTTTTGTACACGTTGCGTTTCGTCTACTACTGAGTAATGTTGTCTGGAGCAATGCAAAATCTGGTCTTTGTATCTTTCTCCGAATTTACGACATTTTTTTATGGCGACTAGCTTCCAATGCGCTGCCAACAGGGCAAAATTTATACAATCGGCATATTAATAATGGCGTTTGTGCTATTTGCTCTTCCAGCATCGAAAGTAATCGACATTTATTTTTTGAATGTCCATGGGCTGATGATGTCTGATAGAAGTTAATGGACTGAATTGCATGTCTGCTCCTTTGCTGACTTCCTTGCAATAATGGTACAAGCTCCAATTCACACCTGTCAGTTTGTTACAATGCTTCTATGAGCTATATGGTGCTCGCGGAATAAATCCATTTTTTTAGTCGCCTAGGATTTCAGCAACACATACTTGGAATATGGTAAGGTTGATACTATGCCGTACATCAGATCGCGTAGCGATCCTGCTCCTGCTTAGATCCTACACCCTGAGCAAACACGGAAACCTAGTACACTGAGCCCATTGGAATATGCCGACCTCTATCTACGATGGTTATTCCACATTGAACGATAACATTTCTGGTATCCCTTGGTTTTCTCCATCAGTACAGGCCTGGAAACCACCTGATGCTGGAATCATCAAACTTAATGTCGATGCCGCCTGGGTTGAGGGTCATGCAGCAGCCGGTATAATCTTTAGAAATGCTTCTGCTGAGGTGGTGCAATCAATCTCCATGCCATTACCTCATGTTGCTGTTAGAATATACTGTAGAATATACTGTTACCATATTTAGTTAAAGAGATATCATGTAATTATGTAAATCCTTTAGAATCAGGAATCATCATATTCTGTAATTATGTTTGATTGTAATTACCATATAGGAGCAGGTGATACACAGTATAAGTAAGACTGGAATGTACGTGCTAAGTGTGAATGAAAAAATAAAAATTTTCTTTCCCAAAGTCTACTCTGAACATGGTATCAGAGCCCTGATCTCGTTTTTACTCATTGAGCGTGAGATCTTTGGGCATAGGCTCAGAGAAAGTTTCATCATTGCCTCATATACCTTTCCCGGCCAATATCTACCTTTCCCGGCTGACCTCCGGCCAACATCTAAATAGCCTTACCTGAAAAGAAAAAAAACCCAAAATGTCAGAAACAGAACCAAAATCAGAATCGTCCAATACTCCAACCCCTGGAGATCTGGCCATTCATGTGGCCTAGATCCTCAAAGATAGCCTTAGCTCTCCACCACAACATTCAACCCCTTTTACCAGAAAACTTAAACATTGCAATAAAATTAATAAGCAACAATTATTCATTATGGTCCCGTGTTATTTATCGCGCCATTCTAGGCCGAGGGAGACAACACCATCTCACAGGGGTGCCTCCTGCTCCTCTAGTCAACGACCCGAGGTATCTCCGGTGGGAGCAGGACGACAATTCGGTATTCACCTGGATACTGAAGAATGTGGATGCGAGTATGATAAACAACGTTTCGCGCTATCCCACAACTAAAGCACTATGGGACGGTTTGTCTCTCACTTATGGGTCTCGCGGAAACTCCTTACAAGTTTTTGATCTACACCGAAAGGCCAACAGCATCAGGTAGGGAGAAGGAAGTCTTGAAGGCTGTTGGAACAGTCTTCAAGACTTGTGGGTATCCATTGATACACTGGACAACAACCCAATGACCTGTCCAGCGGACATATCTTCGTACAATCAGAAGTTACAAGAATTCAGACTATACCAATTTCTGACAGCAGTAAGTGACAAGTTCGAAGCAGAAAAAAAGGAGCTTTTGAAACGAACCCCACTGCCAAACGTAGAAACTGCTTTTTTCGAGTTCAAGCGGGCAGAGACTCAGGCGGGACTGATAAACACGGCCCCTCAGAAACTGGTTCATCATTGGGGGTGGGACAAGGGTTGGCTGTTAAACCACCCGCCGGAAGGGGACGTGGCCGAGGACAACCAACTGACAGGACCAACTTACCTCAACAAGGGCAAATATCCTCTCGTTCAGGCCAACCATCACCACGAGTGGATAAAAACACGCTTGTCTGTGAAAACTGCGGGAAGAAAGGACACGTTAAGGACAGCTGCTTCCAGATCCACGGACATCCGGACTGGTGGAAGGGAAGAAGAGTCACCACCGGACAGAAGGGAAGGGTTGCTGCAACCAGGGCCCAGGAAGGCGGAGCAGCCCCCAACAATCCCTCAGATGCATATGGCGAAGAACAGAGGAACGAAAGCGGGAAAGAGGAGACCGCCGCAGGAGGTAACGGGCTGGGGTTTAACCCTAGCCCCAACTCTCTTTTTAAAGCTCAAATTACGCTCCAAGGGCCTGGAGAAATTACATGCTGCCCCCAGAGTCTTTTAATTATACACCCCGCCCCCTGTTTTTCTTAGTCCGGTTAATATGATCCATAACTTAGTTAATTGTGCAGATTCCACCCTCATTTCCCCAACTTCCCACCGCAATCCTGTTTTTCCCCAAAAATAACAGTTTCCACCCCACCTTATCCCAAGCCTTCACTAATGCTACCCAATGTCCAACCCCACAGTGGATTTTCGACTGTGGAGCCACCGACACTATGACTTTTGACCCAAACGATTTTATCAGCCATTCGACCCCCCAAAAATCCCATGTCGAAACGGCCAGCGCGAAATAGTTCCTGTCAAAGGATGCGGGTCTATCTATTACCCCAGATATTACCTTGAGAAATTGTTTATTTGTTCCATCTCTTTCAACTAAACTACTGTCCATTAGCCAACTTATGAAAGAACTTGACTGTGTTGTACTCATGTATCCTACTTTTTGCATCTTGCAGGACATTCATACTTAGGAGATCATTGGACGTGGTACTGAATGCGGTGGTCTCGATTATGTGGATGTGGTAGAGCAACATTGGCAGTCTCATCTTGCCACTGGGTCGGTTACTCGCCAGATTTGGTTATGGCATCTCCGGTTAGGACATCCGTCCTTTAGCTATCTACAAAAACTTTTTCCCAATTTATTTTCCCGTACTTTACCTCATTTGACTTGTGATACTTGACTCCGGGCAAAGCAACCTCGGGCTACTTATCGTTTGAATAATACTCGTGTTAACAAGATTTTCTCTTTAGTACATTCCGATATTTGGGGCCCATCTCCCCATCCTACTGCTCTGGGGTTTCAGTATTTTGTTATATTTTTCGATGATTTTTCTCGGATGACCTGGTTATATATCCTTAAACACAAATCTGATGTTGCTGCTAAATTTGTTGAATTCTACAAAATGATTCAAACTCAATTTCATTCGA
Source organism: Eustoma russellianum (assembly GCA_036186865.1). Taxonomy (NCBI): domain Eukaryota; kingdom Viridiplantae; phylum Streptophyta; class Magnoliopsida; order Gentianales; family Gentianaceae; genus Eustoma; species Eustoma russellianum. The sequence goes on from AP025044.1 coordinate 5,277,510, forward strand.
CCGTTCAAATCCTTCGTTCCGATAACGGGAGGGATATTTTGCTGGGGCACTAAAACAGTTCTTTTGTGATCATGGGATTATTCATCAAACATCGTGTCTCGACACACCTGAACAAAATGGCGTTGCGGAATACAAAAGCCGCATTCTTCTTGACATGACCAGGGCCATGATGTTAGAATCCTCTGTCCCACGGGGGTTTTGGCCGGAGGCAGTATCTACCGCTACCTATCTCAGCAATCGCCTTCCTACTACCATCTTAGACCCCAAAACCCCTCTTGATACCTTGGCTTCTCAAACCACTATACCATCCATGATGACTTTACCACCTAGAGTTTTTGGGTGTACCGTTTTTACTCATGTACCCAAGAAACACAGAGATAAATTAGACCCATGTGCCGATAAATGCGTCTTTGTCGGATACGCCATCACTCAAAAAGGCTACCGCTGTTATAATCCCCATACCCGATAAATCCATGTTACCATGAACTGCGTCTTTCTTGAAACCGAGTTCTTCTTTGCCACCCAAGCTCGGTCTCAGGGGGAGCTGGCTAGTGATGGATCCCTCAACTGGCTGCCTAATCTACCCTGGACAGCGACTGATCCAACATGGCAAGTGGTTGACCCCGACTGCTCTTCGACTTCCCATGATCAGAACACTGATGCTCAAGCACCCGTTGATGAGTCTCCTCAGGTGAATACACCGCAACAGGTAAAAAGTAATATACATGCTAACAATGGTAGTCATGGTCCTAGTAAGTCTAGTTCTCATACTGTTGTACCGGTTCATTCTCTTGACCCCTCATTGTCTGACTCCACTGATACATGTATAAAACTAAATTAACCCATTTCTGATCACAATTATCTTGGACTAGATCATACTAATCCGTGTGCAGAAGAACAGGAACGGGTGTTACCACCAAGGAAAAACAGAGAAGTTCCACCCGACAGATATTCACCTACAAAGGTTGCTCAAGCATCTCGGTACCCTATACTTGTACTCCAGAAAAATGTAAGTAATACAACAATGGTCTTTCTTGCCAACATATATTCTGAACAGATACCGAAAACCGTAGAAGAAGCTTGCAATCAACCCAAATGGAAGGAGGCAATGATAGCAGAAATGGATGCTCTCAAAAGGAATGAGACTTGGGAGCGTTGCCAGTTACCCCCAGGAAAGAAACCTGTCGGTTGTCAGTGGGTTTTCACAATTAAATACAACGCAGATAGAAGTGTTGAAAGGCATAAGGCGAGGTTGGTAGCAAAAGGATACACACAAACATATGGCATAGATTACTCTGAGACGTTTTCACCGGTAGCCCGAGTCGACACTATTAGAGTACTTTTTTCCATCGCTGCTACAAAAGATTGGCCCTTACATCAGTTTGATGTAAAAAATGCATTCCTCCATGGAGCGTTGAAAGAGGAGGTATACATGGATCCACCGCCTGACTTCTCTGAAGAGTTCTTACCCGGACAAGGTGCAAACTCACACGAGCTTTATATGGTCTCAAACAATCCCCACGAGCTTGGTTTGAGAGGTTTACTTCGGTAATGAAGCAAGACGGGTACAAGCAAAGTAATGCTGATCACACGTTATTCATTAAACGACAGGGAAGTTTGATTACTTGTCTTATTATTTATGTTGATGATATGATTATTACTGGCAATGACACTGATGAAATTTCTCGTCTCAGGAAATATCTGTTCACAAAGTTCGAGATGAAAGACCTCGGTAGACTCAAATACTTCTTGGGCATTGAAGTCTTGCGGTCACCATTTGGCATCTATATCTCTCAGCGAAAATATGTTCTCGATCGTTTGGCCGAAGTCAGTCTATTGGATGCAAAACCAGCTGACACCCCCATGGTTCCAAATCACAAACTGTATTTTCTATAAGGAACTCCTTCAACGGACCAGGGACAGTACCAGCGCTTAGTGGGAAAGCTCATATATTTGTCTCACACCCGACCCGATATCGCATATGCGGTTGGAGTAGTAAGCCAATTCATGCATAATCCTCAGAAACATCACCTTGATGCCGTACTCAGAATCATAAGATACTTGAAAGGAACTCCTGGACGAGGTTTGTTGTTCAAGAATAACGGGCATCTAAAAATTGAGGCCTATACGGATGCTGATTGGGCAGGGAGTCAAGTTGATCGACGTTCTACATCTGGGTACTTTACCCTAGTTGGAGGCAATGTTGTTACCTGGAGAAGCAAGAAGCAGAAGGTGGTCTCGTTGTCAAGCGCCGAGGCAGAATTTAGGGGCATTGTGAAAGGTATTACAGAAGTACTATGGATTCGAAAACTGTTGAAAGAACTTGGTGTTCCAATGACTGATCCGATATGTCTGATGTGCAATAACAAGGCATCAATAAGTATTTCTGAAAATCCTGTTCAGTATGACCGCACCAAGCCTGTGGAGATTGATCGACACTTTATGAAAGAGAAACTTGATGAAGGCATTATAACTCTCCCTCATGTACGGTCTGAGGACCAACTTGCATATATTCTGACTAAGGCAGTCAACGGAAGGATATTCCACTTGATTTTGTGCAAGTTGAATATTGGTGATCACACTATTCAACTTGAGGGGGAGTGTTAGAATATACTGTTACCATATTTAGTTAAAGAGATATCCTGTAATTATGTAAATCCCTTAGAATCAGGAATCATCATACTCTGTAATTATGTTTGATTGTAATTACCGTATAGGAGCAGGTGATACACAGTATAAGTAGGACTGGAATGTATGCGCTAAGTGTGAATGAAAAAATAAAATTTTTCTTTCCCAAAGTCTACTCCATGCCATTACCTCATGTTGCTTCTGTTGAAATGGCTCAACTTCATGCTATCTTGGTGGGACTGAACTGAATCATGCTCAAAGATTTGGTTTTCAACGGTTGTTTTAACTATATCTGGGTCGCCTCCTCGTGTACTTTCCGCTGTTAGTGTCGATTCTATGAATCAATGAAGAAGAATGTTTGTTTAAAAAAAAAACTTCGAGACGATCATAAAATTGATGAAATTCATTAATTTAGATCAACTGATAAAGTTGTTTTGTGACTTTAAAGTTGTAAGTTTGAATTACAGAAACAATATTTTGTTTGTCGTACATCAGGTCGCAAAGTTATCAGGATCTAATGCCCAACGACAATCTATTTGAGATATGTCATATCGTTACCGCATGAAAATATAACCCTATCCCTTTTATTTCATTTCTCGAACATTCCTAATCTAATTTTTTTTTTTTTTGCACATTAGGTAAATAGAAAACAAAGAAAGGTAATTACTATAATCTATAAGCTTATTGATTGTATATATTAAAATCAAATATAATATTTTTCAACAAATTGACAAATACAAACCTTAATGATAGATTATTTAACTGTTTTCTTTTATACATGATACATCAATATATAGATAAATGATGTCATTACATGGTGAAAAATAACCCGCATAGTACATGAACTAGCGTTTCTAAAAGTGTAAGTTTGTCATGTCTAATTACATCGGACTTAATATTAATCTGAACTAGACTTGATTACAAGTTCATAACTCTCTAAACAACATTCCTAATGTTACAAGGCTAACTTATTTATTTATTTTTTAATCATGTCATGTACAACAAAAACAACACATACTCAGTATATCTCAATAAGATCAAAAGCTATCGCTGGAGTCTAGGAAGGGTAAGAGGCATGCAAACAATACCTTCATCCCAAAGGATAGAGAGTTCGCTTCCAGCGAGACCCAGAGCTCTACATGTACATGCATAGACACATAATGAATGACAAATAATGTAAGACAAAGACAAACAAAAAAAATACAAAGTCAACTTAACGTTGAGCGAGTATATAAGCCCATTTATATACTCTAAGCTGCTCTTATATCCTGCCTAAACTTTGCTAACCTTAATCCTCTCCATGAGTTTCTATCCTGGACCATGTCCTCAGAGATGTACAAATCTAGTATGTCTTGCCTAATCTGTTTCTCGCAAGTCAGTTTGGGCCTTCTTCCCCCTCTACAAGGAGGCTTTCAACTGCTCTGACGGACGCTGTTGTCTGTCTCCGCTTGACATGCCTAAACCATCTCAGTCTTCTCTCTCTTATTTTATCCGCTATACTAGTCACCCCTAGCCTTTCCCGAAATACCTCATTTCTAAGTCGGTCTAGCCTTATATGTCCACATATCTACCTCAACATCCTCATCTCTGTCACTTCCATCTTCTCCAACTGTCTCTTCTTAATGGCCCAGCAGTCTGTCCCATATAACATTGTCGGCCGCACTGATAGCCTATAAAAATTTTCTTTTAAATTAATCATGTCACATGGCTAATTAAATTTACGTTTTCGATAAACCAAGTGGATCCTAGCCCTAACCGCGTAAAAACATGACATCCTTGTACCAAATATATACTAATCATGATTATTATTCCCTTAACCCCCAATATAAATCACAGTCCAAGTCATAACTCATAAGTCACCGTCCATCACCACGTCCCCGGAATCTTCCTCACCGCGTCCGGACCCTTCCACCCTCCCCCCCCGGGTACCTCTGACGCTTACTTCTGCTAATCTCCTTTCTCCTTCAACGAAACCGTGTCGCCATTCCCAAAAATATCACCTTTTCTTTCATCTAAGACTATATAACGCCCACAATTCCTCTCCTTTTCAACTCAAAACTTTCTCTCGTGTTCACATCTCCATATTCAACTCTTGAAAAAGCTCTTCTTGCCATTTGTTCAAACACTTCCACACCAAGGAAAAGCAAGCCGTTAAATGGAAATTTCTTCTTTCCCATTTGCATTATCTCCTGAAGACTTTCTCAATCTCAATTTCTGTACTTTCAATCCTGAATTTGACACCTTTAATACCAACCCACAAGTCAATATCTCCAAAAGAAAGAAGAGAATTGATCACGACGGCATTGCATTTCAAGAATTCGCCGACACAATTTTCACCGGCGATACTCCACAAGAGCTTCAATTCAATCAGGATTCTTTCTCTTTTAGTCCAGTAAAGGATAATCAGAAGGCAATGAAAGAAGAAGAAGAAACCCATCTTCATGATTCCCGCGAATTCAAACGACCCCGTCGTGAATCGCCGGAAACGGATTCCGGAGAAGCCGCCGGAAATAACCCCGGGAGCTCACAGAGGAGATTATGGGTTAAGAACCGATCAAAAGCCTGGTGGGAGCTTTGCAACAGTCCAGATTTTCCAGAAGAAGAGTTCAAAAAAGCATTTAGAATGAGTAAATCCACTTTCGATATGATCTGTAACGATCTCGAATCAGTTGTAACTAAAAAAGACACAATGTTACGCCAAGCGATTCCAGTCCGGCAAAGGGTCGCCGTCTGCATATGGAGGTTGGCCACCGGCGAGCCTCTCCGGGAAGTATCAAAGCGATTTGGGTTAGGAATATCAACTTGTCATAAGCTTGTTCTTGAAGTCTGCTCTGCAATTAGGAATGTGTTGATGCCCAAGTTTTTGCAATGGCCTAATGAAGAACAAATGAGAGAAATCAAAAGGGAATTTGAATTGATTTCTGGGATTCCAAATGTGGGTGGTTCAATGTACACAACACATGTTCCCATTATTGCTCCAAAGGTAAATGTTTCATCTTATTTCAACAAAAGGCACACAGAAAGGAACCAAAAGACGTCGTATTCGATTACTGTTCAAGGGGTTGTTGATCCAAGAGGTGCATTTACTGATATTTGTGTTGGATGGCCTGGTTCAATGACTGATGACAAAGTCTTGGAGCAATCAGCTCTTTACAAAAGAGCAAATACAGGGCTTTTGAAAGATGTTTCAATTGTTGGGAATGCAGGGTATCCTTTAATGGATTGGGTTTTGGTGCCTTATGCAAAGCAGAATCTGACTTGGACTCAACATGCTTTGAATGAGAAAGTTGAGGAGGTTCAGAATGTTGCTAAAGAGGCTTTTATGAGATTGAAGGCTAGGTGGACATGTTTGCAGAAGAGGACTGAAGTGAAGCTTCAAGATTTGCCTGTTTTTCTTGGGGCTTGTTGTGTTTTGCATAATATTTGTGAGAAGAGGAATGAGGAGATGAGCCCTGATTTGAGGTTTGAGATGTTTGATGATGAAGTTGTTCCTGAGAATCCAATTAGGTCTGCTGCTGCTGCCCAATACAGAGATGGGGTTGCACATAAGCTATTGCATCATAATCATGCAGGCACAACGTTTTTGTAGGTAGCAGATAGCCAATGGAATAGTCCCACATGGAAGATCATGAATAGTGCAAAGATTACAGTGTCATGAATCAGTCACATTTTGAAGTCTTAAGTTATAGTTAGTTACCAATGGAGCGTTTATTTTGCTTTGCAAAAACTTAGATGTACATCTTGTTAGAAGGTTCATACACACAAAAAGAAACAAATCATCAGCAATTAAGGGAAGAGAAAAATCCGAAACATGTGAAGAAATCAGTCAAAATAGAAATCATTGTAATTATTTCATTTCCATGGTGAGCAAGACTCGTATTATTTTAACTCACCGAGTCTACAAACAAAAATGAATGAAAATGAATATTTTTTTTCCGTGTAACGTGGTACCAAAGCTGGTTTTCTAATTCACGAGGACTCAGAAATTTCATCTTCATCATCATCCAAATTAAACTTTTTCCGAACTAAATACAACCAAGATCAAGGATAACTTTTTCAGCTTTTCAAACAAAATCAAACACAACCACTATAAACACACCATAGAACCATCAAATATCCTGCAACCATAGCCATGTCCGTTTCACACAAGCCAGAGATTCACAAACTACAAATTAACTGAACTACTTCACAGAACAAATATCACATTGCAATGTCAAAAGCAGAATTAGGCCATATAAAAACCCAAACAATCAGAGGTGAGTTAACATGATAGATTGCAAGGCTACTCAAGAATGGGCTACACGATCGGCCACCCACTGACATAAACAAGGCGTCTTAATTGGCTTTAAACTCAATCATGAGAACTATCCACTCTGGGCATGTCTCATGAAGAAAGACATTATGGGTAGAGGCAAATCACAACACCTGACAGGTGAGCCACACAAAATCATATACTCGAATTTTATACGTTGGGAACAATGGGACCAGGTTGTTTTCACCTAGATCGTACATAACATCGAATTAGCCTTGGTTACCACGTGGCCCGATATCCCACAACCAAAGCCTTCTAGAATGAACCGGCTATCACATACAGTAGCGGTGTGTACTCATTCCAAACTTAAGAATTAAACAGGAGAATCTGCAAAATTAGATAATGAAGAGAGACTTTAGAGAACTTATGGAGCAGTCTGCAGAATATTTAGATGGGGATTGACAGATGAACCCCCAATTCGATGCGAGGCCCCAAGGAAATAGCCACCTTTAACAGGATCACGATCAAATAGAAGCTATTTCAGTTCCTCACGGTAATTGATGATAGAAACGAAGGAGTTCGAAGAGACAATTTGAAAGAAGACTCTCTACCTTCAGTAGAATCGGCTCATTTGTTGGTAAGGAGGGATGCCGCCAAGCTCCAGATTCTGAAAATGACAACCAATCCACCTCACGAGCCAACCTCATCACAGGGTGAAATCGGACATAGACTGGTTACATAAACAAAGCCCAGAGAACAGGGACGCAAACGGGGCGACAATCACTACTCAAAATCTACTGGAAAGTAGTGGAATTCCTCATCACATGAGGACAAAGAGTGAAGTGCATGCCAAGTTCATGGATTTTTACCGCATAACGATCCAAACCTAGTTCAACACAAAGATCCAAATACTCTGGTTCGATAATAGCGGCGAATACATCGATCGTAAACTAACGTGCTTTTTCAAAGAAAATGACCTTACACACCAAACTTCCTGTCCAAATACCCCACATCAAAATGGAGTTACAGAACAAAAAAAAATCGTATTTTCCTAGAAATGAGAAGAGCAACCATGTTTGAATCCTGTGTTTCCAAATATTTTTGGCCTGAAGTTGTTGCCACTTCCGCTACCTTTTTAAACCGTCTACCTACTTGACCAGAAAACACCCCTTCAAGTCCTAGAAACACAAATAAATACCACACTTATTACCTTACCCCCACAAATCTTTGGCTTCACTCTTTTTCGTGCATGTTCTAAAGCACACCCAGTTAAAGCCTGATCCATGTGCTATTAAATGTGTCTTTCTGGTCTATGCCCTCCATCAAAAGAGATATCGATGCTACAATCTAATTAATCATCCATTTATATTACTATGAACTGTGACTTTCTCGAAACATACTTTTACTACTCTATCCAACCTCGTGCTCAAGGGGAGAACACTAGTGACTCACTTGGTTGGATCGATAACTTGGTTCTTCTTGATACTATATCGGCTGTGCCACCCACCACTATAGAGACCAATGCCTCTGTTTATAACCCGGGGTCCACCTTCAAATAATGTTCGACAATAGGTAAGTGAAACTCAAAGTTCAAAGATTACTGATGGTGATGATGTTGATAATATAATCCTGAAGTATCCGAAGAAAGTGTCTATGTCCTTCCTCATAGGACTAATCAAGGTGTTCCATTAACACGGTATTTTCCAGAACGTGTTTCTCGATCCAGCAGATATCCAGTGGGAAATTTGGTCAGGGGAGAGTGTCAGATTCAGTAAAGGCGTGTACTACGAGTCTATATAACCAAGAAATTCTAATAATGCCCATGAGTGTACAGATGGAAGCTCTTGAAAATAATGGTACATGGGACAAGTGTAAACTTATAGAAGGAAAAAGACCGGTTGGATACATATGGGTGTTCACAATCAAACATAATGCTCACGGATCTATCAATCGATATAAAGCTTGACTCGTAAGAAAATGGTATACACAAACAAGCGAAGTCGACTATGCTTAGACATTTTCTTTAGTGGCGAAGATAGACATGATTTGGATGTTATTCCCTATATGCAGATTGACGTCTTCTTTTGTGTTATTCTCGATAGCCAACTATATATGCATTTTTTGACAGATACTTGAAAGAGGATGTGTACATGGAAGCTCTCCTCGGCTTCTCTAATTGGTTTAAGAAACAAGAAGTATGCCGACCTAGAAAGTCACTGTATATGCCGAAGCAGTCATCTCGAGCATGATGTGAAAGATTTAGCGTGGTCATGAAGCGATATGGGTATAAGCAGAGTAACTCGGATAATACATTGTTTATAAAAAGGAGAGGTGACTTGATGACTTAATAATTTATGTGGATGATATAATTATCATCAGAAGTGATCGAGAAGAAATTGCAAAACTGAAAGAGAATCTGTTCGCCGAATTTGAGATGAAAGACTTAGTTGGACTAAAGTGATTCCTTGGAATTGAAGTCTCAAGGTCCAAGTGAGTGATATTTATATCTCAACGAAAATACGTCTTAGACCCACTTGCAAAGTCAGGGATGATTGATTCCAAACCAACGAATATACCAATACATGCCAACCATGGACTCAGCATTGAACAAAGGGCTGCTCCAGTAGAAAAAGGGAGATATCAGCAACTGGTGGGACAACTAATTTATTTGGCTCATATAAGAGATCACATGTCATACGCAGTTGGAGTGATGAGTCAGTTTATACACCAACCATGGGTGGATCATATAGATGCAGTCATAAGGATAATGTGCTATCTGAAAGGCACATGGAGAATGAACTTGTGTTCAGAAAAAATAGACAGCTTGATACCGAGGCATATACATATGCAGACTGGTTGACAACCCAAATTATCAAAAGTCCACATCAGTGTATTTCACATTTGTCGGAGGCAACCTAGTAACATGGAGATGTAAGAAACAAAAGATGGTGGCACTTTCTAGTGCGGAGATGGAATTCAGAATAATTGCCAAAGAGATAACATATATCTTGTGGTTAAAGAAAGTACTGAATGTAATTAGTTTGCCACCGAGTCTCCCCAGTCGACTAATGTGTGAAAGGCAGCAATAAAAATTTCATAAAACTCCGTTCAACATGATTGAACCATGCATGTGGAAGTCAACCGACACTTTATCAAAGAAAAAATTGAGGACGTCACAATTGAGCTACCATTTGTGAACTGAGGATCAAATGACAGATATTCTTAATAAGGTTGTAACGGTGAAAATATCGGTTAATTGCACCTGGTATCCATTCTTTTCCACCAAGTTTTAAGTAGCATCCAATCTTTCATGAAACTCACTTGCCATCCAGACTTATAGGGGTAATAGACACCTGGCATCCGGATGACCTGCTGGTCGACCGTTGACCGCTGAAATCAACCTTTGACCAGACTTAACCATACTTTTAACCCGACTTTAACCAAGGTTGACTATTTTACCTCAAAATTAAAGGAAAAACAAAATCAAAAACCTTTTTCCTCCCTTCGTCAAGCACATCCTTCGTTGTGAAGACTGCCATTCATTTTTCAATCATGTCTCAGTTCTTACCAAAAGGGAGATACATGTCAAGGGTTCTTCAGGTTTCCATTGTTAGCCCATTTACAGGAAAAAAAAATATCTGTTAATGCTGTTGCAGCAAGCTTGCTGCCTCGGGTGATGATAAAAGAAGAAGCAGCAGCAAAATGATTAGCATTTCAAACTAAAAAGGGGAAAATTACAGATGCTACAGATAGAAGAAGGAAAGGGAAGAGAGTTGAGAGGTGCTCGGGTGTTGCATATAGGCTGTCAAAATTATACCACTCTCCATTCACTTTCCTAACACAGAACCAATGGTCCTCCAGATGGCAGGTGAATGCATTTTCAAGTTCAGGGTCAATCTGTGCAGGCTCGGCAACAGGGCTGTTGAGAGGAATAACTTGCAGATCCCAAACCTCCAAGGCCTTCTCCAAAACCTGGATGCTGAAATCACCGTCCAAAGATACATTGTGGGACACGTCGGGGTCCGGTAAAAAATCACCGCGGTCTGAACCATCATCTGTCTCTCGCGGCTGTCGAGATCGGAGACCAAAGCTGCCAAATCGAACTCAGAGAAAAAAGGTCCCTGCAACACAGTGTTCACACAATGCACGGCGCAGAGCCGCGACTCTTGTACCTCGTGGTACAACATCCCACCATTGCTTGCTTCTTCCATTATATCTTCCACGATCGTGCAAACCAAGCCCCAAGTGCTTCAATTTACGGAATTATAAATTCGAACAACCCTTTCGCTACGTCTTCGTATCAATCTGGGCTCAATCCGCTGGGGTCGTGTAAGTTATTGGATTTTAGCTCTTTGAAATTGCAAAAATGAAACATGGAAAGAAAAGAACAAATACCACTATATCTGATGGAAAAGGAAGAAATGGAGGGAAAATGAAATTAACTAGAGTTGAGAAAATTTTGGAGTCACTTGGGTGAAAAGTGAAAAAAAAGAAAATTTCATAAAAACCGTTTACAGCAGGTCATTTCCCGGTTACCGGATGCCAGGTGTCTATTACCCCTATAAGTCTGGATGGCAAGTGAGTTTCATGAAAGATTGGATGCTACTTAAAACTTAGTGGAAAAGTACGGATACCAGGTGCAATTAACTCGTGAAAATATTTACAGAAGTACTAAGCAAGTTGAGAATTGACAATCGTACTGATCAACTTAAGGGGAGTGTTTAGTGTTAGAAGGTTCATGCATATAAAAAGAAACAAATCATCAACAATTAAGGAAGGAGAGAAACCCGGAACAAATTAGAAAATCAGTCAAAATACAAATCATTGTAATTAATCTCATTTCCATACCGAGCAATACTCGTGTATTACATTAAGACACCGAGTGTACAAAGCAAAATGAATGAAAATAAATATTTTTTCTTTAATTTAACAAATCTCACTATCAGCAATATTTCTTACAGGGCAATACGTCCCATGTAGTCCTCGTTGATGCCTCCAGCATAGACTAGTAAATCCTCCGCCTAAACTTTTCTTGACAAAATGAAGAAAGATTAGATATAGCTATGCAGGTTAGTTTCTAGCTTTCGAGTCGGATTTTTATTTCCAATGAAGTCAAGAACATATTCTTTTTTGATTTCGGAATATGATGGACTAAATCAAAATGACCCAATAAATTGGTTGCGCTTCTTATATTGTGAAGGAGCAGTTGATTGACAAAGCTTTACGCAATTTTCATAATAGGTCATCGGAAAACAACCTCTGTGTGTTTCCAACACATGAGTGTGGTTGTATACATCCGACCCTCCTATACCGCACTACAGACGGGAGCCATTAAATTAATAGGGTATTGTTGTTCTTGTTGTTGTTCTAGCTTTTGAGTCGAAGATACTCTTGAAAACCCATAAAAGAAAAAGTCTAGATTATACCTTTTCCCCCTTTTCTTTTCCATTTGCTTTTAATCCTATGAGAAGGATGATGAATAGTAACAAATTTAAATAAAACCATGACGCGTATATACGACTATGAATAGTAAAACGATTTGAAGGATGTTGGAACAATCCTATATGTTGGAATATGGATGATCCTTTTCTTTATCTCAAGGTCTGATAGTTCGTGTTTGGATGACTGAATTTTCCCATGGTACGATACGGTCATGGTATAATATAATGACACTCTTTGCTCATGAACATCAACAACAACAAGGTTACTCCATGGTGTTAGAGGCTTTCGCCTATGATAGGATATGAAAGGTCGGATGTATGCAACAATACTCATGTGTTAGAAACACACCGATGTTGTTTCTGAATACCCTCTTAGTTCATGAACAGATTGTAGACAATTCGATGACTCTTGCAAATTGTAATGAACCTACTCGTGTTCAATTTTACTAGAATTGGACTATCAATCTGTAAAAAATTCGGTTTCGGGAAAAAAAAATGTAAACAAATTTCAAAAGCGAAGTACAGTGTACGATGTTGTTCAAAGTGAGAAGAGTGACGTATTCGGCACTATTTATTGTGGTTTTTTTTAAAACAAGTTTGATTTTTTTCCCTAATCCAAAAGTACCACTTTTTCTGTCTAAAAAACATTTGTTTTTTTTTTGACTTTTCAATATAGCATAATGTACATTGACAAGACAACGGGAGATAATTAGTACAACTGTAGTTGTAATTTTTGCTTAAATGATTTTAAAAACATTGTTTTCTTCGACATTTTAATATAGTATAGAGTACAATATAATATATTCATATACATACATATGTGCGTGTATGTGTGTCTATATATATATATATAAGAGTCAACGTTTTGATTTGGATGAACCGGACACATTTATGATGAAGAGCACTTCCAAGTTCTAACATGCTATTTATCTTTCATGCGAATGGTCAGTTGCAATTGATTTCTCTTATTTTTGTTGACTTTGTTGATCTTCTTGTTCCTTTGGAAATCAAAATACTCCAAAGGAAGTTTGACCACAGGTTTGTGTTTTGCTATGCACCTCAAAATTTGTCAAATTGTAGTCGAAGTTGGAAATTAAAACACTCCAAAGGAAGTTTAACCACGGCTTTGTGTTTTGCTATGCACTTAAAAATTTGTCAAATTGTAGTAAAAGGTATCAATATAATACTCCATGGAGTTTGTATTGTCTTCACTTATAGGTGTAAGATAACAATTAAAAAAAATCAATAACTAGCATTATACATAAGTTTATCTTTTCACATAAAATCTTTATCCTTTGTTTTATATTTGTTTCTAAGTTTGATTTTTGACTAGATGTATTTATTTACAAGTTTGTTATTTTAGATTAAACTGATCGTTTTTTTAATCCAACGTGCAATGTTTAAAAGAAGGTACAGGAATCTGGTTAAAATTAACAACTCAATACGTGAATCCTTGATTCAATAGCTGTGGTCCCCACGACATAGCCTAATAGAAACAGGCAAGGAATAATCACGTTGAAAGAGGGATGTTGGGAGTTCGAATCCTTCTGGAGGTATTTGTGAGGAATTACATTGCTTGGTCTCCATAATGCTATACCCGTATATATAGCCTGCTCTTTGTCTGAATTTATCAGGTACTTGATTCACATCCATACACTTCTTTTGGGATCGAAGGTGACAGAGACTCTTATTGGCTGTGGTAGAACCTCCTTTTTTTTGATTCAATAGATGTGAACGAGAAAAAACGAACTAAAACATGGAGTAGCTCATTCCTCAACCGTAGTGGTTGGGAGCCAATCAGACATTACTCCAATGGTAATGCTGAGGTCCTATGACTAAGAGGTTATTGGTTCAATATTCGTTTGGGTAATATCTATGGAGTAGCTCATTCCTCAAAGTAGTGGTTGGGAGCCAATCAGGCATTACGCCAATGGTAATGCCGAGACCCCATTGCTAAGAGGTTATGAGTTCAATCTTCGTCTGAGCAATATCTCCTTATATAAGGCAAAACTCTATAGAATATGACATGTTCCAGAAAGAAGTAATCTCTATTTGGAGTATCTATTCATGAAGTGTGGCATGATAAAAAAAAATGTCTTAGTCCCATATCAGAAGTCAAAGTAGTGTTTGGGAAGGGCATGTGTGGATGGCTTTATGATGACATGTTTTATAAACATAATCATTACATGATATGGACTTACTCATGTCATGCTTCGTTTTAAATACTTTGTTAAGCATCTATATTAGTAGCCCATAATTCTTTCATGTGTTGGTCTGTATTTCCACCATACTGCTAAGGACTGGGTCCATATGTCAACAATATTCCCTTGATTTGGGTCTGTACGTTACTCCACAATTACCATGTATCTAGAGTCCATATACATATCTCATAATAACTTTTATAGGTAGGATTCATATACATATCTTATAATAACTCTCATAGATAATTCTCTTGGATAGAATCACAAATTGTTCAAGTTTAATTTGTATTTGATTCAAGTTCATTTGTTAATTTTACTTAAACGATCTGAGTTCGAGCACCTAATTAGATTCGTATAAGCCGAATTGTTCGTAAATTGTTTGGCTCGTTTAAACAATTATAGTGTTTTTGAGCCGAACTCGAACAAATTTTGAAGTTTGTCACGGTAAACGAGTCGAGCCAAACAGTTCGTTCAACTAAACGAATCCAAAATCGAAAACCTGATATTCGGCTAGGCTCGGTTCGTTAACACCCCTACACATTCCTAACATTATTTATCATGTTTTAGTTTTCATTACCTATCTCATTCTTTTCATTGTTTTGTTAAAGAGTTAATTGCACCTGGTATGCATTCTTTTCCACCAAGTTTTAAGTAGCATCCAATGTTTCATGAAACACACTTGCCATCCAGACTTATAGGGTTAATAGACACATGGCATCCATGCGGACGTCATAAAGGCAATTTTCATTTATTTTTTAAAAGTTTATAGAAAAAATAATTCAAAAATAAAAAGAAAAACACCACCCCCACCCCACCACACCCCCCACCCCCACAATCGACCTCCCTCCCCATCCTCCCCATCTTCCTCTTCTTCCTCCATCTTCATCTTCATCTTTTTTCCAACCATGGTCATCTTCATTTCCATCTTCCTCCACCTGCACAAAGGTAAGTAGCATTATCAATCAAAAACCTTTTCTTTTGAACAAGGTCAAGCATACGATGCTTAACTCGAAAAATGAAACGCTGACAGATATGAACCATTGACTTCATTTTTACATGTTCACTGAAATAACTCACACCTCTAGGAATTATCAGTCAGCTCCTCTCTACATCAAAGGTACAAACTTTGTGACTGTTAACCAATCCCTTATGGGAATCCCGCCAGCAAAACAGTGTTACATGCACCAAGTACTAGAAAGAATTCATAAGAACGAATTGCACAACCTTCAATTACCTCTGCCTCCACCGACTAATAAAAAATTTAGAAAAGAAAAAAAAACTCTGGCATTCATATTTCTCTTTCTTTTCTTTTAACCACTGGTATTCAAATTCCCAGTTCACAGGTTTAAATATTCTCCACAAGTTTAAAGATGAAGATGGGGAAGAAGAGGAAGATGGAGATGAAGATGACCATGGTTGGAAAAAAGATGAAGATGAAGATGGAGGAAGAAGAGGAAGATGGAGGAAGAAGAGGAAGATGGAGGAAGAAGAGGAAGATGGGGAGGCTGGGGAGGGAGGTCGATTGTGGGGGTGGGGGGTGTGGTGGGGTGGGGGTGGTGTTTTTCTTTTTATTTTTGAATTATTTTTTCTATAAACTTTTAAAAAATAAATGAAAATTGCCTTTATGACGTCAGCATGGATGCCAGGTGTCTATTAACCCTATAAGTCTGGATGGCAAGTGTATTTCATGAAACATTGGATGCTACTTAAAACTTGGTGGAAAAAAATAGATACCAGGTGCAATTAACTCTTTTGTTAAATATAACATGAACCTATGTTTAATTATCTCACATGCATACTCATAATGTGCAATTGAAACATTCCTCTCTGACAATTTCCTTTTATAAATGAGTTAAATGAAACGCTTAGCATGTCAAATAAACAAGTACAAAGATATATGTTGTAACTTCGAATGAGTTCTAAAACTTCAAAATATATGACTGTGAACTTAATAATAGAATAAAAGTGGTAGATATTGTAAAAAAAAAATTGTTAAAACATTTTAAATCAATTTAATCAGAGTTACCTAGTTTTAGATACGACTAAAATAGGATGATTACTGAAACCGCGATCGACCGCAAGCAATTCAGTCAACCATCATTTCTTTATTACGGTTCTTGACACTTTCTAAAACATATAATAAAAGGCGTTTTCCTGGACTTTCGCGTTTGCATAGGGTCTGAGAAAGGGTCGAATCGCTTTGCGATCTGGTATACGTAGTTTTACCTATACTTTGTGTAACAAGAAACTGTTTCCGTAGCTCAAACATGTGACCTCAATGTGACAAAGCATCAAACACAATCATATGAAGTTATAGAATGTTAGGTTCTTCAAAATACAAAAATGTTCCTTATCTTTTGTATTTGACAGCAAAATTAACATAGCAAAATCCACACAACTTGTGCTCTTTGGCAACAATTCTCGGCCTAGATGTTGCTGTGAATAACCGTAGTCAAAATCTAAGTAAATAACCACCAAAACTTGTCCCAAATCTCTAGTTTGGATCCAAAAACCTTAGAAACAAGATTTACTAAATACTAATCCAAAATTATAAACCTTACCTCTATATGATACGCCAATTCACAGGGATTTTTAATTCGTGCTTAAATTTGCGATCCGCTGTTTTAATTGTGTCAGTTTGGATTTTTCAAAAGACGGTGGATTTTCCGTGTATCTTTGC
The DNA here is from genome assembly GCA_036186865.1 of Eustoma russellianum. Classification (NCBI taxonomy): domain Eukaryota; kingdom Viridiplantae; phylum Streptophyta; class Magnoliopsida; order Gentianales; family Gentianaceae; genus Eustoma; species Eustoma russellianum. Next base: position 5,294,712 of record AP025044.1, read on the forward strand.
TATTTCTACAATATGAATGTAGAAAGTAAATTGTGTAATTATTTCGGTTCGTGTTCGGTTTGTATTCGTTCGGTAATTGTCTGTAAACAGATCAAATTCGAATAGCTGTTTGTGATCGTTTACTAGAACGAACCAAACTATTCGTGAACTGTTCGACTCGTTTAAACAGTTATAGTGTTATCGAACCAAACTCGGACCAATTTTAAAGTTCATTTAGCTAAACGAACCGAATCTAACAGTTTGTTTAGCTAAACAAATTCAAATTCAAAAACTTAGTATTCGGTTCGACTCAGTCCGTTAACACCCCTATGTATAATAGTTATTAAGTAAATACTAATAATTAGACAACCACTAATAGAAAATCGCGTGCACATTCTTTGCTCTACACATTCAAAAACTCATTCAATGTTAGATGTTTCTCCCACCTCTAATATTTTTGTGTATGTTACCCTTTTCTTGTTCCTACTTGACCCATTGAGTCTTGGAAATTTCTCGTCGTGGGGCTTTCACCGTTCTAAAGAACATGTGTGTAAGATACAATGTAATAGTCCAGCAGTCTTCTAGGTTGGTGAGATCTTATGCAGTGATACATGTCTCTTACAAACCAGGCTTCGGCCTAACAGCATAAAACACCCATATTATACACATCTCTGTAATCGAATTCTTGACGTATTAAAACAAATCACAATCATCATATCAACTAAAATATGTCATGGTAGGATTGACCCATTGAGTCTAATATATGGAAAGGGGGAACCGTCAAAAAGAACATTTAAGAAAATTTCTGTTAGCCCGTCGGTTAGAAATCTCAGTCCGTGGGTCCCGCTAAATAACGGAAAACCCAATCATTACGCGCCACGCTCATAGAAAAAGGCGGAGACAGACAGACTGGCCTCGAGCTTCCTTCTCATTTCTTGTTTCTATCTCTATATTTCTTCCTCCGGCACTCTGTTTTTCCTTTTCAATTTTCCCCATTTCCTCTTTCCCTTAATCTTCCAATCTCTCTCTCTCTCTCTCTCTCTGTCTACGCTCCCCTGTTTCAAATCATCCTGTTAATTTTGGAACCTTCGACTTCCTTGCGGAATTTGCCTGTAATTATTATTGGAGAAAAAAAGTTTCCGGTTAATTTTATGTGCAGAAAGGTAGAGAGAAGTTGCTATGGAGAGTAATCTTAGAGGAACGGCGGAGGAGGATAAGGTGATCGGATTGACGGAGGATGAGGAGGAAGAATTAGAAGAGCAGCTTGGTTCTACCATGACTTTGGAGCGTGTTGCTGCCGCGAAGAAATACATCGAGAACCATTATAAATCGCATATGAAGCACATTCAACAAAGAAAAGAAAGGTTTGTAATCTATGCCTCATTAGTTAATGTACGCATGTGATTTGCCTGCATTTTAATTTATTGGATAAATTGCCATTT
>AP025044.1:5296993-5321334 GCA_036186865.1 Eustoma russellianum
CAATGTACTGAAATGCAGGCGGTCAGCACTTGAAATGAAGTTAGCATGTTTGGGTATAACAGAGGAAGAACAAGCAAACCTGTTGAAGGATTTGGAGCGTAAAGAGACGGAGTACATACGGCTCAAAAGAAATAAGATTTCTGTTGACGATTTTGAACTTCTGACAGTAATAGGAAGAGGAGCTTTTGGGGAGGTTTGACTTATATATGTCTAATTAAATTATGCACCAAGATGTGGTATTTGCTTTTATTTTTTGGAGTATTTTCTCTTTAACCGCTTTCCCCTCTCAAAGTGGATCAATTACGTGTTACATGCGAGCAGCAGAATCATGCCAGGAGATTACATCATGTCCCTAATCTCAGAAAGCCATGTTATTTCCGAATATTTCTTTTGAAATACTAGGGATTTTACACCATTAACCTTTTCCCATTTTAGGTTCAAATGTGCAAAATCCTCCTAGCTTTTGGAAAGGGACATGAGTGGGAAGATTAATTTTGGTTCCCTTTAGTTCATTTTCCCCCTTTCTTGTATTTCCTAAGACCTTTATTGTCATGTTTACAGTTTTGGCTACATTACGCATATTCTTACACTTAAATATGAAAACCTAGAATCCGTTACAAGCTTCACTTCTTTCGTTATTACTGTCCTGCCTCATCCTGGTAACACGTTCACCATTGGCTTAGCAGTTCAGCATAATCCCCCCCCCCCCCCCTCATTTCTTTCTTCTGCCACAGGTTAGTGAGTGGGAAATGATTGTTCAGTTTTTTTCCAGATGAATCAATTAACTACATACAAGATGACTTTCCTATCAGCAAAGTCCAATTTACACAATCTAAAGTCTGCTATGTCTTCTATTGATACATCACTGCATCAAATGAATTCTTGGTTAAAATAGCAACTAACTCAGATTGAAAAATTGGCTTTGAGCCATTTTATTCCTATCTTGATTCACATGGAAAATGATGGTTTAGTTGTTAATGTGCACTTCAATTCGTCTTACTGATGGACCAGGCATGTACACTTGCACTCATTCTCACTGATGGAGGGTTACATGCATAGTTTATACATGCTTGCTGATTTGTAGTAATGGACTTATATATGCAATTCTTTTTATCTATTTATCCACAGTGATGTGGTTGATTCTAACTCAGATTCTTTTATTTTTTTTATAATCAAATAGTTATTAGCTTATTTATTTTCCTTAACCCGTTAAATTGCTGCTCTTTCTGTTTAATGAGCCCTTCATAGTTCCTTGCTAAGAGTAAGGTTTAGCTGGCTGAGTTGTTGCTTATCATAAAGTCTTTCACAGGTTAGGTTGTGTCGGGAGAAGAAATGTGGTCGTATTTATGCAATGAAAAAGTTGAAGAAATCAGAAATGCTTAGCCGTGGGCAGGTATGATCATATCCTTTCAAATTCCTGTGAGAATTAGTCAGATCTTCTTCTTCATTAAAGTGAGAATTGGCATTATTCTGTTTTCCTCGGTATCCTCTGTGATGTTTCTTGAAATAATAGTAACATGAATGGCCTAAAGTTCCGTCTTTCATTGACTGTTGTCTTTTTTATAAGAAGCTATCCATGATAAGCAATGAAGCATCACAGAGATGAGCCTAGTTACCAAAATACAGCAGTAAGAAATCGCGTAGAACCTACTACATTACAGACAAAGCACTGATTGAAGTTACTGTCTGAACTAATATGCCAGCCGGCCTTACATGTCCTAATTTTGTTCCATTATCCATGCGCACTGCCGTGTTTATTTTTTTTTTCTATCTGCAGCAGTTATCGTACTGTTTTCAAGTTCCGAATTCCTTTCATCCAAAATCAGTGAACAGCCAGAGCTAGCCCCAGCTTCAGTCTATCACTCTGGAACTTATGGAAGTAATCACCATGTTGATACAGTATTACCTTCCAACATCATTTTCAGGATAATCATATCTTCCTGGGGTATGTACACGTAAAGAAGAAACTATATTACAACGGGAAAAAAAAGTAGAAAAAAATTACAAAAAGATTAAGCATTGTGATATTCCGTGGGTACCATAACATGGAGACATTTATGGTTCCCAATTCCTTTAAGGTGTACATGGTACTTGGTCTGACTAGCCATCCACACAATGAAAGTATATCTAGTCGTCCTGGATTTATTCCTCCAATATTTGCTCCACACAGAAGGCAGTTTGCTTCCTATTCTACAGCACTTTGACATTCCTCTGTATTTCTTTGTTAATGCACCTAATTGAGTGCCTACCCAAACAAATCTATCATCACAGTCCTTAGTCTGAAGCAGTTCTTCTGGATTATTTTCAACCAACCATTGAGTTTCTGATCACCTTCTCCTTCCTTACTGCCACCTCCACCTTCTGGTGCTACAACATCTGCTCCCAAGCCAAAGCTCCTCTTCAATTGTTCACTGCAAAAATAGTTCAACTTTCCGAGATAGTGTCATAGCTTGTACCTGAAGGATGTACCATACCCAGTTCCCAAACGGACATTGATGCCTTCAGCAAGCATCTGTTTCACATTCGGGAGTTTCATTAGAACCATGGTACTCAGTATCATTATATCTTCATTTCTTTTAAACTCACATTCTGATGCTTTTCTCGATAGTCAAATTCTCAAAAATACTTGGTGTGTAGTCTGAGCAATTATCTTGTGGATTTATGTTCTGATTACTATATGTAGACTTGAAACTACCATGTAAGATAGTATTAATTGATCATCAGATTGACTCTATTCATCGTTTGTTTATATTGTAGGTGGAACATGTTAGAGCTGAAAGAAACTTGCTTGCTGAAGTAGCCAGTGACTTCATTGTAAAACTTTATTATTCCTTTCAAGATGCTGATTACTTGTATCTTGTAATGGAGTACCTGCCTGGAGGTGACATGATGACTTTGTTGATGAGAGAGGAGACATTAAGTGAAAAAGTTGCAAAATTTTACATTGCACAGAGTATACTTGCTATAGAATCTATCCATAAGCATAATTACATCCACAGGTTAGCCATAAGTTTTTTTGAATGCCTTCTTTAGTACGCAAAATGTATGAATTACTATTTTCTGTACACGCTTAAGCTTTTAGATGATATGTTGATTTAACATGGTACCAGAAGACCAGGAGGTCATGGATTGCACTACTACTTTATTACTATTCTGCTACTAATGTTGAATGTGTATTAAGTCCACATGTGAGACTTACAAAAAAAAAAAAAAAAAAAGTCCACTGGGAGAGGGTGTGGCAAGTCTACATGTGAGAGGGTGTGGCAAGTCTACAAATGCATCTCTCTAGAAGCTTAAGCTTATAGATGAGATGGTAATTTAACAGCTACCATATGTTAAACATGTGACTGAGTTACTGTCTCAAGTTTTCTCCCCAGTTTCAGATTTCTTTTATGTACTATTTGTTGCAGGGATATTAAACCTGACAATCTTCTGTTGGACAAGAATGGCCACATGAAACTCTCTGATTTTGGTCTTTGCAAGCCTCTTAATTGTTCCAGTTTAACACCAATAAACGAAAATGAGATGCTACATGATGCGGCGGTGAGGGGATCAGCCGATAATGGCTGCTTTGCCGCCAAGGGACAAGGAAGCTGTTGGAATAGCTCTTTTGAACAATTGCAGCATTGGCAAATAAACAGACAAAAATTAGTAAGCTGAGATATTTATTATGTACCATTACGTAGTGTGGAAATGTCAATGTTGTTGATAAGTATAGTTTTTAGGAGAAAATGATCTTTGGGCTCAGTATAAAGCATATGTGATACAAGTTGGATTTTAGTTCTTCTGAGCTTTCCTTAATGACATGAGCAGTGGTCATAATAATGGCTATCCATGTCTGAATGACAAATTCAGATCAAGAAGTTGAAATATAGGATGCTATTTAAAGGTTTTAAATTCTTTTACTCAATATAGTTGTATCATAGTTGTTTCAAAAAAAATATAGTTGTATTTTAGTTATTATTGCTCTTGCATAAAAGCATAGTGTAATTGTTCTCAGTTAGTGATTCTCCTGGTTTCTTGCAGCTGCAGATTTATGTATATGTAACAGGGTGATATAACAACTTCAATATTAGCATAGGAATTTAGATGGAATGTACCTTTTTTCTTTTAAATATCAAATTAATTATTCTGGGTATACTTCCTGTGTAATTAGATATGGGCAAAAACATATTTCATCGTTTATTAATAGATTGCTTGTCAGAGTTTTTCTCTTTCCATGGAGATTAGTTTGCTACTTGTATTAGATGATGTATTAGATAAAACTGTAATACTCAAAGCCTTTTACTGCATATTTTGAGTCTAATATTATATTATTACCATGATTTTCTTTTTCTCCTTATTATAGTTCTAGTATTGCGTATGTAAGACTTCCATTCATGCTTTAGGAGATGGACTTTAGTCTGATACAACAATTGTTGTATGAGAAATAAATTAAAAATGCTTAAACATGGCTTGGATTTCCTCTTTTTGACAGAATAAGTGCCAGATATATATAATACATATTTGTATATTACCATGTTCTTTGCAAGTATGTCTTCATCGAAAAAACTTCTTAGTTCCTCTCCATTTTTCTTCTATGCCAGGCTTTTTCTACAGTTGGTACTCCTGATTATATTGCCCCAGAAGTGCTGCTGAAGAAAGGCTATGGATTGGAGTGTGATTGGTAAGTAATTAGGGTTACATATTATTTCATGATATTTAAAGGTAAGTTGAGACTCCTAAGCTTTTCGGGTGTGGTGACTCTATATGGATGATACTGAAGCCATGATTTAGTGGAAAGTGACTATCAGGGATGGGAAGAGAATTATGTAGCCATTATATGTAAAGTGGGGATGCAGAACAATATGAAGAATTTGAAATTGATAACTGATTCAGGATCACCTCTTGAATGTTAGAATTAATGGAATAGTCCCAAATTAGTGCTCAATATTGCATGTATCTTAAAAGGACATGATTCATGGTTGATTCTCATTTATCATATAGTGATCCAATTATTTTACAACTTAGTTTACCCTGATATCTGAATCACATTATTTTATACATGCTTGAAGCGTGTATTTTTGTTGGTTTTTGTTTTGTTTATGCTACTTATATTGCTGAAAATATGCTTTATGATAAAGAGATACTGGTTCTGTACGAAGAGTTTGTGTTTATAAGCTTATCTGTCTACTTTTTTTATTAAACAACTTATACAATCACTTCTACTGTCTCGTGAACTAATGAGATCTTTTTGGACTGTTCGGTAGTAAAGATATCTAAAAGTCCATAACTAATGAACCTTTGTTGCTACCTTACAGGTGGTCACTTGGTGCTATAATGTATGAGATGCTTGTTGGTTATCCCCCATTTTACTCTGATGATCCAATAACCACCTGCAGAAAGGTGACAGTATTATCTCTTCTCTCGACACTTCCACTATAACAGACATCTGATAAATGAACTGATTCTTATGAAAAGCTAAAACAACATACTAATTTATTCTGGCCATCTTTCTAATAGTTGTCACAATGTTTTACTTTAGTCATATGCTTCCATTTCAGTCCAACTTTTGATCTACATTGCAATATTTATTCTATTGTGCTATATGTTTACCAGATTGTCCACTGGAAAAATCACTTGAGATTTCCTGATGAATCGAGGCTATCTGCAGAGGCGAAAGACCTCATCTGCAAATTACTTTGTGACGTTGAACATCGTTTGGGATCTCGTGGAGCAGAGCAAATAAAGGTACCATATCTTAACAAGCTAGATTTTTCTGTCTTGTTATGAATCTTTTTAAAATTTAATTTCTGCTTTATTATAATCATGTTATCCATGCGACTTGTTTTATCTAATCAGTTCATTGGTATTTACAGGCGCATCCATGGTTTAAGGATGTGGCTTGGGACAAGCTTTATGACATGGAAGCGGCATACAGACCAGAGGTCAACGGGGAACTTGATACCCAAAACTTCATGAAATTTGATGAGGTAAAATTGCATTCTGATGCCAAAGTTATAGTACCATGTTATAGTTTCTCTAAATGATTTTGCTACTGGATATTATCCCTTTCCTTTCTGGTTCATATTTTTGTTTTAATTTTACTGGGAATTTGAGTCCACTTTAAAGCTGCACGTCCACCCCACCCACCTCGTGGCCCGGCCTCCCTTTTTCTCAAGAACAATTTGTACCATGTGGAATGATTTCTCCAAGCAAATTTAAGTATGTGAACATGTTAGAACTGCAAAGTATCCTCGAATAATCCTGAAAGCTTTATAGATAAATGACTTTGTTAACATTACATAATAGGATAGGTAAATGTGCTTTGGAGTTGGGGAGGTGTGATGTTTTTGTTGAACCACTTTCAACTCCTTTGTCTTTTACCAAAAAGAAAAAAGAAGAAAGGAGATAGTGAATGTGAACATTTTAACACAATACTTGTCATTTTCAATCTTATGAAGTTTCTTGAAGAATAGTGCTCGTATGGAAACCGTAGAAATATGTAGAGATAAATATAATATGTAATATGTACGGGTATATGTTACAGATATATGTTAGACATGTTAGGGGCTAGTTATACATATTTCCATACTTAGATTAGTGTAGTAAATAGCCATTTGAATTCAAATTAGACTCATTAAAGGTGTATATATTGTTTCTTTATATACAGAGATCACATTGATCTCATAGTATAAGTTTAAATATTTGCCTTGTATAACAAGATCCAATTGATCTCTGTAAGATTGTCTCTTTATTCATTTATCGATATGGTATTAAAGCCTTAGAGTCACCATCTCTTCTTCCTCTCTTGATCAGTATGGCTACTGAAACCTCGGTTACATTTAATGTCATTGAACACTCTTCCACATAGATATCACTATTGGGGCAGGGTCTCATCCTACCAATTATGATGGTATACCAATGGTCATCTCTGGCCATAAACCCAAACCCAATGGTAACAATTGCATCTCCTGGTCAAAAGCCATGAAGATGTTTATTATTGGAAAAGACAAGGAGGACTACCTTTTTTACATATCCTTAAACCTCCAGCAACTGGTGATCTCAAATACAAGTGCTGGAAGATTGAAAATAGAATGATCATGTCATGTCTGGTCGTGTTTGTGACTTGAGATATTAGTGAAGTTTTCCTTCTTTATTCCACTGCTAATGATACTTGGACAGCAACCAAGGTGATGTACTATAAAAATGACAATACTTAGAATTATATGAAATAGAAGCCCAACTCCAAGATCTCAGACAAGGTGACATGATAGTCACCAAGTATTTTACTCAATTAACAAGGATTTGGCAATAACTTGATGCTTTTGAAGTCTACACTTGGACCTGTGATGCTGGCTCCCAAATTAGGCTCATTAATGGTGTATATATTGTTTCCTTATTTGCATCGATCACATTGATTCATAGTATATTTTTAAGTAATCACCTTGCGTAGTAAGATCCGATTGATCTCTAGCGGTTATAAGCTATCGTTGTACATAACCTATTAAGTCAATCAATAAGATGTCTCTTTATTCATTTCTCTATAGAAACAACAGGGTTAACCTACGCTTGTTAAAACAAATTCTCACTTCCCATAAAAAAGTTGAAAATGGGGTTTGAAAAGTACTAGAATCAAAATTCGTATTCCCATAAAAAAGTTGAAAATGGGGTTTGAAAAGTACTAGAATCAAAATTCGTTTCCATTGAGTTCGCAGGTTATACCATGCTAACTTTTCCCTGTTGCTATCCTATTCCAGCTAATAGAGATTTTCTGTGCATTGCTTTTTGTCGGATCAATTTATTTTGAAAAAAAAAAAGTAAAAATTCACCCTTTAATTTGAACAGTTTCAAATCCACATGTTCTGAGGTCTCCCTTGGTGCTGCCTAATTTTAGTAGCCTCTTAGATCTGAAATCTCTGCAAGTTTGTCGAACATTGACTCGAATGCCAAATCATTTCAAACACTTCTTCTTCTATTCTCCTCGGCCTAGACCTTTCCTTCACCTGGTATTTTCCATCTTGGTAATCATTAGATTATATGGAAAATTTTCAGTAAACAAAGGATTGTCTTTTTGTCAAAGCAATTGAATTTATGAGTACATTGTAACAAGTACGCAATCTGGTCCATTTTGCTTATCACTTGCCTTTCCTATTTATATCTGGCAGTTTGCTGATATGCTTCAAGATGTTTCATTTTATTTACCAGTCTAAAATTCAGGGGAACTTTTGCAGGGAGACCGCCCGAAGGAGAAAACTAGTTCAGGACCCATGAAAAAGGTACTTCATATTTGGAGGATTTTCAATTCTTAAATTTTTTTAGTATCTTCTTCTCAAGTAATTATGTGACAACTAAAAAGGTTGTCAGCATGGCACTTCTTGTAACATGATATCAACTATAAAGGTTGCATTACCAACAAAAAAAAAAAAAAAAACTATGAAGGTTGCATATGTTAAGTACAAATATGGGCTGATCATTGCTTGAATTTTAACATGAAGGATCATTTGGTGCATTGGGCTTCCTTTTTTTTAAAATATTCCATTGGGCTTCCTTTTAGTAGTTCTTAAAGTTGGAAAACTTAGTAAGATAGTGTCTGTTCTCGTCCTTCAAAAAGATAGCAGGTAATATTATGGAAATCATTAAAAGTTTTCAGAATAATTTCAGTTCAGGTCAGTGGGGAAGGGTGTGGGATAACTAGAACTGGGGGGGGGGGGGGGGCATAAGAAACATGCCTAAGGATTGAATTGGTAAAAAATTTGGTTACTACAGCAATCTTTCATCATTGTTTGGAATCAGAACTGCACTGTAAATATAATATACTTATAAGAGCATATTCATTTCCTTTTAATTGATCATTGGATAAAATTATATGAACCATTTAACTTGGCACCTAATTCTATTAACAAATGAATCATCTAGTTCAAATCCTATTTGGGGTTGTGGTTTGCTTTTATGAGTCATGCTAAATTTAATAAAAGTACAACAAAAAAACAGTGCTATTTGAAATAAGATGTTATGTGGAAGCAAGTTATTTTAATAAACTGAGTCAATATATTTTTTACAAAAGAAGAAAACAATGGACATTTTGACATTCGAGTGTGAGGAGTTTGTCAATCTGATTGTTTTTATGAATGGATACCCGATAACATGCTGACCGATTTTGCTGGCCAAAATACGTTAATTCTATTCGAAAACCCCACCTTCCATCTATTTAATCAGGGTCTAACCGTTTTGGCTGATTCTTGTTATATTTAATGCAATGCTATTTCAGAATATCATGTTTCCTGGCTTCCTTATTGCTTTCCTTGTGATGCCCTTTCAAAGATCTCATGGCTAAAAATGCAATCTTCATTTTTTTCTAAGAAGTTTCTCAACTACATATTCATTAAGAGTTTTTGAAATATGTTAAGATTAACATTTCGTCTATTCAGACGCAGTGCATTAAAAGTAGTTAATTTCTCTATGCGATTTGTTTACATTCTCTTTCTTAATAAGAATGAGTTCCAGTAATTCAAGTTTTGATGCTTTCATTAATAAATAGACATATTTCCTTTCAGTATCTAAAGGAAATCAAAATACCCTTCTACCTTGACAAGCACATGCTTACTAATTTGAATCCTTCTTATGCAATTTTTCTGTTGGTTCAAGGAAAAGCTAAATGAGCATGTTATTGTGATACGTGGCTCAAGTGGGTGACTCTAGCAGATTTATTTCCTTCTGAAATCTTTGTTATTTGTCTGGCATATTTGATATGAGATTGACCTGGTCGAACTGAGCCTCCAACATAAGCGTGTGCTTATTACCATTGGCTTATCAAGGCACTTTCGTGGCAGGAATTTGCAGCAGTTGCCAAATTTTGATATCTCCTCCATCTCCTTTGTTCATCTAGTATTCCGATTCCTGAATAGTTCCTCGTTGTGGAATTTGCTTTTACTGCATCTTCTTCAGCCGCATTATGCATAAAATATATAATGTACATTATATATTTGCTTTGACAGAGCCATTTAACTTCTAAAGACTTGAGTTTTGTTGGATATACATACAAGAACTTTGAGGCTGTCAAGGGACTTCGTTACACTGTGGGTATGTGGCTTAATATTTTTAAGAAAATGAATGTTGCTTTTTAATTCTTGTAAGTTGCAGTCACCCGTGTTTGTTAGTAAATGTAATTTCCTTGAAACTTTGACATCCTCGGAACTTCTGTAATGTATGTCTCCTCAGAGGTATGACTAGGCTCATTTTTCAGGCTTCACGAGAAAATTTTACCTCATTACATTAGAGACTGTCCTTTTCCCTTAGTAATTGATTTCTTATGTAGCATATACTTGAATTAAGGCATTGGTTTCCCTTTAATTATTGGTTTGGTTGCTAGTTTCCTTTTTACCACTTTCAGTAGCCACATATTTGTGTTTGAAATGCAAGCTTCAAGTATTTATTGCAACTTTCATTCATTGACAGTTGAAAAGTAGAAAAGGCATGGCATAATTGAGTGCCTGCTTGCTTAGTTTTTAGGTGTTTCCTTAGAGTCTCGTAAGGTTATTTGAATATCTTCAACAAGTTATTGAGTTCAGTTTCTTCAATTCTTACCTAAGTGGTTATATGTAAGAGATCAGTTCTCACTCTGTTATGTACTAAATCTTCCATGGCTTGATGATTTCATGTGATCAAACTCACGTGTGCGCCAATCTATTTGCCTTTGCAGATGGTAAAAACGGCACTTATCCTGATGGCTTGTCTCCTGCTTCTGCCCGCAGTTATTATTCTAATCCTCTGGCTTTTATTTTCTCCCTTGGCTAATGTCACCGACTAATACATTGTTTCCTAATGAAGTGTTTGTCCCGCAAATTTTAATTTGAACGCAAAAACGCCATAGTTCTAGTTGCTCTAACAGGCCAAATAAGCTATGTAGTTTACTTTCATCTTCATGAATTTTGTGTATTCACTATTTTCATGAGTCACAAGGCACTGGGGATGGAAAATGCTGCAAACACAATCGTAATGGTGGTGGGTATGGATGAGATTGTTGATGGGATTTGACACAGGCAGAAGTAGGCATATCTTTACCCGAACAGTTCTTCATGATTTGGCATTTTTTTAATATAACATTTTCTTTTATGAACTAGTATTGAAAGCATCTTCTAGATATTCTCATTTTTAGTCCACACAATTTGCATTTCTCTTGGACTTCTTGATACTAGAGCAAGTGACAACCTAAAGATTCAGGAGTCCTTTTGCTCACCTTGAAATGGAGTAGACTACATTTGCGTGGACCTTAATTGGGATGTCTCTCCATAATTTGAACCGAATCTTTTGCAGCTTAATCCTGCTGATGAACGTCGCACTTTGCAGGTGATTCTGAAGTAGACTACTCTGGAATGTGCATATCGGATAATGCAGAAGTAGTGATTCACATGTCCTCAGTGGATGCTTCTGCAGCAGAGTAAAATGACCCTTCGGATCTAGTGATTATGAATCTTTGAATGTACAGAGATGGAGTTCCCATCTGAAGTCTCAGGATTATCGATGGACTCAGCATCCTGACAATACAAATAGGGCATGAGCCAAAATGATCCAAAATCTACAGGAGGACTGAACTATTATATAGATCATATCTGATGCATTGTCAGCAGATCATCAAAAAGTTTTGTATATCTAACAACAAGAAGATCAAGCAACTTCTCCCTATGTGGGATCGGCTATATGAATCAATCAATCCTTATGCGTTCTATTTTATTTTCTGTTATGTTTTTTTTTTTTTTTTGCTTATCTTGTTTGTTTTTGAATCGTAACCTAAATCCTACCTAGTTCGTGTGTCTCTTAATACCTAATGCGTAATATGTATCTTTAGAATACGCATTCTTCAAATGTATCATATCATCTCAACCGTGATTCAGACCTAAGAATCTAAAATTCTCACTTAAATCTTATACTCTCTACATAATATGTGTTACATGAATCAACTGTCTGCACAGTGTTCTATCACTAATCATATGCTTTTCAATCGTCATGTAAGTCATATTCTTTTTTTATTGTCTCTCTCCATGTCTTCTTTAGCATCCTTCTGTCACATTTAATATATACCTTATTCTTTGTCTTGCACCGGCTAACAGGTGCATCTGGCGGAACTCCTTTGAATATGTACAACAACAACGTTACCCTATTACTTTAGAGGCTCCTGCCTATGGCAGAGTATGATGGGTCAGATGTATGCAACCATACCTATGTGTTAGAAACACAGGGGTTGTTTCTCGATGATCTATAATGATGCGTCAAGCTATGTCGATCAACTGCTATTTTACAATAGAAGAAGCACAACCAATTTAGTGAGTCATTTTGTTTTATTCCATTATGTTACAAAGTCAAATAAGGGTGTATCTTTGACTTTATTGGAAATGGAAGAAATAGTAGATTACTTAACAAAAACAACAAAAGGAAGAGAAAAAGAAAAAAAAAAAGAAGGAAAGGGGGAAACTGAAACTTCCATAGGTAATTACAAAATGGAGGCGACTGATGCATTCAACGCCTAAAACTATGACAATAGAGACACAAATTACTTGCTATAACTATATCGATTTGCATGGGTGAAGACAATCAATCTTTCATCGAATATATCATCCAAGGAGGAGGAAAACCAAAAACCTGCACGCCTGGCTGTTCAAGATCCAGTTGTCTGTCCAGTGTGTCCATAGTTGAATCGTATGGAAATGCATCTGTATTGGTAGCCATGAGCTCTTGAGCTGTTGAAGGAAATGGTGAAAATCAGGATTTTGTGATTAAGGCTTGGTATATAGAAAATGTGCATGAAAAGGCGCCAGAGAGAATTCAACAGTGCACGCAAACTATAAAAAACGAAACCTCAGCCCATAAACGGAAACAAGAAACTGAATAAATCTCTCTCTCTCACACACACATATAGGAAACATAAGATTAAGCTTAACGAGGTATAGGTCATATATAAAGACACTTTAGAGTATATTTAGGAACATGGATAGGCGTAGACACTATCTACGCTTTAGATTAACTTTCCACTTGGTTGCGTATGTTATACCGTTGTTTTACATTACATGTATATATATAAATGATGTGTATTTTAATATCGAAAGGCCTTTCTTTGTATTTCTTGAATCTACTCACTCACACACTAGCACAACGTATCTCTATTATCATGTCATTTATGCAGGTAGAGCCGGGGGTCTCAATGGAAGCAGACTCTCTGTCCTTTGGGATAGAGGTATTGTCTGCCTACCACTTACCCTCCCCAGACCCTAACGATAGTTTTTGCTGTCGTTGGAATATACTGGGTTCGGATGATGATGATATATTTCTATAGTAGTAATATATTGATAGAATGATTTTTTTCACAAACTGCGTTATTTGCACAGCCTTTTTATATGTAAGCATTTTGCTCGTCACCTCTGTGGATTTGAGTTTGAAAACTTTATTTGGTTTTTGGGTTATTGAAGTGGATGGCTTAGGTTCTAAAGAAATGCAGAATATTTTGATGAAATTTGCTCCTTTATTACAAGAAGCATTGCTACTACTTCGTTTGTTATAGATGCGACTTAATTGTTGTTTTATAAATTGATTGAAATCATCTTTATTAGATATAGGTTGCATACTAGAAGATGATATTTGAAAGGGTTTGAATAATGGTTGTTTAAATTTTTGGTTAGGTAATTCTTCACTCATAGATTTTATTGGTTGTGTTTGGAAATATTTTTCTAACTTATCTAATTGTTTTCCTATTGTATGTAAATATTTATTTACTATAATTATTTTATTGAATAATATGTTTGGTATTTGTAAGAGAATCTTCTGTCATATTTTATAAGGAATAGCCTCTATTGGATTTCCTGATACATCTAATTTACATACCTGCTAAAGTTGGATGATTTGACACTATCTTTTTTGGTGACATGATGGTTATAGATATATATGTATGTATGTATATATATATATATGTATGTATGTATATATATGTATATGCGTATATATGTTGAAATTATTTGTAACCGTTAGTTGTAACAGTTAGTAACAGTCATCTACTTGATGAATACCTCAGATATAGTCGTTATAGTTAAAGCTGTTTTTCTCTTTCTATTGTATGTATATATACTACACAGTGACTGTAAATGAAACAAGAAGTGTGTCTTTACACATTTTTTTCTCTTCACTAGCATTCTTCTCTGTTCAAGCACACAGTTCCATTAATATTTCTTTAATATATTCTTTGAATTTTTTATTTATATAATGTTATTAGTTTATTAATGCAGGTGATCAACAGTTGAACCGGTAAATCATTGATATGATGACTTTGCTGGGTTGACGTCCAAACAGGGTTCGATGTATTTAGAAGATATAGTTAAGATCATGTGAGTTTTGTTGACATTATAAAATAAATCGATAAGAGTGTGTAGTTATTTAGAAACCTTGGCTTTAATCTACTCTAAATCTTTAATGTTCCAACTTAAAAGTTTTGTTACCGAGACACACACACACACCACATAGATAGATATATATATATACATACACACACACATACACAGAGAGAGGGAGTTTATCTTTTCACCCTCTATGTTTTGACAAAATAGCATGAAGACCCTTTATTGTTTAAAATTTAGCAATAGCCCCTTGTGGTTTTGAACTAAACTGAAAAAAAAAACCTATCTTTCAAAAATTTCAGTTCAGTCCATGACCCTAAGAAGTTTATTGTGTGTATATGCACAAAAAAATACAGGATGCATAATGATAGAATTTTAAATTAGAAAAATCTAAAAATACGTTAAAACATAAAGGATGAAAATGTTATGGAATAATGTGTTATGGAATATTGTAATAGGCTTTTCGAAATATGTGTGGATGTCCAAAGGTCATAAACGTATACGATGTATCCCTATCCTATATGTCCTATAAATAGGACACTTTGTTAAGAATATTTTATATAAGACAATGAAGAGATAAATACATTGTTCTCTTCTCATTTTGCTTAAGTTTATAACACGTTATCAGCACGATAACTCTACCAATTGTTTTAGAAAATATGCATAAAACTACATCACAAAAGTGAGAAAAGTAGCACGGCAGGGAGTTCTATTTCGACGATGACGGGTGTGAAGGATAGGAATTTGATGGCATCGATGGGTGGCGAAAGACAGGCGGATGAAGCTTGTGCTGTTTGTGGTGATCGTGCTACAAAGCATTGCTCTGGTTGCAAGATGATGTCGTACTGAGCAAAATCCGGCCTCTTGGTATGTGACCTAATACACTGATTTAGTTTCTGAATGGTTTGAATTATTATTGATGCAACTTAATGGAAAACTGGTAAAGAAACAAAGTAAATTTGATTAAATCTTGAATGAAAAATTAGGTTCTTGCTCTAAAGTTGCACAAAAATG
Source organism: Eustoma russellianum (assembly GCA_036186865.1). Lineage (NCBI taxonomy): Eukaryota > Viridiplantae > Streptophyta > Magnoliopsida > Gentianales > Gentianaceae > Eustoma > Eustoma russellianum. The sequence goes on from AP025044.1 coordinate 5,312,368, forward strand.
TAACTTGAGAGAGAAATTGTGATAAATTATTGACTCCGTTTGGTTTTCATCAACTCTATTTATTTACTTGGATTTTGTTATCATCGTTTTTTTAGCCGACTTGCATGTATATTTCTGGATTCTTTGAATTGGAATCTTCAAGGAAACAAGTTTGCATTTTTTATACCGAGGCTTTTGTAGAAACTGAAGTTAATTGCTTTACATTTATGATGTAGTAGTGTAGCTTCTGATTAGTCTCATACTTATTGTTTTGAATGACGAAGAAGGGAATTTGTTTCGACACATTCAAATATTGATAACCACAAACTGTCTTCATTTGATCACCCATGATTCTTGCATCATGTTTAGTATTATGCACTGATCAAATACCTAGGGTGTTTAATTATCATGTTTAGGTGAGTGATTCCCAAGAAAAACCCTTCAACTCTATCAGTGAGAATCAAAGAGGCTTATGGTTATTTTCGTAAACTTGTTACAGCCTTAAATAGTTTGATTTTGAAATACTATACTAGCTTGGTTGCCCCCTGGTTTATAAATCTGAGACATGCTACTAGGTCCTTTCTTAGTTTATATGCCATCTTTCTTACTGCATTTGTCCTAGGACAACTGTATTGGCTTACGCATATGTATTCTCATAAATTGATTCTAATTTTTAGTACATATGCCATCTTTCTTAGTACCCAGGTCTTATCCTATGTGTATTTCAAATCTCTTTTTATATATTTTTCGATTCTTTCGTTGCTAATCACAACTGGCACTTGCTATTAGGATCATTATGCAGTGTGTATATATACTTTATACATGTCCTGGTATCAATTTAAGAAGTTTTCTTGATACAAGTTATAACAGATATTCAGCAAGCAAAGAAGAAACTTGTTTACGGTGCAAAATTAAATGAATGATTTGTTCATTTTGTGTTTCTATTGTTACCTATTTCTATCTTATATCCGACATATTTATAAAAGAACTAATCTAGCATGAAGTCTAGATTTATTTCAAAGGTAGAAAATTATGGCTTGCAGCCATTTGGATAAATTGTTATCATGCCCGAAGCATGATCATCACAACCATGCTCGAAGCATGAATTGTTAACATGCCTGAAGCATGGATTGTTGTCATGCTCGAAGGATGCACAATTATCATACCCAAAGCATAAATTATTGATATACCCGAAGTATAAATTGTTAGCATGGCCAATGCATGGATCATTTTTATACTTGAAACATAAATAATTGGCATGATCAAAGCATGAATGCATGACATGAGGACAGTATGAATAGTTGCCAGGAAACATGAATAATTGATATATCCACAGTATTGATAGTCGAAATACCATAAGTATGTATAATTCACACGCCAGAAGCATGTGTACTTTACACGTCAGATGTCACGAATAGTTCAAATGCTATAAGCCCAAATCATTCACATGCCAGAAGCATGTGTCATCAACATGCCAGAAGCATGAGTCATCGAGATGCCTGAAGCATGAATAGTCGACATGCTAGAAGCATGAATAGTCAACATGCTTGAAGCATGAATAGCGGATATGTCTGAAGCACAAATAGTTATCATGCTTGAAGCATGAGTAGTGAACATACCCGAAGCAACAGTTCTAATTTGCTTGTTATAAGTTCTTCTAAATAATAGGTTGTCAAGTTTGTTAATTGTTATGTTCTTGCATATATTCAATTTTTTCATATATACAGTTTTTTTATTAACTTTTGTTAGTGCGATTTTATTATGATCTATTTCTTATGCCTGAAGCATCTTATGCCTGAAGCATATAACATTTAACTCAAACATGTAGTTTTGAGTGAATATCTTGTTTTATCAGATATTTTACCTGTATATATTAAGAATAAATATATACATTTCCAACTCTTAATGAAAAAACCACAACTCTCACCCGACTGGGTCACAGCCATTCCCAGAAGCGAATGCAATGTGGTCGTGGTCATGGACGTTATAGAAATTTTACATCGTACCACCTGAAGTGGTAAAATACGAAAAGCCTCAAGAAAACGTCAAGGTTATGAAAAATAGTGCAGCGACTAGACGGACTTGTTATTAATATTGAGCCTAAGGCCAATGGTCCGCACTTGCCAACAAGGAATTTTCTTGATCTTTATCCAAACATCCCGGCAGGATGACGGCAAGACACAACTAGTGCATTTTGCCTAGGTTGGTAACATTACATTGATTAATATATGAATTTTGTTTCCTGAAGACACACCACTGACTATTTCTGAGTTGATATTCCAAAATTAATTTTGATATTGACATATCATCCAGGTGAATGATATGGGCATATTTCCAGTGGAATGGCACACACGAAATTGACTGTGGACTCCAGCAGAGTTCTAATTGGCAAAATTAAATGTTAGTACCAATTCGAGTACTACGACATTGATCGAAGGCTCCAGAAGAGCAACCATTTTATCAACGGGTGATACACATATTGGTTAATATGGCATCATTTTTCATCAAGTCGAAAACAAACTATTGAGTTGAAAGGATGATTCAAGCCAGAAGCTTGTTAAAGAACAACTCCCAATTTTCTCATATGGCTTATATTATGCGACTATACATCCAGTCAAATGTGATATTGTGATGAACCAGAAGTTCGATAATCAAAGTTTTTTATGACATAATCGACTTGTTCACCCAGAAAGAATAATGATACGTACAATTTTACAACACTCACATGAGTAATCTTTAAATGACCAGAAGTTTCTAGAAACTCTTTTCATGAACAAAAAGATTATATTATCTCGTGATTGTGTGTGTCGATCATGTGAGTTTTCTCCCGCAGAAAATAATAGCTTTTGCCTAGCTTCTTGCTCATTTTATATACTTTGGAGCATGCACTCTCCAAATACTTTTACTCATTATTGTATGTCTTAAAATTGATGTTTAACATTCAGTTGCAAGTGTGCACACTTAAGATGGCCCAGCAGTGTCATTTATTAAACGTTTACAACTGATTGCTAGACGTTTGATTTTAAGGACCAATTTAACCACTTGAGCTTGGAAACATGCAATTATGCATGCATATGCATTGATTTGGTGAGCTAGTTTTCCCGCCGTTAGGGGGAGAGATAGTGTCGGTTCCTGAAGAACGGCGTGAAATTACATGGAACGTTCCTTCACTATCTCACCTTAACACATGAATAAATCAATGCGAGCAAGAAGTAAAATGATAACAAAATCCCACGTTTTGGCGATGAACACGCCGATTCGACTTGATGTCTCTGAAGGACATGATAATGGTATACCAAAACAAGTTTAAAACGTGGACGCCTAGTTGATGTGAAAGATAAAAGCCATCAAAAGAGAATGGTACAAATAATACTCCAGAAGAGAATACTCAACAAGAGATTAGATGTTCACAACTTGAAAGCGCTATAGAAATAAGAACTGATCAGTCTTAAAAAATCAATAAACAAGCTGCTCCCGAAGAAGCAAGTGAACACAATTTTTGAGAAGACCTCTTTGAATTATACACCTGAAGTAAAAGAGAAAATTGGGATAGACAAATGATCATTATTGATCATGTTGTGATTAAGGGATTGCATATGAAATTATGAATCAGGATCCTGAACCAATGTTAACTGAAAAGTGTCGACACATAAATCATTGGCCAAAATAGAAATATGCAATCCAAACCCCTGAAGGGAAAGTCGCAAAGCAGTTGGACATGTTGTCCAAAACTCTTGAAGGAAAAGTCACATTCGCAAATTATTTGACCTGCAGACAAACCCCTGAAGGGAACAAACATATTAGATACAAATTGGTTTTTGTACGAAAACGCAACGAGAAAAATGGAGTTGTGTGATACAAAGCACGTCTTGTTGCGCAAGATTTTTCCAAAGACCTTGGCTTGATTATGATGAAACATATTCCCCGGTTATTGATGCCATAACATTACGATATCTAATCAGTCTAGCAGTCACTGAAAACCTTGATATGCGGTTAATGGATGTGGTTACCGCATACTTGTATGGATCATTAGATAATGATATTTATATGAAAATCCCAGAAGGATTTAAATTGCCTGAAGCATATAATCAAAGGACGCATGGGTTATACTCACTCACATTACAAAGATCCTTGTATGGATTGAAACAATCTGGCAGAATATGGTATAATCGCCTTAGTGAGCACCTTTTTAAAGAAGGTTATATAAATAATCCAATTTGTCCTTGTGTATTTATCAAGAGATCTGATAGTTGATTCTCTATAATTGCGGTATATGTTTGATGATTTAAATCTTGTTGGAACTCCTGAAGAGCTCACTAAAACCGCTAATTGTATTATGAAAGAATTTGAGATGAAAAACTTTGAGAAAATCAAATTTTCTCTCGGCCTGCAGATCGAGCCTTGAGTAGTCGTAACATGGTATGATCAGTAGATATAAAGAAAGACTCATTTCGACCACCAGAAAATAACGAAGAGTTATTTGGTCCTGAAGTACCATATCTTAGTGTTGTTGGTATAAGGTATCTTGTGAATTTCAATACCGAATACGACATCTTCAGTGAATTTATTGGCAAAGTGTAGCTCAACACCAACACGAAGACATTGGAATGATGTCAAACACATTTTTATCTTCTTGGAACACCACAGGGGTGTTTATACTGCTCAAGGAATGTGGAACCACAATTAGTGGGTTGTGCTGATGCTGGCTATCTATCTGACTCGCATAAGGAAAGAACAAAGAATGGATATGTTTTGGTGCGGTCATATTATGGAGATGAGTGAAACAGACAATAACAACCATCTCTTCATCATTATAAGATTTTGGCGTTGCATGAAGCTAGCTATGAACACATTTGGTTGAGGTCGATGATTCAGAATATCTAAGATGCCGACAACATTGTTCGAGAATAATGGTAGATGTGTTGTTCAAGTTGAAAATGACTACATCAAAGAAGAATGAAGCTTTCACGTATGATCTTGAGAAGAAGGATGACATTGATATACAACAATTACAATCAAGTCCGAAGTTTGTGGACTCGTTCACTAAGGCACTACCAACGACTATTTTTAGAGATGACCTACAATATTGGAATGTGTTGACTCAAAGATCTCTTGCCAGCATCAGGGGGAGTGTGATTACCACATACACACTGTACTCTTTTTCATTCGTCCAAGTTTTTTTTATCCCAGAGGGTTTTTCTTGGCAAGGTTTTAATGAGGCAGTGTATCACACTTACCAATTATTATGAATATGTACTCTTTTTCCTTCGACCAAGTTTTTATCCCACTGGGTTTTTCTTGGCAAGGTTTTAACGAGGCATGTTCTATAAATGTTGGACATCCAAGGGGGAGTGTTATGGAATAATGTGTTATGGAATATTGTAATAGGCTTTTCGAAATATGTGTGGATGTCCAAAGGTCATAAACGTATATGATGTATCCCTATCCTATATGTCCTATAAATAGGACACTTTGTTAAGAATATTTTATATAAGACAATGAAGAGATAAATACATTGTTCTCTTCTCATTTTGCTTAAGTTTATAACATAAAATATAATTTTCTCACGTTTCATTGTTCCCGTAAATCAAAAATATGTTCACGTCTATTTGATACTTAAGTTAGTAAGCCTGAAGACCATAAATAACCACATAAACAAAAGAATTGCCTCAAGAAAAGATTAGATGGGCCCAGAGGCATAGTCCAGTGGTAAGTGGCAAAGGTGATTGGAGCTAGAACCCCGACGTCCCGAGTTCGAGTCCGTGTGGAGACAATTCTTGTTGAAATATTACAAGGGTTGCCTCTGGGCTGGCTGAGTCTCGTGTGCCCTCTCCCTTTGCAGGGCTGCCGGTGGAGCACATCCCTCGATTTACATCCCACCTGGCTAAGGGGCCTCTGATACAGGTGGAGGGAGAACCCACTCCCTCATCAAAAAAAAGAAGAAAAGATTAGATGTATATGAATATTTAATGCTTATGAATATTCAATGCGCATAAAATGTTTCTTACCTTATTTGGAGTAAAAGATCAAATCTCTCATCCTAGGACCCCCACTGTCTCAGCTCCAAAGAGCATCGTGGAGGATGTAAATCAGGAGCCCAACGGCCTTCTAGGTTGACTGAGGACTTACGCAGTGACCCACACAAGGCGTCTCCCGTAAACTAAGCCTTCGGCCTAACAGTAGTGGAACACCCATACTGTTTGTGTCTCTGAATTCGAACTTTTAACCTCTTGAAACAAATTTCAACCCGAGTACCAACTGAACTATGTTATAGGAGCATTTCTTACCTTATTTACTAGTGCAAAAGCTTGTCTTCTTTAGAGAATAAATGATATGACATATAGCATATGTATTCTTTCCTTGACTGGCAGCCTATAGACGGCTAATGCAACACAAAGCAACTGAACTTTTTGAATGCAGTTTGAAAAAGATAATCATTTACATGGAATTTTTTTTTTCTGTTTGTTAACATTGAGTCGTTGTATGATTCTTACTTCTCTGCATTTTGCATCTGGAAAAGGTTAGGTAGGTTTAAACTTGAGAAATACAATTGTGGACGTGTGTTTTACTACTGATTATTCGAACACAACACGATCTCTACGTATAATATAAATGTTCAAGAAAGAGGTTTACTTGAGTGGCAACCAGTAGCAACAGGCGACTAATGTGACACAAAGCTCATGAACTTTTCGTGTGTAGTTGAAAAGTTGACCGACACAACTTGACGCAATTTTCATTATGGGTCATCGGATAACAAATACGGTGTGTTTCTAACTTATGGGTATGTTTGCATACATCTGACCTTCTATACTCTGGAATGAAGTATTGTTGTTGTTGTCGTCGTAAAACTTGAACCTGAAAAGTTAGTATGGTTATGATATCCTTATATTTTGCATCTTGGAGAAGATATGTAAGTTTGAGCTCATTTTATAAGTTTTACGGTTGGATCATCTTTAGCTCAACATCACTTTTATACATAGCATAAATTTTCAGTCCTCAGACATGGTCCAATGGTTCTGGTGGCAGAAGTTCAAGAAAGTGATTAGAGTTCGATTCTTGTCCTAAGCAAGATTTTCGACTATCTTTCCAGGTAAGCGCATGGTATTGGAGCTCCACTGTTTGCGGTGGGCTCCTTGTGTGGCTTGTTTGCGGTGGGCTCCTTGTGTGGCTGCATGAACAGTCCAAACTCTACCATAGCGGACATTGAGCACCTGACTTTTATCTTTATCGCGCCGTGAGACAGTCTGATTCCAGTTAGGGTTTCCGGTCATAAACCACAACATAAATTTTCAAGAAAGGAGTTTACCTGTCAGCCAGTAGCCATGAGCGGCTAATGTGACACAAAGGCAATGAAATTTTTATATGTAGTTGAAAAAATTAATCAATTACACATATTTGATATATCTTTTAGCCTTATTCATTCTTTCCATTTCTAATAGAGTTAAGGACACATTCTTCATTGACTTTAGAATATGATGGAATAAAACAAAATGCCTCACTAAGTTGCTGCTCTTATTATATTGTGAGTAGTTGATCGACATGCAATTTTTATTATGAGTCTGTGTATTTCTAACACATGAGTATAGTTGGGTACATCCGACCCTCCATACCTTGCCATAGGTGGGAGCCTCTAAGACTATGAGGTAATGTTGTGGTTGTTTTAGCCTTGACTCTCAAAAGTTGCATGCTTTAAATTTTGCATAATATTGAAGAAGATAGATAAATTTAAGCTTGAGGAATACACTTCCTGATAAATCGTCCAGCATAGTTAAATATCAGAAATGTTTCTAATTTTGTGTCATGTTTGTATTTCCAATGGAGTTAAGGACACATCCTTTATTGACTTTATAATATAATAAAATAAAACAAAATGACTCACTAAATTGGCTGCGGTTCTAATATTGTGAAGTAGCAGTTGATCGACACTGCTTGACGCAATTTTTATTATAGATCATCGGGAAACAACCTCTGTCTGTTTCTGACGCATATGTATGGTTACGGACATACAACCCTCATACACCGTCATAGGAGGGAGCCTATAAGGCAATGGGGTAATGTTGTTGTTGTTTCTAATTTTGTGTCAAACCATCTTAGGTATTTAAACTTAACTAACTCTGTTCTTTAAAATTTTATTTAAAAGGCAAATATTTGTCGCTTTTCTAAGCTATCATTGTGCGAACTATATTATAATCTCTATTTTTTATCATATGATTTAAATCGTGTTTGGATTCACTTGAGATCTGAATTATTCGGATCAATAAATTTTGATACAATAAATCCATTTTACGGATAATGCAAATATTTAACACGAGTATCTTTTTAATCCTTATAATGAACATCTTTAATATAAGCTATGTACAACAACATTACTTTATTGTCTTAGAAGTTTCCGTCTATCGCGAGGTACGGGGGTCGGATGTATGCAACCATACTCATGTGTTAGAAACACATAGAGGTTGTTTCCCAATGACCCATAATGAAAATTGCGCCAAGCTGTGTCGATCAACTGCTACTTCACAATATAAGAAGCGCAGCCAATTTAGTGAGTCATTTTGCTCTATTATGTCATATTCCCAAAGTCAAAGAAGATTGTGTAATTAACTCCATTGAAAATAAAAATATTTAATGTAAGCTATGTGATTTTTACAAATACTGTCACTATTTTATGCAAAAATTATTTATTTTGTATAGAAGAAACATTTAATTAAGAAAGCATGAATTAAAATTAATTAAAAATTATGCAGAGTTAATCATCATTAAAATGTTGGCGTGAAACTTATCTTACTTTCTAACGCTTTATACTTGTTTCGTATATTGATACCAAAGACAAAGTATCACAACTACAACAATATTTCCCTATTGTCTTTTTCTGTTTATGACGGGGTATGAGGCTGAATGCAGACAAGCACACACACATGTTGTTTTCTGATGATACATAATGAAATTGCGTCAAGCTGTGTCGATCAACTGATACTTCAATAAGCGCAG
>AP025044.1:5321344-5338658 GCA_036186865.1 Eustoma russellianum
TTGTCAGCAAGGACAATAGTTTTAACTGAACTACTAATATTGTATTAATTAATAACTTACACATGCAAAAATAAATGATTAAGCAATGCGCTGAGGAGCCGAAGTCATATTATTACTAATAATCGTTATATTTGCAACCAAAAAAACTAAAACGTACAGGTCCGGCCGGATGAGCTCAATTGACATTGCGGGCTAAAACCCGGGTTGAATAGCCGCGTTATTTGTCGACCCGACTCCTTCTTCCACTTCACGACCCCCTCGGCCCGTCGCCGATCAACTGCTCCCACGACGGCAGATTGCTCCTCAATTCTACTCTCTCTTCTATAGGTAAGCTGCAATTCATGTTGATGTATTTAATTGACTTAATTAATCGTTTTTTTAGTATTTTCATATTTAATTTTGTTTTGGTTTAATTATTAAATTTTTTTAACTTTGATGTTGCTGCCGCAGTGGAATTTATATCAAAACCCTAATTGAACCCTAGTCTGATCAGTTGTTTTAGCTGCTGTATTGATTGATGAATGATTGGGTGCATTTTCCTTATTTTGGATCACGTGTTTGGCCGGACGTTTTTCCTGATCATGTGTGTGGACAATTTAGATGCGATTTAGTTTTTAATAGAATTAGTTTTTTTTTGTTCGTGCATTTTGGATTTCTTTTGGATGTTGGATTCTTTATTGATGAAATTTGAATTTAGATTATTGAATCATGTTAAATGGATTTCAAGTCGAGTTGCTGGTTACTTGTGAAAATAGCATCAGAGGAAGTTAGGCTGGACTTTTATTTAGTTTTGCATTTTTTTTTTGGGATTGCCGAATAGATGTAGGCTTGTAATAGCAAGGGCACGGATGTAAAAGGTAAAAAGTGGTTTATGAACCATGTCTGCAATTGAGAGCTGGTTGATTTAAAAGAATGGACTAGATACAGCTATATTTCAAGATTATTACTTGAACTAACACTGAAGCTGATTAACAAACTTGATTAAATTTGACACTGCATTTGATTCTTTGTTCTACTTGGATAACTATTCTAGCTGGGGAATTAGGTTGTATGCAGCTGTAAATAATGATGAACTTGACACTGGACTGACTAGCCTGGTTTTACTTCTGGTCTTGCAGACCTGTAAAAATATGCTAATCACTTTGAATTAGACATCTGCCAAATGGGACTTGCACATAGCTTTGTTCCGCTAATTTATTTATTTTTACAGTGGAATTTGATTTTTGGAACCCGTAAATTTCAGTTCAAATCAGCAGTTGTAATTATCTTGTTTGTGCTGATTTTTTCAGAAGTTCATTTCACATCTTTCATTACTGTCTTTCCAGGTATCTTATTTATTATCACATGGTATCTTTTGATGGTTCGTCCTGAGGTTTCATGCTCTGTGATAATTCAATTTTGCCATGCTCGTCTGTCATAAGGTATTACACAAGATAGATAAAGTTTGGAAACTGATGCAATGTCAGCATCTAGCAAGTTTGATCTGGCTTCTAGCAGCCCAGATAGGCCGTTATACACCTCTGGGCAGCGTGGTTCCAATGGAGCAGCTGCGATGGATAGATCGGCTAGCTTCAGAGAGAATAGGGACAGTCCAATAGTACCAGCTCTTCCAAACATGACAAAAGGTGGTTCCTCAGCAACCCAAGAAGATGTTGCAGCTTTCTTGCAGTGCTTGCGTTTTGATCCAAAACAAATGGTTACCAACCACAAACTTAATCGACCTGTGGATTTTAGACGCCTTGCCTGCCTTTCTCTTGGAGTGCCGCCAGAAGATTCTTTGACTATGCCTTCGAAAGGCAAACTGATTTCTTCTCCATCGCCTGAGGAATTCAGACGACTGAAAGCTGCACTTCGAGAGAGTTGCACTAAGGCTAGGTAGTATTTATGTTATTTTTTTTTGGTTTCACTTGATGAGGCAAACAGGGCATCTTTTTGTAGCCTGACAATTTTTCATGTCCTAGGGAACGGGTAAAAGTATTCAATGAGTCTTTATCTGGGATGAACAAGTTGTTTCCAAGTATACCATCAAGGAAGAGATCACGTTCAGACGCCATATATACTGATCGACCTAACCCCTTGTATTCAGCTGATAGATCAGTTTCAGGACCAAACATAACCAAGATGGTGTCCCAGAGTCAAGCCAGTACAAGTGGCTTTGAAATGGACCAAAAAATAAAAGAAGGGACTGAAGGTGTTCCAAGCAAACGTGCTAGAACGTCTATGGTGGACCACAGGGTTCGTACCTCGTTTCTGTGTATCCTATAGATACTGCATTCTTGGTTTGACTTCCTGTTTTTTTTATTTCCATTACTAGTGATTTTATCACGTGCAATCGTATAGGTTTGAGTTTGAGTAATAGCACTATTCAAATTTATTTCAATCATTTTAGAGTGCAATAAAGTATGAATTGCGCCTTTAAGCAGCTTGTGTCATTGTCAATTAGGCGTGTGTTTTGGTTGATCTTTTAATGCTTGGAACATAAAGCATAGGAGATTGCCCTTTTCTATTGTCAATAGACTCAGTATTTCACTTAAATTTCAGCTTGAGATAATTGCAGTCCCAGTTGTTTGCTAGATATCTTGGTTGGCAAAATTTATTTGCTTCTTCTGTGTTACTTTTCGTCCTCTGAATTCATTTATTTGGCAGGTCGCTGGCTTTCCATGTTTTACTTCTTCATTTATTTTGGAAATTAAAAAATTGATTATACTGACCTTTTTAAATGCACTTGAAATGTATTCTGTTGGTTTTAGATGGATGGAAGGACAAATACTCCTACAAGGCCACCAGGAAATGCAGATAGAGATAGAGAAGTGCTTAAGATTCCAAATCTTAGTTCAGTCCAGAGTGAGGATAGAATGCTACATGTAGCTGTTGATGGTTGGGAGAGGTCAAAGATGAAGAAAAAGCGCTCTGGAATAAAATCAGATGTTGCAGCAAGCTCAGCAGGTTCAAAACCTATTGATGGCACTAGGGATGCGAAACAAGGTGTTCAGCGGGTTCTTACTGATCCTCGATCAAGGATGACTGATAGCCATGGATTCAGGTACCAGTGTTTGTAGTGCTGAAGGTCTTACATACTCTACCCATCTTTCTGGTAGAAATATTATAGCCTTGAAGTTGATAGACTGTCTTTTAGGTACTTAAATCTTAGTAGTTTTCATGTCAATCTGATGTGAATGAGTTGATAAATGGTGATCTGGAGACTAGTTTTTGGGGTTTGAGACTATTGAAAAGACAAATGTTAGAATTGAGGTACATTACTAAAATCTGCTTTAGTTTTGGATGCTATATGGATTTTACTTTCAATCTTAAGCTTGAGTAGGCTTTTCTTCATTTGTTTGTTCAATGTAAGAGTCTTTTCTTTCAAGTATGTTTTCAGTAAATGCCACTGTTTGGTCCATATAATTTTTTTGTGTAACATCATGCAGACCTGGGGTTGCTAATGGAGGCGTAGCAAAAGTGGATAGTGCTGGGCCAGCAATGGGTTCAGGCATGCGTGTGACCATGGCTCGTGCTGAGCAGGATAATTTACCTCTTCTCCATAATAAAAAGGAACGTTCTGTAGAAAAGGAAAGGGTGAATCTCAAAGCTATCAACAAGTACGGCAAGCATTACTGGCATCATTTGTGTCTTATCTTTCCACAACTCTTCCCCCTCCCCCTTCCCAGATGAATCTCGTCATCAATTCTATGACCCTATGAATTAGATTTGTGCTCTCTTTCACTATGAGTTCCCTTTCAAAAATTTAATTATTGTGCTGTGAAAAGCAGGAGTAATGGTCGTGAAGATTTAAGCTCAGGTAGTCCTACGTCAAGCACAAAACTCAATGCTAGTGCCAGAGGTCCACGGTCAGGTTCAAATGCTGGACCTAAGTTGTCTCCTTCGGTGTCACGTGCAACTTCTGCAAATGATTGGGAGGTCTCTCAGTGTTCAAGCAAACCAACTGCTCAATCGGGCATCAACAGTCGTAAACGCACACCCTCCATGAGATCGTCATCACCTCCAGTTGCACAATGGGCTAGCCATAAGCCTCATAAAGTATCTAGAACAGCCAGAAGGACTAATTTGTTACCCATTGTTCAGAGCAACGATGAAACCCCTGTCCTGGATACCACATCTGTTGGAAATGATAGGCACTTTCTTGGGAACTCTCTTCAGCAGGGGAAATTAAGAAATGACCACTTCTCTTCGTCCATGTTATCTGAGAGTGAAGAATCAGGACCTTTGGAATTGAAGTCAAAAGGAAAGCCTAAGAAGTCCGACGATCTGGATGAAAAATCTGCACAGAATGTCCAGAAGATGTCAAACCTGATGTTACCACCTAGGAAAAGTAAGAACATTAATGGGGAAGACCCTGGAGATGGTATTCGGCGCCAGGGGCGGACAGGCAGAAATTCTTCCACTAGGTCCCTCATGCCTTTGGCAGTTGAAAAGATTGGTAATGTTGGGGCAGCGAAACAGCTTAGAAGTGGCAGACTTGGTTTTGAGAAGACTGAAAGGTTATACATCCTTTGGTGTTATGTCCTCTTATTGGAACTTGTAATCTAAGATGCTTTTTGATCTTTATTATAGACGCCTTATTTTTTCTGAAATCTTTGATCAGCAGAACAGGTCGGCCACCTAGTAGGAAGCCCTCTGATCGTAAGGTGTACTCTCGTCAGAAGCATACTATAGTGTCAATGGATTTTCTCGGTAACGACTTTTTGACAATCAGCTCAAGGATCGATAACTGTCACTTATTCAGATTTCTAACTCGTGTACTTTGTATAGATGATGGGCACGAGGAGCTGCTTGCTGCCACAAATGCTGTTTTAAGTCCAGGTAATGCTTCCTCCGGGATTGGTATGCGTTGGTTCTTTGATCTTCCACAACCTCTGATCGAGTATCTGTTGCAGCACAAGACCCATTTTGGTCACAGATGGAGCCATTGTTTCGTTTCATATCTGAAAGGGACTTGTGTTTTTTAAGACAACAGGTCAGCATTTGCCTTTTCCAATTTTTTCAAAGCTTGAAGAGAAGTTCTCTGTTGTCATTCATTCTTTTCTTTTTTTGGTTATATTTTTGTTGTCATTCTTATTACGGGGAATTTTCTTATATGACCATTTTTATTAGCTATGTCAATGATATGGAAAAATTGAAGTTACACTGTTTCCGACATCCTGTGTGACCAGCAAACTTCTGCAAAAAATCTTGATATTCCGTGAGAACTATTACGGGAGCTAAATATATCATGTTGCTAGTCTAACTTGCTAGGTTCTCTTGTCTCTTGAAGAAAGTCTAACTTGCTAACTCTACCTATGTAAATCTTTTTACATTACTGAAAACCTAGCTTACAAAAAGAAAAAAAGAAGAAGAAAAAAACTACTATGCATTTGCTCAACTTATATTGGTAGAGAGTTAGACTGGTCGTCAAGTTTGCACCCTAGCGTGTTACTTGCATTCTTGATCTGATAGGGCAAGACATCAGGACTTTGAGCATTGACTTAACAGGGACGAGGGATATTTCCTATTTTGTATCGCAAGTCTGCAGGAGCTGCAGTACCAAATGTTTAATTAGTGAATGGTCTACCAAGCTAGAATCTGATTTCCCCTTTTTATTTTTTACTTTTTCTTTTGGTGGGGGGGGGGGGGGATGTTAATCCAAGCTAGATTTCACTTTCAATAGGAAGGTCTTTGTTAATCGATTTCATTTGGTGCCTCCCCCCCCCCCCTCTTTCTCTTATTATGCTCTTTATGGCGTGGTTCGTCCTCTGTTTAAATTGATATACTTGATCAAATCATCTATTGCATTCGGAAGCTGTATACGTTTCTTCTAATTACCATCTTCTATATTACGGGTTAGTTTTCATATCTCTATGTCATGCTTTATCTACATGGTCGATTGATCCCTACTAAATTGTATGTATGGAAGTCTATGCCTACTCACAAATATATAGAGATGACTTAACAGGCATATAATCTCATATTTTAGAGAAATAGCTATGCATTGGGAGTTTATATTGGAGGCTCTGTATTCATAAAGCTCGTCACACATTGACCTGATTTTTCACCAAATATTTGTTACATGTAAATTTGCTCCCTAGTATCAGACATTTGGTATCTGTGGCTTATGTATGTGGTCTAGTCATGTCTGGAAAGAGAAAATCCCATGTGGTGAAGTAAGTTTAATACTTTATATGAGTTATATGAATGAACTGGAGAGTTACTTCAGCAGTAATATCTATCGTGTAACCTTAAGACATTGGTTTGAGTTGCAGACACGAGGCTCAGAGCTGCCTGACACTTCCCTAGACCTTCAGAGGAGCTATTCTTTAGGGTTACAGCATTCCCAAATTTTTATCTCGTTGATTATCATCCCAATCTTACAGCATTCAATCTCTAAGGAGGGTTGTTGATGTGGTGTAATATTTACTAGCATTTGTGTTTTATACACGTGAAAGGGATGTTCAAGTACTTATGCAGTATACTCCTATCTAACTCATTTAACTTTTAGGTAGATGATGATTATTATGTATGGACAAACTGCTAACTTGTTCGTTGAAGTGCTTTCTGGAACTGTGATGGGTGTTCTATGTAACATGCTTGGCATGCTGAATATCTATTGTTTAACTTGAAGGTCTGAGTCTTGGTAGTGCATTAATATATTGTTTGGGTTTGTTTTTGGATTTTGAGAATCCAATTTTAGGAAGTCTGTCTGTATTTTGTAAGTAAAATGATAAATATGCATGTATCTTTTTCTGATTGTAGTATGCTATTCTCCCTTGTCGCTTTCACGTTTCATCAACTTAGCTATGCACCGTAAGAATGATCTTTTTTTGTCAGTTGATTCCTTCTACTTAGTACTCTTTTTCTGCATCTCTTATATTATGCAGGGCACTTCTGAACCAATTAGGACTACCCCCGTTCATGTACTGTCAGACTTGGAGTGTACCAGTTTAGTGGCCAGTGAACTGGGAAGAGGCCCAAAATCAAAAAAAGCTGAAAATTCTCAAGAGATTATACCCTCCAAGATTAGTACCCGTGATGAGGTTTCTCTTTATCAGAGACTAATCGCTGCTATCATCCCAGAACAAGACGAAGAACATTACTGTACTGGAATTGATGATGCATACAAGTCGGAATTTGAGATGGAAAAAGACATGAACTTTGATAATATTGGAATGTTACAAGACCAAGGTTTCTCAGCGTTTCCTACTTCTAACGGTTGTAGGGTAGATGATAATGAAAGATTTCTTGGTGAGAAGGGACACGTTTTGCATGGTGATAATATTTTGTCCATATCAGGTCCTGGGACAAATTGTATGTATGATAAACCTCAAAATAGTATACTTTCAGACCCAGCACTTATTCCTGGGAGCGATTGCTCCCAGTTGCAATACAGTAATATGTCAATAAGCGAAAGGATTCTGCTGGAGTTTCATTGTATTGGTGTCTTCCCCGATGTTACGGTATGTTCTTTTCTTCATGTGCTTTAGTACAGACTGATTATTTTGCTCAAATGTTACTGCCTGAATGGATATGTAAATGCACAATCTCATTCCGCAAAAAACCTTTCAGCATGTCTCAGAACATTATGCAGAAGGAGAGATCCCTGGGGAAATTGCTATGTTGAATGAGAAATACCTTGAACATGTAAGATCTTATTGCTTTTGGGAAAGCCAATCTCTAACATTATTTTTTTTAACTAGCAATTTTTGTGCGAGACTGTACATTCCTGACTTTATTCTAGTCTGCTCTTATTTGACGTGCATCTTTTTCAAGCTTGATTTGATAAAATTGGATGTCTTAAATGAAACTGCTGCTTTTCTAATTTATTTACTCTGCCTAGAATCCTCTTTTATCACTGGCTTTTGGGTATTCAATGCTCAAACATGTCCACCTTCAAGAATTCTCAAGCAGATATTTTGTGAAACTTTTCACATTCCACATGAAGAGGATTCATTCACTGTACTAATTGATTGGCATTTTCTTCTATCTGATGTCTAGCTCTCAAGGAGGAAAAGATTGCTCGCCAGACTGTCAAAATCTGTTGAAGAAGCTGGGGTGCTTCAAGAAAAGTGAGATATATGTTTCCTTTCGTTTTTCCTTTTGTCGGTTTGGGTGCAGAGTCTTTTTTTTGTTTCTTAACATTTCATTTGCTGCTGTACTGAAATAACCTCTAATGCTATTTCAATTATGCAGGGAGTTTGAGCAGCTTGCTCTTGACAAGCTCGTTGGAATGGCTTATGAGAAGTATATGGTAATATCTGATGCTCTAATTCAACTTTCTTTATGCTGTATCATAGATAAACATTTTGCTGAAGACGTGAGTTTTTTGTTGGATGTCTACCTTGTGAATAAACTAGATATCGAGCATATGATCATGCCATCCAGAGGTCATGTTAAATAATGTCTTGTGCCCTAAAGTTTGAGTAGGACTTGGAATTTTTTAAGTTTCCCTATGAATGTTTTGATACGACTGCTGGAGGGTAGAAATCAATAACATGGTTTGTGTTTCATATGTCAATTGAAACCATTCCGCGACGCAGTCTTTTTGTCTTCCTGCCTTAACCCTGGTTTTCTTAGGCGTATTTCCAGTCACTTTTGGTCCATTATTGAATTTCCTCTTAGTATTTGATAATAAGATTTTTGCAGATTCATTTTTGTTATTGCTTATTTTGTAAAAGTGATCACTGATTTGGTGAATGAACTCTCTTTTCCCTATAATGCAATATGCCTTTTTTTCTTGGATATTTTTAGCTGCTTTCACAAAATCTCCGGTGCTGCTTTCAGTTGTTTTGGTGGACGAAAAGAGGTCTATAATTTGGTTTCTGTATATATTAAGCTGACATGAGATATTGTGCATTGGTTTTGGCAGACCTGCTGGGGTCCTGGTGCTCATGGTATGAAGAGTGCAAGTGGTAAAATGGCCAGACAATCTTCTTTAGCGTTTGTCAGGCGGACATTGGACCATTGCCAAGAGTTGGAGGACACGGGAAAGAGCCGTTTTAGTGATCCTTTACTCCTGAACATGTTCCTTTCTGGTGTCTCCCAACTTGGCGATGGGAATACTACAGATGCTATTCCTGATGGCGAATTGGGTAAAATCCGTGCCAATGTTCCTGGTGGCATGAGCGATGGCCGGAGTTCAGGTACTACCTTTTTTAGTGTTTTTGCTTATTGAAGATCCTGTAGAGAGAGAAATATGGAAAATTATGGGGGGTATCTTAAATGTAGAAGATATTTCACAAGCTCGTATGGTCGGTGATGAATTTTATGATGCAACCATTATACCAAGTTTCAACTTGGTATAACTTTTTTAGTTACGATTTTTAGTTTCGCTAGTTAGTGCTGATAAATTCGGAGCCACTTGCTATGTGTAATTGAAAGAGTTATACCAAGTAGGTATCACACTTGGTAAGGTAGTTTCACCAAAGATTTTCTTCTTTTGGCTCCTCTTCTGGCCTTCGTTTTTATCGTTCTCTTTATTTTGCAACAATTCTTGGCAGTAACAACTTTCTTATTTGTGCAGTCCCCATGGGTTCCCAGCAGAGTCCTTCATTAATGAACCATGGACTTTATTCATATGAAACTCCACTCTCTGTTAATATATCTTCTGAGAAAGCTTTTGGTAGGGAAGAGACTTGGTCGAGTAGGGTGAGAAAGAAGGAATCGTTACCTGATGATGTTGGTGGTGTTGTAATTGGCGCATCTTCAGTTCTTGCATCAGGCATTGGGGGCTCATTATCTAGCAGTGCTAAAGGAAAGAGGAGTGAAAGGGACAGAGAAGGAAAAGGAAATCAGGGAGAGGGTTCATCTAGAAATGGTACGGCCAAATTGGGTAGGCCTGCATCTATTAATGCCAAGGGAGAAAGGAAATCTAAAGCAAAACCCAAGCAGAAAACTACAGAATTAACTGCTTCTGTAAACGGCCTTCTTGGGAAGATGTCTGATAAATCTAAAGGGGTCTATACTTCAACAACAAAACCAAGTGATTCAACCTCCAACACTGTTGCTAATGACAGGCTTGATTATAATTTGGATGAATTGGATGACCCTATTGATTTATCTGGCTTGCAAATTCCAGAAATGGATTGTCTAGGTGTTCCTGAAGATCTTGAAGCTCAAGGACAGGACATAGGATCATGGTTGAATATCGACGATGATGGATTGCAAGATCATGATTTTATGGGTTTAGAAATCCCAATGGACGATCTATCAGAGTTAAAAATGATGGTCTGAAGTGGTCTTTGTTGTATATTCCTGTTCGAACAAATATCAAAGGAGACGACGTTGCTACCAAGAAAACATTAGTTACATGGGGGAGTGTATTTTTATCTAAAATTAGGCAAATATTCTTTGAGATACTTATGCACGAGTAGATTTTGGGTTAACCCTTGAAAGTTTTGGGTTATGTTCCTGTTTAAGTTTATGACTCGAACCGTCGTTGATTGTAAAAATCTTTTTGTTCCACTTAGAAGTTAGCATGTCCTAGTCTTACTGTCTTAGCAGACAATGTATCTTGTTTGTAGTGATTACAGAAATAGAACGACCTTCATTGTATATAAATTCTGTTTTTAATAAAATCCAAAATTTCTCAAGTTTATGCTGCGAAATACTTTTCTCATCCCAACTAACCTTGTTGCTTTTAAGCTGTAAAAGTTTCCAAATTTTGTTGTTTTCTCTCAGGGGATTAGCTGCCTCGTTAACATTTAGAATGTAGTATGATGCAGAAATGACCTGCCTCCTGGGTTCAAATGCCCTGCCGGATGAGCAGAAAATTACAAGGGACTGAGCAATTTGGTTGATTACGCTGTTGTAAAGTCTGTCTTCATGCAGGTACTTTCTATGTCTATTGGTGGGCTTATGTGGAAGATTAACTAGCAGTTGTACTTGGGGCAAGGTTAACCAGCTACCGTCAAATGTTCAGAGGTACTACTATGTTATCTGTGTATTGTGTTTCCGTGCACTCTTTTCCGGGGTATATTAACCAATCTCGAGTAGACTCCTTAAGGCTGCTGCAATTCTAACCACATGATGGTGTATAGCATGTTTTCTGTTGGTTTATTGTCTCTAATGGAAAAGTATTTGTCATTTATCGCAGTATTTTATCACCCGTGATGTTACCTATTTCAAATGGAGTAAGGACACATTTTTCTTTTGACTCTGGAATATAATAAAATAATGCAAAATGACTCACTAAATTTGTTTCGCTTCTTGCATTGTAAAGTAGCAGTCGATCGACGCAATATTTGACACATTTTTCATGATGAGTCATCCAGAAACAACCTCTATGTGCTTCCAACCCATGGATGAGGTTGCATATATCCGACCTCCTCTTACATCGCCATAGACGGGAGTCCGTAAGACAATTGGATTGTATTGCTGTTGTTGGTTTTGTCATCAGTGATTTGGCAAAATCCATAAGTTAGCAACCATGTAGCATGCAGGTAAAAAAAAATGTGGCGTGCATTCAGCTGTTGCTTGGAGATACACTGGCATGCAGAAGTGCTATTGGTACATTCTGACTCGTGGACTGTGTTTGAATAGCTAAACTTTCTTCCCTCGGCATGTATGATTTCAGAGTTTGGTAATTCCAATTCTATGATGCATACCTGGACATGCTGGTACTTGAATTTACTCTGTTAGAGATTCATCGGAGTTGAAGAAGTTCTTGTCTCCTATGTTTCTACACCTACCTCACGGCATTGTACTCTTCTGGGATGGAGTCTCTCTTTAAGGCCTGGATTTATGAAAATCAAGTTATGTGCACACTTCTATGAAACACGGGCACTCACAAAAAGCAAAATTTTCCTGATTTAAGCACCCAAAAAGGAGGAAAAAAAATTCCGGTTTCCTTTAGAGCTTGATGCGGAGAATACTCTTGCCAAGGAAATGATGAGTACCAAGAAGAGGTAAGGGACATTTATGCTGTCACTAAACACTTTATTTCCTGCTTATTTTCATCAGACTTCTTAATTTATGTAGTTCCGTTAACCAAATCCTTGTCTATTGTCTAAAATATAGAGTTTCTCCAATGTAGTTGTTAGCACATCTTCTGGTTCACCTTGCCATCGACGGTGGGAAAACTTACACGCCCTTCAGCTTTTCTTCTTAGATGGCATATCTTCTGGCTTGGAAGATGATTTTGTTGCTTGCAATTCCAGGAGCCTTGGAAAATGATTTTGTTGCCAATGACAGTGCAATAGCTTGGGATATTTTGTGTTGGCTTCCGGAGAAGGGCTTCATGGCAGTTTTCCAGGCACTTTACGTTTTCATGCTGTTTACCTACTTAATTTTTATTTTGACAAGAGCGTGCTTAATTGAAACATGATTCTTTGACATGTAAATTGGATCATTTCTTCAGATTTAACAACATTCCTATGGTGGCTGTCCATCCATGCTGATGGCATATACCTAATGTTCATAGGTCGCGAAAGACGGGTATCCAAGAACGTTCACAACCAATGGCTTCGTTACTGAATCATGATTGTTTCTGCCATACAAGAGCGGCAGAATGTTGGTTTGCCAGTCCACAGATACGGGTAAGTGAAATCTCTAGTTGATGCTTCGACTATGGACTGCAGAATTGACCTTGGAACTTTTCTGCAAGATACATGCTTTTACTTGGGCAATCTTTTAGATGATGGTGCACTGCAATGTCTTCCATGCACTACTGGCTGTACCGGTTTTCCTGCTTCCAGCGTGGACATCGCCCGTAGGAATAATCATAAGTTAGCCAAGTTGTAATTTTTAAGCTTTTGAGCTAGGCTTGACAAGTTGTGTGTGTCAAATACTTGAGTAAATCATTGTCCTGTGAGGCAATTTCAACTTCTTTTTCCCCCTAGTGGTTGGACTGAGTTTGGGCAGGGTGCGCGGAGGCGGTGTTTGTGGTGCTTTTCTACCGCTTCCCCTCCATCGTTTGGAAGCAGTATAGTTTTCATTATGGGTCATCGGAAAACAACTTCTGTTTGTTTTTAACACGTGGGTATGGCTGCGTACATCCGACTTCTTATACCCACTATAGATAGGAGCGTTTAAGGCAATGGAGTAATGTTTGTTGTATCTCGTATCAGATAAGTAGTTACTTCTGAATTAATTTTCAGATTTGCAATGCATGGTAATGGAAATGCAGAAGAGTGAAAGCTTGATGTGTGCTTTCTCAGAAGCTCGATAAACGAATAGGAGTGACTGAATTTCAGTTTAGATAAGAAGAATGGCTTTTGTCTGCCTACCACTTACCCTCTCCAGACCCTAGTGATAGCTTTTGCTGTCGTTGGGATATACTGTATACGGATGATGATGATGATAAGAAGAATGGCGTCTGTTTAAAATCATACTGCACAACACTCTGGATGTAAGGGGAAATGACCGAGAAGAAAGCTGCAAACGTATTGTATAGTTTTTACTTTGTTTGTTTGTTTGAATAGCTACAAAGGAAAGAAAATTGTTTATGACAGTGTGTGGAAAAATAAAGGAATGAAAGGAGAAGGTCACAATGTTGTGAGGTTAAATAAGATTAATGATTTTTGATACTCCTAAATTGATTTTAGCACTCCTTCCTCACTTCAATCTATTTTCCTGTGTTATCTTTCCAACCACATATCCCTCCCAGTTGGCAGTTTTGTATTCCATAGTATCTCTTATTAGTGTGTTTTTACATAATTTTTTTATATACAAAGGCATTCTCGGTGCATTAGGCTCCTCCGTTTGCGTACAGTCTGGGGAGGAGCTGGATCGTATATACGCATCTTTACCCTACACTTTGTGCAAGGGGTTGTTTTACGCCTCGGACTCGTGACCTCAAAGTCACAAAACAACAACCTTACTATTTGCTCCAACGCCCCCTATTATATATATATATATATATATATATATATATATATATATATATATATATATATATATATATATATAATCATGTCCTAATAGAGCTTTTAGGATGTGTTACACGTAGGGCTGTAAACGAGCCGAACGAGCCGAGCATTGCGTTGTTCAAGCTCTGTTCATTTAACTTAGCGAACGAGCCGAGCTTGTTCGTTTATTTAAACGAACATATTTACTTGTTCAAGCTTGGTTCGTTTAACTCAACGAACAACATTAACGAGCCGAACACCTTAAACGAACGGTGTCACTTACCGAGCTCGAACAGAAAAAGGTGTTCAAGCTCTGTTCATTAACCTTTTATCCGAGCCGAGCTCGAGCTCGAGCTCGAACCAAACGAGTCGAACAACCAAACGGCTTGGTTCATTTACAGATATAGTTACACGTATAGTAAAATCATATAAAGATGTATTAAGAAGAGAGACTATGAACACAAAACCACAAAGAATGTATCATTCCCTTTTAAAGATACAAATCGTGTCTTAATAGAGCTTTGTCAATATCAAATATTCTAACCACCATCATGTTATTGATTGGTGATTAATGATAAATACACTTTTTTTTTAATATAAACATATATCTTTTATTTGATCAATAATCAATAAAAAACGATGAAATAAAATTAACAATATAAAAATGATAAATATGTGTATTTATTAAAAATGTATATTTATTATTGACCTGATATAATTTGATCATGTAAACCCTTTTTAAGATTATTTATAAGTTAATTGATGCATGAAAATATGACATTGAAGATGTTCAATTTCCGGGGCAAAACTTTGTAATCTCAAAATACATGAAATTATTTCTTTAAGTAGTATACTGCTTTTAATGAGATCCAATAATACTAAAATCATCAACATATAGCTAGATTTCTCTATGGACAATCGGACTATTTTTATAACATTATTTATCCTAAAATTCACACCAATAACATCACATATGTGTTGATTGTTTTAATCCACCTACATTTAATTTGGTTAAATATAGGCGTGAAGCATTTTACGTAGATGTTTTAGGCAGCTAATTTTATATAAGAACTTTTATACAAATATCATCATCATGTCTTGAATAAAAATAAGATGTAATTGTATAAATCAGACCACATGACGAACATTTCATATGTCGCAAACAAGATATCACTATGTTATGTCATCAAGCAGCGGACAATACTTTTATCATAATCGAACAATGTTTAATCACAGTTAAACATCACACCGTTTTGGCCAATCATTTTTATGCATATATCTTTTAGTTGATCTAAGTGTATGATGTTCAACATTTTTCTATAAGTTCATACGATATATTACACGCAAAACGTTACGGTGTCTCTTTACCACAACAATACCAGTATATCTCAATGATAACAAAAGCTATCGTTAGGGCCTGAAGAGAATGATGGACAGACAAATAATACCCCATCACAAAGGATAGAGAGTTTACTTCTATTGAGACCTCCGTTGTCTCTTTATGGTTCCATATTTTCTCTCTAGGAACCTAATCTTGTGATAATCTGACATATTTTGAGATTTATTTTGAAGGTACCAATGTTAATCGTCCCTCTTGTTATTCAAAACATATTTAACAGGTATATGGAGTTTAGCAACTTTTCTAATTTTAATAAAACAAGTGAATGTTAACTGCTATCCTTTATAAATGAATTTTTTTTTTTTGTCAGATTCAAATTCATATACACTTATATGATGCAGCATGTAATGCATATATGTACCTGTATGTATATATGTATGCAATGTTGTTTTGTATAATGTCAAATATATATTGGAAACATATCGATATACTTATGTATGTGTATGCATATGCTTCGAGATGTATCTGTATATATTTACATCCAAGTAAAGAAATGAATAATTAATACATAAGCAAACTTATCTGACATGTCTATATGTGTGTGTATATGTATTTGTCGTTAAAATATATTATCAGGCTCGTAAAAAATTGTTTCATTTGATTTAGGTATAGTTAAATGAATTATATTTAAGTCAAACTAGAATAGCAACATTTTTTGGGGGAAAAAGTACGGCAATTTTGATTTTTGGATGTGAAAGACAGTTAAAATTCACTGTTCTGAACAAACTTTTGTTTTGAACGTGCATATACCTAAAATAGTTAAACTAGAAAAAACTTTAGAACTTTTTTTTTATTAAAAAAAAGACTTTAAAAAATCATGTCATCTTTCAACTATTTGTCTAACATATCCTGCTTTTGTTACTCCTCAAATATAATATCATGTCTCCTTTTAAGGTGTCACATATTGTTATTATGTTTTATCTATGGCTTTGGACCATGAACACATTAGGCATTAAAAGGCACAAGAAAAATATAACTTAAAATAAATTAAAAGAAAGTCAAAGGAAAAGAAAGGAAAAAAGAACACACACAGAAATAATGCTTAGTCGAAACATAATATCTACACAGTTGTATAAAGAACATTTAAATAGCGTTTGGTTAACACTTAGGGTATCGGAATCAGAATCGGAATGAATATTAGTGTATGAGTTTGGCGTTTATGAGTTTGGGTATAAAAGTGATAGTTGTTTGGTATTGAAGTGTGAATGAGTATGATTGATATTTATGGTGTTTGGAACGTAGCGGAATTGAAATGAGTATCGAAGGTGCGCGGCTGAAAAATTGGCCGGAAAAATTTGACCGGCCAGAATAGTGACTAGCCGGCGACAGACTGGCGGCAGCCGGCGGCATTGACCGGCCATACCTCAGTTTCCCATATTGATAGACAAGAGAAGCTAGTATATCAAAAAAACAATATTTATTACCAAATACTTGGATATCAATCTGAAACTCATACCTCCATTTTCCTTAACAAACAACTTTTATAGGTTTGAATTCCTCCTAATCCATGCCCTTAATGAGAAACCCCCCAACAAACACCCCTTAGATTTGATGATTGAATAGCATTTCTTTAATTTGAATAATTCGAGTTCGAATCTTATTTCATATTTTGACGATATCTATTACCAAATACTTGAATATCAATCTTAAACTCATACCTCCATTTTCCTTAACAAACAACTTTTATAGGTTTGAATTCCTCCTAATCCATGGCCTTAATGAGAAACCTCCAACAAACACCCCTTAGATTTGACGATTGAATAATATTTTTTTAATTTTAATAATTCGGCGAATCTTATTTCCTATTTTTTTTTCAAAAAAAAAAATTCATGTAGCAACCCACCAAATGTGGAAGTACTTGAGCGGTTGTACTTTTGTTTTTAAAAATTATTTCAATAAAATTTGGAATATTCCATTAATTTATTGAAAAAAGTGACATAAATGGATAGACATAATCATAAATTTAATAAATAAAAAGTTATACAAATAAACAATCAATTGGACTGTATAAACTTATAAAGTATCTATTATAAGTTCCAACCAAGCAGGCGAATCACCTGCAATCTTGCACTAATATCTT